>ML663009.1:33689182-33790645 GCA_007570785.1 Antilocapra americana
GGCTATACTACAAATCCACAGTCATTAAGACAGTATGGTACTGGCACAAAGACAGAAACATAGATCAATGGAACAGAATAGAAAGCCCAGAGATAAATCCACGCATCTATGGACACCTTATCTTTGACAAAGGAGGCAAGAATATACAATGGAGAAAAGACAACCTCTTTAACAAGTGGTGCTGGGAAAACTGGACAGCCACTTGTAAAAGAATGAAACTAGATCACTTTCTAACACCATACACAAAGATAAACTCAAAATGGAACAAAGATCTAAGCATAAGACCAGAAACTATAAAACTCCTAGAGGATAGCATAGGCAAAACACTCTCTGCCATAACCCAAAGCGGGATACTCCATGACCCACCTCCCAGAATATTGGAAATAAAAACACGAATAAACAAATGGGACCTAATTAAAATTAAAAGCTTTTGCACAACAAAGGAAACTATAAGCAAGGTGAAAAGACAGCCTTCAGAATGGGAGAAAATAATAGCCAATGAAGCAACAGACAAACAATTAATCTCAAAAATTTACAAACAACTCCTGCAGCTCCATTCTAGAAAAATAAACAACCCAATTAAAAAGTGGGCCAAAGAACTTAACAGACATTTCTCCAAGGAAGATATAAAAATGGCTAACAAACACATGAAAAGATGCTCAACATCACTCATTATCAGAGAAATGCAAATCAAAACCACAATGAGGTACCACTTTACACCAGTCAGAATGGCTGCCATCCAAAAGTCTACAAGCAATAAATGCTGGAGAGGATGTGGAGAAAAGGGAACCCTCTTACACTGTTGGTGGGAATGCAAACTAGTACAGCCACTATGGAAAACAGTGTGGAGGTTCCTTAAAAAGCTGCAAATAGTCCTACCATATGACCCAGCAATCCCACTGCTGGGCATATACACCGAGGAAACCAGAATTGAAAGAGCCACGTGCACCCCAATGTTCATCGCTGCATTGTTTACAATAGCCAGGACATGGAAGCAACCTAGATGCCCATCAACTGACGAATGGATAAGAAAGCTGTGGTACATATACACAATGGAATATTACTCAGCATTAAAAAAAAATTCATTTGAAGCAATTCTACTCAGATGGACGAAACTGGAGCCCATTATCCAGAGTGAAGTAAGCCAGAAGCAAAAACAACAATACAGTATATTAACGCATATATATGGAATTTAGAAAGACGGTAATGAGAACCCAACATACGAGACAGCAAAAGGAACGCAGATGTATAGAACAGACTCGTGGATTTTGTGGATGAGGGTAAGGGTGGGATGATATGGGAGAAGGGCATTGAAGCATGTTAATTTTCATATGTCTAATCAATCACCAGCCCAGGATTGATGCTCGGGGCTGGTGCAGGGAGATTTCCCGGGGGGGGAGGGAGGAGGGAGGGGGGTTCCGGAGGGGAGGCATGTGTGAACCCATGGTGATATCATGACAATGTATGGCAAAAACAATTAAAAAATAAAAATAAAAAAAATACTGTAAAAAAAAATAAAAATAAAATAAAATAAATAAATACTTATTCTTTAAAAAAAATGAATAAAATAAAGTAATGCTAACTAACTCATTACAGTATTATGGCCAACTAAAAGGCTATTAACTGCACAGTCCAAATCACATTAAAACCAAAAAAGTGTATACAAGTTAACTACAAGCAATAAACTATTGCCTATATAAAAACAAGTGAAAATAAAAAAGTTTCATGTCAGCTAGTGATTCTGGAATCAGTGGCACTTTATAGGGAATCAGATTTCAGAGTATTTCAGAGGCCCTGATACCATGAAAATATTGGAAGGCATACGCACCAAAAGTCTTCCTCTGCATTCTCTTCACTAGCATTTTCCCAAGTAATCCCAAGAAAACATTACTCAAATACTGACTTTAAATGGCACCAAGTTTTAGAGACAATAAATCCCCACTCTAATAGAAAATAGAAATAGAAAAAAATTAAATGAATATTCGTTCACAGTTCATGTCCTTCATTAATTATTTTGAGAGAAAATGCACCTAGCAAAGGTAGAATAAAGCCAAACTTTTACTATTTTAATAAGCTTATTAAATTACCTTAGATCTCTCATTTCTATTTGATGTCTATCCTACCAAAGGATGACTATCCTACTCCATCTACACTGTTATTTTACGGTTCTTGACATTTACAATGAAACATCCAGAACCCTTGTAATAGTATCAGGACCTTTTAAAACTGAGTATCAAAACCTCATGTTGTTTTTGCTGTTGTTTCATCTCCAAGTTGCATACGATTCTTTGTGACCCCATGGACTATAGCCCCCAGGTTCCTCTGTCCACAGATTCTTCAAGCAAGAATGCTGGAATGGGTTGCCATTTCCTTCTCTGAAATCCTCATAATCTTCATTTATTTTAAATTGTACTACACAAAGGGAGCTAAATCATCCTTCTCCCTTAAGAATCCCTATTCAACTCTGACTTCCTTCCCTCAACATTGCCTAAAATCCAAGATATAGGATCAGATGGCAACATTTCAGCATTAAGTACAGTACAGGTCCTTTAATGCTTCATCACAGACACTTCATTACACCAAGCAACTGTTACAGTTTTCAAGAAAATACTCAGTGCTGTACCTCATAATAATATAAGCACATTTTATACTTAATTTGAGCTAAAAAACGCACATTATGGCTGGAAAGGTTTACGTTTTTCAGACAACTAAAATTAGAAGATTGGGGAGAGACAGGAGGGCAGAGGAGTAGGTGGACATGGAGTACATCTCTTTCCACAAATGCACCAGGAATATACCTTAAGATGTAGAAGACCTCTCAGAACACCACTGAGAGTGAGCAGGAGTCCCTAAAAACAGGTAAGGAATATATAGATCGATGCAAAACTTGGTAGGGCAAAGGAAGGGAGGGAAAAAGAGGAGAGTGAGCAGGCCTGGACCTGCACCCAGTGGGTGGGGCAACTGAAGCAGGGGTCAGATCTCCACCTCGGGGCAACCATTTGGAACAGAGGAGAAAGCATTTGAGGCTGTTGGGAAGTAAAGCAGCTGATCTGTGACAGTCAGAATGAGGAACCACACAGACTATCCTTGGTGCAACCCTACATATTCTGGACAGGAATGCACAGCATTCTGGAATGCACAGCAGCTAGGAGCTGTAGTATATGGACTGGAGAGCAATCCCAGGGCAAAGTCTACTGTTGACTGCACAGAGATGGCCCAAAGGGACAGGAGGGAGGAGACTGCGCTGGGGAATGCCTTTGGAGGGAAACCAAGCAGCCTAGGGGGCAAGGTGATACTGCTGACTCACTCAAGGGGGTGGAGCCATCACTGTAGTCTCTCTCTCCCCAGGTAACTCCAGAACTGGCAGCTGACCAAGACAGAGAGGGTAGCCCTTTAAATGCCTGGCACACTGAGCAATAGAGAAGGACCCCTGCCAGAGAGGTCATTTGAACACCAGCTGCCAGAGGTTAGGAAAAGACTCTAATAGTCCCGTAACTTCTGCACCTGAGGCAGCCAGCATACCTGCACGCTTGGCGCCGCCAGAGTCCTGCAATCCAAGCAGCAGTGCACCTCCACACTCAATCTTCAGTGGGGCAGAGCTGCCAGAGGCTAAAACCCTAATAATGCAGTATCTCCTATACCAATGGCCACCGGCTCCCCTGTGTACCTGGCACTGAGAAGGCCCCCATGATCCAAGAATCTGTGCCACGTCCATGCTCGATCCCACTGAGACAGAGCTGCCAGAGGCTAGAAAAAGCCCTTAGAGTGCCACATCTCATGCTCCCTTGGCCACTGGCTCCCCTGCATACCTTATGCTGCCAGAGTCTCTGTGATCCAAGCAGCTGCACCACCTCCACACCCAGCCCTCACTAGGGTAAAGTCCTCCAGGGCAGCCTCAGGAGCAAACTCCTGTGGATGACCCACATGTAGAGGTGGGGATAAAACCACAATCGAAACCCAGGGGCAGTGTGGCTGAGGAGGAGGGCTGAAAATCTTTCCAAAATCTGTACAAGATGCAGATTAAATCCACGTGATTAATTTAGGCAGACTGTGTCTATGCAAAAGGACAATGAGAGTCCCCACTAGAGAAAACACACTGACTCTGGGAACTGTGGACATTGGAGGCAAAAACATGCTGGAGTAGGGCCAGATTAGCGTCTAAGCTGTTCCCACAACAGGTCAAGAGAGTAGGCCAGTATTGGAGGACATCCTAGGGAGGTGAAGGTGGACTGTGACTCAGAGTGAGATAAAGGACACTGACAGTTAACATACGAGGAAAACATTTATTATCATGCTGATATTTTGATTGGTTCTGAATTTTTTTCCTCTGATGCTGTGCTTGTTGATTTTATTACTACTACTAACTCTAAGCTTTCGAAAGCTTTTTTTAATTACACATTTTATGTCCTTATATATTTTTACTGTTGCGTGGTCTTTCAGAGGTCCTATTGGGGAAGAGGGGCAGTTCTGTCTTTTAAAAACTTTTTATTTGGCTGGTTTGGGTTTTTTGCTTTTCTTATTGTTCTTTTCTTGCTGCAGTTATTCTTTAACACATATAAATCTTTTTTATGTACTTCTATGTAGCTTTGCTTTTCTATTTTTTTTTTCTATTCTTGATTTTCTCTTTTTTTTCCCACCATGTTTGTTATTTTGTTTTTTCTGCTTTATTCCCTAGTTGGCACTCTGAATTAGTTTCATTTTCTGGTCTGTGTTTTAGTTAGTTTTGTTTTTAATTGGGCAATATCATTTTTGGTTTCCTTTGCTCACCAGGTCACTGTCTTGTACGTTCTTTACCTTGAACTGCTTTGGTTTTGTTCTGTATGTGTACGGGTGTGTGTTTATGCTCCCTGGTTTTGTTTCTATTTGTCTGATTTGGTGTTTACTATTTGTCCTGGTTTGCTTTTGTTTCTTGTTTTGTTTTCTGTTTTTGTGTGTTTGTTTTAATTCCCTTTAATGCCATAACAAATGGCTTTTGTAATAATAATCAATGTTTTTCTCTTATCTCAGCTGCCAGCGTCCTTTCCCCCTTTCCCTCACTAGGAGTCACTGTCCACCTCTGCCTTCCTAGGATGTCCTCCAATACTGGCCCAGTCTCTTGACCTATTGTAGAGACAGCTCAGACTCTAATCTGGCTCTACTCCTGCATGTTTTTGCCTCCAATGTCCACAGCTTCCAGAGTTAGTGTGTTTTCTTTTGTGGGAACTCTCATTGTCCTTTATATATTCCATAGACAGAGTCTGCCTAATTAATCATGTGGATTTAATCTGCAGCTTGTACAGCTGTTGGGAAGATATCTGATATCAGGCCTGAGCCTTTGGAGTAGGAGCACTTAGTCCAGGACACTAGACTGCCACAGAACTCTTGACCCCAGGGAGTATTAATTACTAAGAACTACCACAAAGGCCTCCACATGTATCAAGACCAAGGACCACTCCCCTTCTGGCAACACCCAGTGTAGGACCCTTCACCCAAACAACAAACAACACAAAGATACAAAGCCAGTCATCCTCAGAAAGGCTTCCTAAAGACACATCAAAACAACACTCACACAGTCTTGCCCATCAGAGGGAAAAAAACTCAACTTCTCCCACCAGAACACGGGCACAAGACCCTCCCAACATGAAATCTACACAAACTACTGGACGAACCTCACCCACTGAAGGCAGAAACCAAAAGAATAAAGAATGTGACCCTAAAGACTGGAAAAAGGAGACCTCAAACACAGTAACTTGGAAAAATGAAAAGAAAGAGAGATATTTTGCAAAAGAAAGAACAAGGTAAAAATCCACAAGACCAAATAAATGAAGAGGAAAAAGGCAAACTTATCTGATAAAGAATTCAGAGTAAAGATAGTAAAGATGATCCAAAACTTTGAAAACAGAATGGAGAAAATGCAAGAATCAATTAACACATTTAACAAGGAAGGAAAAGAAATCAAGAATAAACAGGTGAACAACACAATTACTAAAATTAAAAATACTCAAGAAGAAATCAATAGCAGAATAACTGAGGCACAAGAATGAAAAAGTGGGCTGGAAGACAAAATCGTGGCTAGAACTGCTGAAGAGCAAAATAAATGAAAGAAAATGAAAAGAGGATAGTGTCAGAAACCTCTGGAACAATATTAAATTGAATCGCATTCAAATTATAGGGGTCCCAGAAGAAGAAGAGAAAAAGAAAGGGTATGAAAAAATTCTTGAAGAGATTATAGTCGAAAACTTCCCTAACATGGAAAAGGAAATAGTCAATCAAATCCAAGAGGCACAAAGAGTCCCATACAGGATAAATCCAAAAAGAAACACGCCAGGGCACATACTAATCAAACTAAGATTAAACAAAAAGAAAGAATACTAAAAGCAGTATGAGAAAAGCAACAAACAAGGAAAATTCCATGTGATTAACAGCTGATCTTTCAGCAGAAACTCTGAAGGCCAGAATGGAATGGCAGGATATATTTAAAGTACTGAAAAGGAAAAATCTGCATCGAAAATTACTCTAACTGGCAAGGATCTCATTCAAAATTGATGGAGAAAACAAAAGCTTTACAGACAAGCAAAAGTTAAAAGAATTTAGCACCACCAAACCAGCTTTACAACAAATGTTAAAGGGAATTCTATTGGCAAGAAACACAAGAGAAGGAAAACATCTACAAAAATAAACCCCAAACTATTAAGAACATCCCAACAGAAGCATATATATCTATAATTTCTAAAATGTAAATTGATTAATTTAGTCACCCAGAGCCAGACATTTCTGAAGTGTGAACTCAAGCAGGCCTTAAGAAGCACTGCTGTTAATAAAGCTAGTGGATGCGATGAAATTCTACCAAAACTATTCGAATCCCTAAAAGATGATGCCATCAATGTTTTGCAATCATTATGTCAGCAAATCTGGAAGACCCAGCAGTGGCCACAGGATTGAAAAATGTCGGCCCATTCCAGTTCCCAAGAAGGGTAGCACCAAAGAATGTGCTAACCATTGGACAACTGCACTCATCTCCCATGCTAGTAAGGTCATGCTTAAAATCTTGCATGCTAGGCTTCAGCATTATGTAAACCAATAACTTTCAGATTTCAAAGCTGGTTTAGAAAAGGAAGAGGAACTAGACATCAAGTTGTCAACATTCGCTGGATTATAGAGAAAGCAAGGGAGTTTCAGAAAAACATCCATCTCTGTTTCATTGACTACAGATTGCCTTTGTGTGGATCATGACAAACTGTGGAAAGATCTTAGAGAGACCATCTTACTTGTCTTCTTAGAGACCTGTATGTGGGGTAAGAACCAATAGTCAGAACCCTGTATGGAACAACTGACTGGTTCAGGATTGAGAAAAGAGTACAACAGAGCTGTCTCCTGTCACCCTGTTTGTTTAACCTATACGCTGAGCACATAACCAGAAACGCTGGGCGGGATGAGTTACAAGCTGGGATTAGGATAGGTGGAAGAAACATCAACAACCTCAGAAACGTGGATGACACTCCTGTAATGGCAGAAAGTGAAGACGAACTAAAGAGCCTCTTGATAAGAGTGAAGAAGGAGAGTGAAAGAGCTGGCTGAAAACTAAATATTAAAAAAACTAAGATCATGGCATACAGTCCCATTCCTGCACGGCAAACAGAAGGGGAAAAGGTGGAAGTAGTGTCAGATTTCCTCTTCTTGGGCTCCAAAATCACTGTGGACAGTGACTGCAGCCATGAAATCAGAAGACGACCGCTTCCTGGCAGGAAAGCGATGACAAAACTAGACAGTGTGTTGAAAAGCAGAGACATTACTCTGCTGACAAAGGTCCCTATAGTCAAGGCTATGGTCTTCCCAGTGGTCACATGTGGTTGTGAGAGCTGGACCATAAGGAAGGCAGAACACTAAAGAATTGGTGTCTTCTAACCATAGTGCTGGAGAAGACTCATGAAAGTCCCTTGGATAGAAGGTGATCAAACCAGTCAGTCTTAAGAGACATCAACCCTGGATATTCGCTGGAAGGAATGATGCTAAAGCTGTAGCTCTGGTATTCTGGTCACCTGATGCAAACAGCTGACTCACTGGAAAAGTCCCTGATGCTGGGAAACATTGAGAGCAGAAGGAGAAGAGGACATCAGAGGATTAGCCATGGCTTGACAGAATCACCAATGCAATGAACGTGTACTTGGGCGAACTCCAGGAGATGGTGAAGGACAAGGAGGCCTGGCATGCTTCAATACATGGGGTCGCAAAGAGTCAGACATGGCTGAATAACAATAACAATAAATTGATTAAACACTCCAAGCAAAAGACACAGATTGGCTGAGTTTATACAAAAACAAGATCCATATATACGCTGTCTAAAAGAGACTCTGGGGAAGGCAATGGCAACCCACTCCAGTACTCTTGTCTGGAAAATCCCGTGGATGGAGGAGCCTGGTAGGCTGTAGTCCACGGGGTTGCGAAGAGTCGGACATGACTGAGCGACTTCACTTTCACGCATTGCAGAAGAAAATGGCAACCCACTCCAGTATCCTTGCCTGGAGAATCCCAGGGATGGTAGAGCCTGATGGGCTGCCATCTATGGGGTCGCACAGAGTCAGACACGGCTGAAGCGACTTAGCACCAGCCGCAAAAGAGACTCAGTTCACACCTAGAGACACATATAGACTGAAGGCGAGAGGATGGAAAGAGATTTTCAATGCAAATGGAAATCAAAAGAAAGCCAGAGTAGTAGTTCTCATATTGGATAAAATTACCTTAAAATAAAGAATATTATAAGCAATAATGAAGAACACTACATACTGATCAAGGGATGAACCCAAGAAGACATAACAACTGTAAATATTTACGCACTCAATATAGGAGCACCTTAATACATAAGGCAAACACTAACAGACGTAGAAGGGGAGATTAGTAACACAATAGCAGGGGACTTTAACCCCCCACTTGCACCAATGGATAGCTCATCAAAACAGAAAATTAATGACATACAAGCCTTAAATGTCACACTATAACAGATGGACCTCATTGAACTTCAGGACATTCTATCCAAATGCAGAAGGATATACTTTCTTCTTCAGTGAAGATGGAACATTCTCCAAGACAGAGCACTTCTTAGGTCACGAATCAAGCCTCATTAAATTTAAGAAAATTGAAATCATAATAAGCATCTATTCTGACCACAATATTATGAGACTAGATATCAACTACAGGAGAAAAAAACTGTAAAAAACAAAATCACAGGGAGATTAAACAATATGCTTCAAAATAATGACAGGTTACTGAAGAAATAAAAAGGAAAATCAAAAAATTATTAGAAACCAAGATAAAGAAAACATGATGACTCAAAACCTATGGGATGCAAAAAACAAAAGCAGTTCTAAGAGGGAAACTTATAGAAATACAATTTTACCTCAGGAAATAAAAATAAAAAAAACATCAAATAGAGTACCTAACTGTACACCTAAAACAATTGGAAAAAGAAGAAAAAAAAAACCCCAAAGTTAGTAGAGGGAAATAAACCATAAAGATCAGAACTGAAATAACTGAAAAAGGAATGAAGGAAACAATTAAGATTAATAAAACTAAAAGCTGGCTCTTCAAGAAAATAAATAAAATTGACAAACCATTAACCAGACTTATCAAGAAAAAAGGGAGAGGAAACAAATCAACAAAATTAGATGAAAGAGGAGAGGTTGCAACAGAAAATGCAGAAATATAAAGGATCAAAAGAGCCTATTATGAGCAACTATATGCCAATAAAATGGACAATCTGGAAGAAATTGACAGATTCTTAGAAAAGCTCAACATTGCAAGACTGAACCAGGAAGAAATAGAAACTATTAACAGGCCAATCACAAGCACTGAAGTCAAAACTAAAATGAAAACTCTGTGCCCCCTGAGAAAAAAGCCCAGATAGCTTCACAGGTGAATCTGTCAAACACTCTGAGAAGAGTTAATGCCTATGCTTCTGAAACTCTTCCAAGAACTGGAGAAAAAGGAACACTTCCAAACTCATTCCATGAAGACACCATCACCTTGATACCAAAAACAGACAAAGACATCACACACACACACACACACACACACACACACAGTCACACACTAATTACAGATCAGTATCACTGATGAACAGAGATGCAAAAGCTCTCAACAAAATTCTAGGAAACAGAACTCAACAACACCTTAAGAAGATCTTACACTATTATCAAGTTGGGTTTATCCCAGGGATGCAAGGATTCTTCAACATATGCAAATGAATTACCGTGATATATCATATTAACAAATTAAAAGATAAAAACACATGATAATCTCAACAAATGCAGAAATTGCTTTTGACAAAATTCAGCACTTATTTATTACAAAAATTCTTCAAAAAATGGGCATAGAAGGAATCTATCTCAACACAATAAAGGCCATATATGATAGAGCCACAGCAAACATCATTCCCAATGGTGAAAACCTGAAAGTATTTCCTTTAAGATCAGGAACAAGACAAGCGTGCCTACTGTCACCATTATTATCGAACATATTTTTGGAACTTTCACCTGTGGCAATCAGAGAAGAAAAAGAAATAAAAGGAATCCAAATTGGAAAAGAAGAAAAACTCTCACTGTTTACAGACTACATGGTACTATATATAGAAAACTGTGATGATACTATCAGAAAATTACTAGAGCTAATTTTGGGGCTTCCCTGGTAGCTCAGCTGGTGAAGAATTCACCGGCAATGCAGAAGATCCTGGTTTGATCCCTTAGTTGGGAACACCCATCCCCCCGCCCACACCAGTATTCTTGGGCTTCTCTGGTGGCTCAGATGGTAAAGAATCTACCTGCAAGGTGGGAGACCTGGGTTTGATCCCTGGTTTAGGAAGATCCCCTGGAGAAGGGAATGGCTACCTACTCTGGTATTCTTGCCTAGAGAATTCCATAGACAGAAGAGCTACATAGACAGTAGGCTACAGTCCATGGGGTTGCAAAGAGTCAGACACAACTGAGTAGCTTTACTTACTTCACTACTCAGTGAATTTAGTAAAGTCTCAGGATACAAAATTGGTACACAGAAATCACTTTCATTCCTATACACTAACAACAAAAATCAGAAACAGAAATTAAGGAATCAATCCTATTTTCCATTGTGCAAAAAAAATAAAATATCTAGGAATAAACCTACCTAAGGAGACAAAAGCTGTACACAGAAAACCATAAGACACTGATGAAAGAAATCAAAGATGACATAAACAGATGGAGAGATATTCCATGTTCCTGGGTTGGAAGAAGTTATACGAAAATGGTGGTACTACCCAATGCAATCTACAAATTCAATGCAATCCCTATTAAGTTACAAACGGAATTTTTGACAGAACTAGAACAAAACATTTCACAATTTGTATGGAAAAACAAAAGACCCTGAATAGCCAAAGCAATCTTGAGAAAGAAGGATGGAAATAGAGGAATCATTCTTTCACTTCAGACTACACTACAAAGTTATAATCATCAAGACAGAAATACAGACCAAGGAAACAACACAGAAAACTCACAGATAAACCCACACACCTAAGGGAAACTTATTTTTAACAAAAGAAGTAAGAATATACAATGAAGAAAAGATTATCTGTTCAATAAGTGGTGTTGGGAAAACTGGACAAGTATGTGGTAAAAAAATGCAATTGGAACACTTTTTAACACCACACAGAAAAATAAACTCAAAATGGATTACAGACCTAAATGTAAGACTAGAAACTATAAAACTCTTAGAGGAAAATATAGGCAGAATACTCTATGATATAAATCACAGCAAAATTCTCTATGACCCATCTCCTATGTTAATGGAAATAAAAATAAATAAGTGGGAACTAATTAAACTTAAAAGCTTTGGCAGAGCCATGGAAACTATAAACAAGGTGAAAAGACAATTGGAGAAAGGTAAAAGACAATGAGAATGGTAGAAAATAACAGCAAATGAAATAACTGACAAAGAATTAATCTCCAAACTACACAAGCAGCTCATGCAACTCAATACCAAACAAACAACCCAATCAAAAAGGGCACAGAAGACCTAAACAGACATTTCTCCAAAGAAGACATACAGATGGCTAATAAACACATCAAATGATGCTCAACATTGTTCATTATTAGAGAAATGCAAATCAAAACTGTAATAATATATCAACTCACACCAGTCAGAATAGCCATCATCAAAAAATCTGCCAACAATAAATGCTGGAGAGGGTATGGAGAAAAGGCAACCCTCCTGCATTGTTAGTGGGAATGTAAATTGGCACAGCCGCTATGGAAGACAGTATAGAGATTCCTTGAAAAACTAGGACTAAAACTATCATATGACCCATTAATCCCACTAGTGGGCATATATCCTGAGAAAAGCAGAATCAAAAAAGACACATGTACCCCAGTGTTCACTGCAGCACTATTTACAATAGCTAGGACATGGAAGCAACCTAGATGTCCATCAACAGATGAAAGGATAAAGAAGCTGTAGTATATAAATACAACGGACTATTACTCAGCCATAAAAAGGAATGCATTTGTGTCCACTCTAATGAGATGGATGTACACAGAACCTATTATACAAAGTGAACTAAGTCAGAAAGCAATAAACAAACATCATATATTAAAGCATATACATGGAATCTAGGTAGATGGTACTGATGAACCTATTTGCAGGGCAGCAATGGAGACAGACATAGAAAACAGACTTGTGGACAGGGTGAGGGGAAAGGAGAGGATGGGACAAATGGGGAGTGTAACATGGAAACACACACTACCATATATAAAATAGGTACGCAGTGGGAATCTGCTGTACGACTCAGGAGCACAAACTGGGGTCTCTGACAACCTAGAGAGGTGGCATGGGGTGGGAGGTGGGAGGGAGGTTGTATACCTATGGTATACCTATGGCTGGTTCATGTTGATACATGGCAGAAACCAAGACAATAATATAAAGTAATCATCATTCAATCAAAAATAAATTTAGCAAAAAGTAAATAAAATCAGATCATCTTGATATGCAAATAATTTGCTAAATAAAGTAATACATTTAAGACTTCTAAAAGCATCCAGTAGGGAGGGCATTGTTCACAACTATCTCTCTTTAGATATCCTTTTTACAGAGTTTAAAAGCCTCTTTAGGTGACTTTACTACTTTATCACAGTGAATGCCAGAGCATCAAAATAAGAACTAGTCTGTATTTAATATCCCTAATTTATAAATAATGAGACAATATAACAACAACTAGCTTCTAAGTCAACAAAGGAAAATCAATGGCAAAAATGTTGATGTCTAGAAATAGTTCTTTCCCATTACTGAGGGTATACACCACTCTGGAATGCTCACATTTCCAGGGAGTCCTAGGGAAGAAGCAATGAACAAATGAATGACAGAGGCATAACTGGTCTTCTGCAACAATCTTTCTCCTCTTCAGGTTTCTCTTTTTATACCATGCCAGTCACTAATCTCAATTTTTAACCTGAAGAGCCAGTAAATGGTCAAACTAGAGTTTATACCAAGTTGATAGAGATGGTCATTCTGAAAGGACAAAAAAATTGCTACTCTGATCATATTTTCTGACCTATGACTTTAAATGTTTTTTATGACATGTGAAATATAAGTAACATTCATATGAATGAGCAAACACAATTCTATTCTCTACCATGTGTGTGTTAGTTATTCAGTCTTGTCTGACTCTTTGCAACCCCATGGACTGTAGCCTGCCAGGCTCCTCTGTCCATGGAATTCTCCAGGCAAGAATACAGGAGTGGGTTGCCATGCCTTTCTCCAGGCGGATCTTCCTGACCCAGGGATCAAACCCGGGTCTCCTGCATTCGCAAGCAGATTCTTTACCATCTGAGCCACAAAGTAAGCCCCAGTCTCTACTATACTCTCTAATATGTTAAGACAGTGAAAGAAATATGTATCCCCCAATTTCAACCCACCAATATTCTAACCAGACTATCCAAATCTAGTAAATACAAATCACAGATTTGTAAAACTGTCCTCTGACATCCACAGAGAAGAGTACCAAGCAACAACATTTTTCTTTAGCTAAAACTCGATTTCTCCATGCCCAACTCTTCAACTCAAAACAGGTTCTTTTCCTTTATGGTGTTTTTCTTTCCAATGAGTTAATCAATTCTTACCTTTGCATAATCATTACACAGGAGACTTTAAATGTAATTTTTTTTAGAAGGTAAGATCTATACAAACCAAGATTAATCTATACTTCAGTGACTTGTTAAAAATAAAGCTTTCATTGAATATGACCAGTAAAGCTGTTACCTTTGTCTTTAGTCTGTATTTCAAGAATGATGAAAGGGCATCATTCAAGAGAACAGCTACATGCTTAGACACATGCCAGCATCTAGTGAACAGGCCACAGTCATTTACAAGATTGCTCTTTATACATTTTAAGAACTACCCATCATTACTCACAGGGGAAAATATCAGATGTAATATCTCTGTTTCAGAAACCTTTAATGGCAATGAAAATCTAAACCCTGTAACACAGTCCCCTTCTAAATTATACTTACTTATTTAAAAACTACTCCTTCCCTAATGTCATCAGGTAGCATGCTGCCAGTGTTTTCACTCACTATTGATCTACCTCGTGGCAACCTCTGAAAAGCAACTAAACTGTGCTAGGCCTACAGTATCACCTGTGTGTGTCGTCAGTCAGTTGTCAGCTCAGTCGCTTCAGTCACGTCTGACTTTTTAAACTCTATGGACTGTAGCCCGTCAGGCTGTTCTGTCCATGGGATTCTCCAGGCAAGAATACTGGAGAGGGTTGCCATGCCCTCCTTCAGGGGATCTTCCAGGCCAGGGATCAAGCCTGCATCTCTTATGTTTCCTGCATTGGCAGGTGGTTCTTTACCACTTGTGCCACCTAGCACCCCAACCGTGTCACCTGGTGGTTATAGCATCAAATTATCTAACCTAAAGTTTCCTGTGGGAACTGTGTACCCTTATTGTGTAAGTTACAGTTAGAAGGAGTCTTCAGTAATTCTTACATATTCTTCATCTTGTACACTTTTTACTTCCTCTAACAGCAATTCTTAAAGTGGGGAGCATGAGGGAAGGAAAGGAGATGTGACGATCATTTAGAACTGGCAAGCAAAGAGCATTTTATCAATACAGTAAGTATCTCTTGGCCAAGATTATGATGCATTCCTCTTAGTGGGACACCATCTCACTCCATTCATTCAAAAATCACAATGCATCAAAAGTAATAGATACTGCTTATGAGAGAGTCCTGGGAAATACAAAATCAGAAAACTATAAACAGTTCTTGGGTGCAACCCAACCCCATCCCACTCTCAACCCTTATCTTCAATAATAATGTTTGTCTGAGTAGTAGTCCACCCATGCAATTGCACTAAGATTGATGTAAGTAAATCTTTGGCCTTCCTTTTCACTGCTCAATACTGTCTTGGAAAGTTTCATATTCTTCTTATAATATTTTAAGTTTATGAAAGTTACCTAGGGAGAAGATGGACTCAATGTGTAGCTGTAGTCCCAGTTGGAGTGTTAAAGCTAGGTGTGCCTCTGGAAGTCATATATATTTAGAAAACTGGCAAACTCATGGGCTGAGGTCACTTGAAATCCGTTTGTAGGAGGGACTCAGATGTCTCTAGGCAAAGCACTTACCTTTACCCTAAAGGGAAAGAAACGGAAGGAAGTTTTCCCTAGTCTCCAAAATCTGATTCTGAAAGAGAGGTGACTCTGAGTTTTGTGTGGCGTCAGTCACTACGATTTGCTGTTCCCCACTACCACCCCCACAACTCCAAGGATTTCTGCCTGAGTCATAAGGCCAAAAGAAGATTAAAAAAAAGCATTGAAAGAGGTATATTTCCCCCCAAAATCTCTGTAAGATACTACAGCAAAAGGTATTCCTGCTATGTTACCTACTTTGCATATAATAAAATTTTGCTCTCACACACCAAGAACTTCAGACCACAAGACAGTACTCTCACTGGTGGTACCTTACGGCTGCATGGATCAGTGCAGTGCGACAGTAAACCTTACCATGGTGGGGGCTTCTGAAAACAGCCTTCTGTCATAAACGGTAGTGTTTTCAAGATACACACTCCGCGACAAGGAGGACACAGAGACTTTCATGGGTGAGCTGCTTCACTGCCTTTGAGTTGCAGAACCTACTATGAGTACATGTGAAACACCCTCAAACACCAAACAGGTTTTCCAGAAATAATGAAATCAATAATAATAATAAAGCAAAGGCTTTGAGAAAAGAGGAAGACCTCCAGTTTCAACTGAGAGTTAGAGCCAGAGAAATACGGATTACAGGAGGCTAATGATACTAACATATGAGTATCTAGAAAAGTTTACCTGGAACGTGTTTTTAAATACATTGGAATTGTTTTTCCAATCTCCAAGTAAACGGCATGCTGGTAATTTTCATTTAAACATCATCAGAAGTATTGAAATTAAATCCCTTAAAGACAAAGTCCTGGTCTCAGTTCACCACAGTCTTCAAATCTCTCTTTAATGAAACTGAAACACTCTTTTCCTTTCCTCTCCTCCCCTCACTCATTCTCTCTCAATCTTATAAATATATAGTTACTATACCGAGTACATTAGCAGTACACTGAAGAATTCCTGAGACCTCTTCAATGTCCTCTTTGTTGGAATGGTCTGCATAGGAGCATCTGTTAGAGATATTGTAGAAATTCTTTTCTGTATCCCTATAACTAAGAAGAAAACAAAATTAGCATATGGAGAAATTTTTAAAAGCCTCTGCAAATGCATTCCTATACATACACACAAGCATATGTAGTTTATAGTCTTGGCTTGATGACATTTGAAAATCACTGAAGCTTTAAAACATAATTTCTGGCATAACCCACCATTAAAATCAGCATAAGGAATGTGAACCTGGAATTGGAAGCAATTATTAATAAGAAAACAATGTGTAAAAAAATGGTGAGAACCAGAAAATATATCAGCTTGTATAGTTAATGTTTCTTTAATTGAGTCCTCTGGGGCCAGGCAATTTGTTTCTATAATGAATTTTCCTGGAAAAAGAACTATTAACAGTGATAATTTGCATTGGCACTAACCGTGTTGAAAGTAAACACATCTTAACTTGTATCACAGTCAAGAAGATAGAAGTATGGTGCATGGATAACAAGCAAATAAAGTGTTTGGTCTCTGAAAGAATTTTAATCACAGGCTTACCTTTATCTGTAAGACTTTGGTCAACTAATCTAATCTCTGTTAGTCTAACTTTCCTCCTTATAAAATGGAGGTAACTCCTAGATTTCTTATGAGGACTGAAAGACAAAATGCCTGTGTTGACTGAAACTTCTCCAGTTTCCTTGGAATTAAAGCTAAGGCAACAAAGCTACAGACAATAATGGTCAGCGTCAAATGCCCCAATGTTCCAAAAATGGAGGCAAGAAGACCAGACGGCACCTTCAGAAATTAAGAAGTGACTAAATGTCACTATCACCTCACCACCAGCATACAAAAGCACAAGAATAGGAACAGTTCGAAAGAAAATAAATCAGAAGAATGAGTTTAAATAACTGGAAGAAGAGAGTACAGCTGTTCTCCCCATCACACCCTCATACAAACACAAGTAAAAGAGAGATGGAGAATGTTCCTTGCAGAAACCCAGCTGGTGAAAGAGGGATCTACTCTGATAGAGACTGAGAGCTAAGCATGTCATTCTTCATTAAATATCTGCTGAGGTGGTGGAATTTCTGACCATCCCGATATATATGAACAGAGGAAGATTCCAGAGAGACTTATCCAGGGAAAATAAAGCCAAACTGGAATTGGCCTACAGTCTTACCATTTGATAAGGTAAAAAACACATGACTTTCTCATGGGTTAGGGAAATACCACTAAAGAAAGGTGAGCTGGGGGTGTCCCATCCTATTGCTTTCCCAATCTAGAAGCTGCAGCCAAGGGCTGCAGGGATACCACTAGCAAGACTGTGGAATGAAATCCACAGAGCTTTGAGCCAGGGCATCTGAAGCAGTAAAGGCAGAGCCTGTATACATATCGCTGAAGGCATCACAGCCAAGAGAGGATTACTACAACCACCAGAGAGATAAACAAAGGTTCTGCTATTTTCCATTTTATTCATGCCTTTCCAGGTGGCTAAGTGGTAAAGAATGCAGGAGACACATGTTTGATCCCTGGATATGGAAGATCCCCTGGAGAGGATCTGGCAACCCACTCCAATATTCTTGCCTAGAAAATCCCATGGATAAAGGAACCTTGCAGGCTACAGTCCATAGAATCACAAAGAGTTGGACACGACTGAGTGACTAAGTACGATATAACACATCAGAAGAGAAAAGGAATCAGAAAGGACTGGCTAAAGCAGAGGAGTCAATATACATGACATCACCTCTACACTGGATTCCAAGTTTCTCAGGCCAAGGCCTGACCCAGGCAGAGAGGGGCAGAGAATTAGATAGGATATGCGACTGAAGATTTGATCTGGTCTGGAGTGGATTTTATACTCCCTGAAATTACTTCTAGTATCAAAGAGGCCTTATTCTAGCATGTGTGAAATGACTGGAGAGAAAAAGATAAAAGGGCTTAATGTTTGTACACCTCACTAAGATTAGACTCCAATAAACCAGTTAAGCAAAATGCTTACTACAGTTTCTAGAATGCAGGAATTACTCAGCAAAAGGTGGAATGGGGAGCATAATCATTAAATGCAGACACATACAGGTTGATTTTTAAATCAAACTCCACCATTTTAATCAGAGTGACTTTAAACAAAATATTTATTTTCACAGTCTCAATTTCCTCATCTGTAAAAAACAAAATGAACCTAATACAATGAGCCTATGAATTAGATTGTTAGTATTAAATAAAATACAAAGTACCCCATTTGTGTGTGCTTAGTCATGTCCAACTCTTTGTGATCCTACGGACTGTAGCCCTCCAGGTTCCTCTGTCCATGGGATTATGCAGGCAAGAATACTGGAGTGGGTTGCCATTTCCTCCTCCAGGGAACCTTCCCAACCTAGGGATCTTCCCAACCCAGGGACTGAACCTGTGCCTCCTGCATTGGCAGGTGGATTTGTTACCACTGAGCCACCTGGGAAGCCAATAAAGCACCCCATATATTACTCCAAAAACAGAGAGCAATCAATAAATATTATCATTTATTTAACTTATTGTCTTTGTTCAGTAAGATACATTGTCTATGTAAATACATCAAAAAGAAGCTAGATGACTTTTTAGATAAATAATTTACAGCCACAAAATCTGACCGTGACAAACTTATGGTATTGATATGATATTAAGTAATATCACTGAGGTTTGTTAAACAGAATAATCAGGGTTAACCCACCCTTACTTTCACTTCTAATATTCTACAGAAATTATTGTAGCTTACTCTTTATTCAAGGTAAAGAAGAGTTGACTCATTAGAAAAGACCCTGATTCTGGGAAAGACTGAGGGTAGGAAAAGGGGGCAACAGAGGATGAAATGGTTGGATGGCATCATCAACTCAATGGACATGGGTTTGAGCAAACTCTGGGAGATAGCACACAGGGAAGCCTGGCGTGCTGCAGTCCATGGGGTTATACAGAGTCAGACATGACTGAGCGATTGAAAAATAACAATCCTCTCTATACATTCTCTGTGTACATTCCATTAAGGTGCAACATATTCATTTATTCACACTTCTCCACTCCCACCCCACAACAACAACTGTTAGTTCCTCCTACCAAACATTTACAAAGATACAGTTACATATAAAGAAGTAAACACGATAAATAACAAAATAAAGAAATAAGATAATACAAGCTAATGATAAGCACTATAAAAAGAGATAACATAGAATAATGTAGTAGAAAATCCCTGGGATAGAGATTGAGGTAGGGGATTAAGGATGACTTCAGATTGATTGTCATATCTTCCTCAGGATATGAGATTTAAACACAGACTTACCTGTATAAAGAATAATCCATGCAAACATTTGAGGATAGAGCATTCCAGGAATATGAAATTGTATGTGCAAAAGCCTTGAGGCTAAGAAACTTGGCATAGTAGAGAAACAAACAGAAGGCTGGAAATGGCTGGAGTAGAGTGAAACGTGGGAAATAGAATAGCATGAAATCAGAGGGGTAAGCAGAGGCCAGACACAGGAAGAGCTCAGATTTTATTCTATCACAGTACATTACTGTACGGCTTTTAATGGATTTCAAAACATGATCCCTGAACCAGCTGCGTCAGCAGTATCTGGGAACTCCTTAGAAATATCAATTTTTGAGCCCCATGGCTTCCCTGGTAGCTCAGATGGTAAAGAATCTGCCTGCAATGTGGGAACACTGGATTCGATCCTTGAATCAGGAAGATCCCCTGGAGAAGGAACTAGCAATTCACTCCAGTATTCTTGCCTGGAGAATTCCATGGACAGGAGACCCTGGCGGGCTGCAGTCCACGGGGTCACAAAGAGTCAGACACGACTGAGTGACTACACTTTCACTTTCAGACATAGTTAATCAGAAACTAGAGGAGTAGAAACCAGAAAACTATTAACAGATTGGAACCTCTCTCTGAGAGACAATGGTGATGGTGGAGATCAAGAGGTGAAGATTTATTACACTACATGAGTAAATTATTTAAGCACTTATTCTCCCAACTTGAATGATGTCTATGAATAAATAAATGAACAAATTAAGGCATAGAAGAAATGTTTAAAGATAAAGTTACTGAAGTACTGAGAGACTATTTTACTTTCTAACAAAAGGCTCTATGAGCTACTCCCTCCCAATCCTCCATCTGTCTGATTCTTTGAACAGCTGCTCACTGCATTCAAGTCTATGTCTCACAGACTAAATAAGCCTTAGAGAGTTCCTATAGGCTACTGGTATTTTAAAAATTCATTAAGGAACAAGATACAATCCTGGAGCTCTAATATATAGCACAAATCCAAAGGCAGAATACCAAAACAGAGAAAAAGAAGGCTAGGAAGTTAGCAGTTGGAGACTGAACTAAAAATTAAAAAGAAGATGGTTAGCTCCTACTCTGTTATCCACTTTGATTCCTCTGATTCCTTTGATTCCTTTGATTCACTTTGTGTGATTCCCAACACAAGATACTGAATGACTTCAGCTGCCTAGACCAGCTTTAAGCAAAGCACAATTTCAGAAATTAGGGAGGGAGATTGGTTCACGAGGACTGAATAGAAGGATGTGTACTCATCTTCTCCTGCAAGAGCACCAAAATAGCTGTCTAACAACCATTGACAGGATGATGCTGGAACCCGCACACACACAAAAGATATTCCAAATCCAAAAACAAAGAAGAAGCCACAACCAGATGGTAGGAGGAATGCAAAACCAATAAAATCAAATCCTATATTTGCCAAGTGAGCAACCTACAATCTCAAGAACAATAATACAAGGAAGTTCTCCCACTGATATGGAAAGCCTCATATCACGCTTCCCAGCCTGGGGATCTGGCAAACAGACTGGGAATCCTCAGAGAATCTGACTTTGAAGACAAGTAGGATTTGATTACAGGACCTCCACAGGACTGGGGGAAATAGAAACTCCACGCTTGGAGGGCACAAACAAAACCTTGTGTACACTAGGACCCAGGAGAAAGGAACAGTGACACATCAGGAGACTGAGCCAGATCAACCTGTGAGTGTCTGAAAACCTCCTGCAGAGGCATGAGTCGGAAGTGGCCTGCTGTGGGGACAGGGGCACTGGCAGCAGCAGTCCTGGGAGATGCATCTTGGCATAAGTCCTCCCAGAGGTTGCCATTAGCCCAACCATAAAGCCTCCAGATTCCAGAACTGGCTGGCCTCAGGTCAAACAACTAACAAGGAGGGAGTGCAGCCCCATTTATCAGAAGACAATAGGATTAAAGCTTTATTGAGCAAGGCTCTGCAGAATGACCCTCCCTTCAGGAAGTTTTCACAAGCCTCTTATCCTCATCCACCAAAGGGCAGACAGAAGAAACAAGAACTACAATCCCACAGTCTAAAGAACTAATACCACACTCACAGAAGGCTAAACAAAATGAAAAGAAATAGAATTATGTCCCGGATGAAGGAAAAAGATAAATCCCCAGACAAACAACTAAATGAAGTGGAGATAGGCAACTTTCCAGGAAAAGTATTCAGATTAATGATAGTGAAGATGATCTAGGATCTCTGAAAAAGGGTGGAGAAGATGCAAGAAATGTTTACCAAACATTTCTAAGGAACAACGAAACAGAGATAAACAATACACTAGAAGGAATCAAGAGCAGAATAACTGAAGCAGAAGAATGGGTAAGGGACCTGGAGGACAGAATGGTGGAAATCACTGCTACAAAACAGAATATAGAAAAAAGAATGAAAAGAAATGAAGACAGCCTAAGAGAACTCTGGGACATTAAACACACCAACATTCACATTTTAAATGTCCCAGAAGGAGACGATAGAGAGAAAGAACCAGAGAAAATAACTGATGACATAATAGTTGAAAACTTCCCCAACATGAGAAAAGAAATAGTTAACCGATTCAAGGAAGGGCAGAGTTCCAGGCAGGATAAACCTAAGGAACACAGCAAAACACGTAGTAATCAAAGTGACAAAAATTAAATAAAGACAAAGATAGAATATTAAAAGCAACAAGAGAAAAAGACAAATAACACACAAGGGAAATCCCAGGAGATTATCTCAAGCTGATTTCTCCACGGAAAGTCTACAAGCCAGAAGGGAATGGCATGATATATTCCAAGTGATGAAAGGGAAGGAACTACAACCAAGACTACTCTACCAAGCAAGACTCTCAATAAGATTTGATGGATAAATACAAGCTTTGCAGACACACAAAAGTTGAGAGAATTCAGCACCACTAAAACAGTTTTACAATAAATGCTAAAGGAACTTCTCTAGGCACTAAACACAAAAGAAAGAAAAGTCCTACAAAAAATAAACCCAAAACAATTAACAAAATTGTAATAGAATCATACATATTGATAATTTCCTTAAATACAAATGGATTAAATGCCCCAACCAAAAGACATAGACTGGCTGGATGGATATAAAAACAAGGCCCATATATATGTTATCTACAAGAGACCCACCTCAGACCTATGGACACTTATAGACTAAAAATAACAGGATGGGAGAAGGTATTTCATGTAAATGGAAATCATAAGAAGGCTGAAGTAGCAATACTCACATCAGACAAAATAGACTTTACAACAAAAACTGTTATAAGAGACAAAGAAGGACACTACATAATGATCAAAGGTTCAATTCAAGAAGAAGATATAACAATTATAAATATATATGCACCAACATGGGGCACCTCAATATGCAAGACTAATATAAACAAACATAAAGGGAGAAATCAACAGTAACACAGTACCAGTGAAAGACTTTAATACCCCACATTCATGAATGGACAGATCATCCAGGAAGAAAATCAATAAGGAAATACAGGCTTTAAGTGACACTTGAGACAAGTTGGACTTAATCAATACGTATAGAACATTTCATCCAAAAGCAGCAGACTACACATTCCTCTCAAGTACACATGGAACATTCTCCAGGACTGACCACATGCTGGGCCACAAGGCTAGCCTATGCAATTTTAAGAAAATTGAAATTATATTCACCATTTTTTCTGATCACAATACTATGAGACTAGAAATAAAATAAAGAAAAAAAACCTCTATGATTAAATGCAAATATGTACTGGCTAAATGATATGCTACTAAACAACCATTGGCTCACTGAAGAAATCAAATAAGAATTTAAAAATACCTAGAGAAAAAATAAAATGAAAACACAACAGTCCAAAACTTACGGGATACAGCAAAAGTAGTACTAAGAGGGAAGTTTACAGCAATACAATCTTATGGCAAGAAACAAGAAAATAAACAACCTAACCTTAAATCTGAAACATTTAGATAAAGAACAACAAAAATAAATTTAAAGTCAGCACAAGGAAGGAAATCACAAAGACCAGAGAAAATAAATGAAAGAGACAAAGAAATCAATCACAAAATCAATGAAACTAAAAGCTGGTTCTTTGAATAGATAAAATTGATAAACCTTTAGTTAGACTCATCAAGGAAAAAAGGGAGAGGACACAAATCAGTAAAATTAGAAAGAAAAAAGGAGAGGTTACAATTGACTCCAGAGCAATACAAAAGATTATAAGAGACTACTATAAACAACTGTATGCCAGTAAAATGGACAACCTGGAAGAAATAGACAATACTTAGAAAGGTATAGTCTCTGTAGACTGAACCAGGAAGAAAAAGAAAATATGAACAGACCAAACACAAGCACTGAAATTGAAACTGTGATTAAAACCCTCCCCCAAAATAAAATTCCAGGACCTGATGGCTTCACAGGCAAATGTTATCAAACATTTAGATAAGAGGGAACACTGATCCTTTTGAAATCGTTCCAAAAAACCTGCAGAGGAAGGAAAGCTTGCCAACTTACTTTATGAGGCCACCACCACGCTGATACCAAAACCAAACAAAGATGCCACACAAAAAAATTTACTGGCCGATATCACTGATAAACGTAGAGGCAAAAATCCTCAACAAAATACTAGCAATTCATATTCAACAGTAACATTTAAAAGATCATACACCGTGATCAAGTGGGATTCAATCCAGGGATGCAAGAATTTTTCAACAAGTTAATCCATGTAATACACCCATTAACAAACCGAAGAATAAAAATCATATGATCATCTCAATAGAACATAAAAAGCTTTTGACAAAATCTAGCACCCATTTATAACTCTCCAGAAACTGGGTTGAGGGCATAAATCTCAACATAATAAAGGCTATATATGACAAACCTACAGCCAGCATCATACTCAATGGTGAAAAGCTGAAAGCAATCCCTCTAAGATTAGGAACGAGTTAAGGATATCCAGTCTTATCCCTTTTATTCAACATAGTTTTGGAAGTCCTAGCTACAGCAATGAGAGAAGCAAAAGAAGTAAAGGGAATACAAATTGGAAAAGAAGAAGCTAAACTGTCACTGTCTGCAGATGACATCTTAGTATACATAGAAGATACTAAAGATGCCACCAGAAAGCTACTAGAAATCATCAACGAACTTGGTAAAGCTTGGTTACAAAATTAACACACAGAAATCAGTTGCATTTCTATAGACTAACAACAAAAGATCAGAAAGAGACATTCAAGAAGCAGTTCCATTTACCACTACATCAAAAAGAATAAAATATCTAGGATCTGATGCTGGGAAAGATTGAGGGCAGGAGGAGAAGGGGACGGCAGAGGATGAGATGGTTGGATGGCATCCTCAACTCAACGGCCACGGGTTTAGGTAGACCTTGGCAGTTGGGTGATGGACAGGGAGGCCTGGAGTGCTGCAGTTCATGGAGTCACAAAGAGTCAGACACGACTGAGCGACTGAACTGAGCTGGACTGAAACCAACCTAATCAGACAGAAGACTTGTACTCCAAAAAATGTAAGACGCTGATGAAAGAAACTGAAATCATAAAACAGATGGAAAGATATACCATGTTTTCTGGAAGGGGAACGCGTGTATACCCATGGCAGATTCATGTCAATGTATGGCAAAACCAACATGATAATGTAAAGGAAATAAAAACAACAACAACAAAAAAAGATATACCATGTTTTTGGACTAGAATAATCAATATTGTCAAAATACCTATACTACTCAAGATAATCTGCAGATTCAGTGCAATCCCAATCAAATTACCAATAGCAGCCAGTATTCTTGCTTGGAGAATTTCATGGACAGAGGAGCCTGGTGGGCTACAGTCCATGGAATCGCAGAGTCGGACACAACTTAGCAACTAAAACTTTCACTTTCAGAACAAAAAAATCTCAAATTTTGTATGGGGACACAAAAAACCCAGAATATTCAAAGCAATCTTGAAAAAGAAAAACAGAGCTGGAGGAATCAGGTTCCCTGACTTCAGACTATACTGCAAACTGACAGTTATCAAAGCGGTATGGCCCTAGCACAAAAATAGGTATACAAATCAACGGGACAGGATAGAAAGCCCAGAAATAAGCTCATGCACCTATGGTCAATTACACTATGACAAAGGAGGCAAGACTACACAATGTTGGAAAGATAGTCTCTTCAACAAATGGTGCTGGGAAAACTGCACAAGCACATACAAATAAATGAAATTAGGTCATTCCTTAAGCCCATACACAAAAATAAGCCCTAAATGGATTAAAGACCTAAATGTGAGACCAGACACTATAAATCTCCTAGAGGAAAACAAAGGTAGAACACTCTAACAAAAATCACAACTATGTCTTTTTCGATCTACCTCCGAGAATAATGGAAATCAAAGCAAAAATAAACAAAGAGGACCTATTTAAATTCAAAAGCTTTTGCACAGCAAAGGAAACAATAAACAAAGCAATAAATTGGGAAAAAATCTTTGCAAATGATTTGACCAATAAGGGATAGGTCTCCAAAATTTATAAACAGCTTATGATGCTTAACAGCATCAAAGCAAATAACCCATTCAAAAAATGGGCAGAAGACCTGAATAGTCATTTCTCCAGAGGATATACAGACAGCCAATAGGCACATGAAAAGATATTCAACATCATTTGTTATGAGGGCTTCCCTATTGACTCAGAGGGTAAAGAATCTGCCTATGTGGGAGACCTGGGTTCGATTCCTGGGTTGGGAAGATCCCCAACCAATAGAACTGAATGGCCACCCACTCCAGTATACTTGCCTGGAGAATTCCATGGACAGGGGATCCTGGTAGACTACAGTCCAGAGGTTCACAAAGAGTCAGACACGACTGAGTGGTTTTCACACTAGTTATTAGAGAAATGCAAATCAAAACTACAATGAGATCTTACCTCACACCAGTTAGAATAGCTATCATCAAAAAACTCACAAACAACAAATGCTGGATAGGGTGTGCAGAGAAGGAAACCCTCCTACACTGTTGATGGGAATGTAAATTGGTATAGTCTCTATGAAGGACAGCATGGAGGTTCCTGAAAAACTAAAAGCAGTGATAACATATGACCCTTCAATCCCACTCCTGGGCATATATGTGGAGAAAAATATGATCCAAAAGGATAAATGAACCCCAATGTTCATTACACCACTCCCGACAATATCCAAGACATGGAAGGAACCTAAATGTTCACTGAGAGAGAGTAATGGATAAAGAAGAAGTAGTATATACATTTAATGAAATATTACTCAGTCATGAAAAAGAATGAAATGATTCCATTTGCAGCAACATGGATGGACCTACAGTGTCATACTGAGTGAAGCACATCAGACAGAAGAGAAATATCACATGACATCCCTTATATGTGGAATCTAAAAAGAAATGATACAAAAGGAACTTACTTACAAAACAGAAAGAGACTCACCGACTTAGAAAACATACTTATGGTTGCCAGAGGGAAGGGATAATTTGGGAAGGTCATGTACACCTTGCTATATTTGAAATGGATAACCAACAAAGAGCTAATGTATAGCACATGGAACTCTGTTCATGTTCAACGTTATGTACCAGCCTGGATGGGAGTGGCATTTGGTGGAGAATGGATACATGTATGTGTATGACTGAGTCCCTTCACTGTTCACCTGAAAGTACCACAACATTGTTAATCAGCTATACCCCAATACAAAATAAAAAGCTTAAAATTTGGGAGAAAAAGGTTAGGAAAAGCACCTTCACCTCCCCCAGAAACTGTAAAATATACTTGCCAGCATTTACTCTCAATTGCCTGATATCCCTTAAACTGGAAGAAATACACTCCTTGTCATGGAGTTACAACTATGTTTCATAAAGAGGAACGACACATAGGAGTAAATACATGTTAGATTTAAGTGTTAGTGATCACAGGTGCTCTCCATTTGCATGTGGCTAAAGGAACTTGAAAGCAGGAAGATGGACTCTAAAAGGCAAAGAGACAGTCCCTCTCATCAAGAAGCTTGCACAAACTTCTGAGGTAATCTCATCTGCCAAAGGTAAGACAGAAGAACCGAGAAGAGCTACAATCCTGCAGCCTCCAGAACAAAAGCCACAATGAAAGGATGCTGAACAAGATCAAAAGGCAAAACACCAGAGAAATAACTAAATGAAGAGGAGATGGGCGACCTTCAGAAAAAGAATTCAGAATAGTGACAGTGAAAATGATCCAGCATCTCTGAAAAAGAACAGTGGGAAAGATTGAGAAAACATAAGAAATGCTGAATGCTTAAGCATTAGAAGAAGTATAAACAAACAGGGATGGACAATACACAAACTGAAAAAATATACAAACTAGAAGGAATCAATAGCAGAATTAATGACATGGAAGAATGGATAAGTGACCTGGAAGATGGGATGGTGTAAATCCCTGCCACAATACAGAATAAAGAAAAAAAGAATGGAGAGAACCTAGAGATCTTTGAGACAACATTAAACATGCCAAATTTCACATTATAAGGGTCCAAGAAGGAGAAGAGAAAGAGAAAATACCTGAGACAATATTTCAAGAAGTAATAGCAAAAATGTTCATAACACAGGGAAAAAATAGTCAACAAAGTCCAAGAAGCTCACTGAGTGCTAGGCAGGATAAAAACAAGCAGGAACAGGCCAAGAACTCTAGTAATCCAACTGACAAAAATTAACCATAAAATATTAAGAGTAAAAATAGATAAAATATTAAGAAAAACAATAGATAGCATACAAGGAAATTCCCATAAGGTTATCAGCTGATTTTTCAGCAGAAACTCGGCAAGGCAGAAAGGAATGGCACAATATATTTAACGTGATGAAAAGAAAGAACATAGAACCAAAAATAAGCTACCCAGTGAGGCTGTCATTCAGATTCGAGGAGAAAGCAAAAACTTTAAAGACAATCAAAGTTAAGAGAATTCAGCATCACCAAATCAGCTTCACAACAAATGTTAAAGGAACTCCTCTAGTCAGAAGACACACCTCAGACTTAGGGACACATAAAGACTGAAAGTGGAGGGATAGAAAAGGATATTCCACGCAACTGGAAATCAAAAGAAAACTAGAGTAGCAATTCTCATATTAAACAAAATAGACTTTGAACTAAAAATACAAGAGGCAAGGAAGGACACTATGATGATCAAAAGATGAATCCAGGAAGAAGACATAACAATTGTAAATACTTATGCACCCATCAGAGTAGCACCTCAGTCTCAATATGTAAAACAAACACTAATAACCACAAAGGGAGAAGTCAACAGTTAACTAATAACAGTGGGGAACTTTAACACCCCCATCTTTGTCAACGGATCTCCCAGACAGAAAATTAATAAGGAACCATAGCCTTAAATAACACATTAGACCAGGTGGCTTAACTGGTATTTATAGAGCATTCCATCCAAAAGCAGCACAATGCACATTCTTCTCAAGTGCACACAGAATATTCTCCAAGATCGACCTCAAGGCCAGCCTATGTAAATTTAAGAAAACTGGGATCATATCAAGCATCTTTTCTGATCACAATACTATGATTAGATATAAACTATAAAAACACAAATGAATGGAGGCTAAAGTATGCTGATAAATAACCAATATATCACTCAAGAACTCAAACGGGAAATCAAAAAATTACTACAGACAAATATAAATGAAAGTACAATAATCCAAAACCTATGGGATGCAGCAAAATCACTTTTAAGAGAGAAGTTTACAGGAATAAAACCTTACCTCAGGGAACAAGGAAAATCTCAAGTAAACAATCTAACCTTACCCCCAAAACAACTGGAGAATGAAGAACAAACAAAATCTAAAATTAGTAGAAGGAAAGAAAACATAAAGATCAGAACAGAAACAAATGAAACAGAGACAAAAGAAACAACAGCAAAGATCGATGAAACTAAAAGCTGGTTCTTTGAAAGCATAAACAAAATTGATAAGCCTTTAGCCTGACTTATTGAGAGAAAAAGGGAAAGGAATTCAAATCACTGAGATTAAAAATGAAAAAAAGAAGTTACAACTGATACCACAGAAATACAATGGCTTATAAGAGACTACTACAAGCAACTGTATGCCAACATAATGGACAACCTGGAAGAAACTGACAAATTCTCAGAAAGGTAGTCTCCCAAGACTGAATTAGGAAGAAATGGAAACTATACACAGACTAATCATAAATACTGAAATTGAAACTGAGATTTAAAAACTCCTGGAGGTATAACCAAGATGGCAGAGAGAGAAGACAGGGAGTTCCTATCTCCTCACATCTAATATCCTCACCAAACTCTGGTGGGGGACCTCAAACAACCAGGCAGATGGGAGGAACCCCTGAGCAGCCAGACAGGATGTAGAGCGGAGCAAGGGGCAGGGGGAGAAGTGGAGGCTCAACAGGCCTGGCACAGCTGAGGGGTGGCTGAAGAAGGGGGAGGCATGCTTGCTTTCAGATCAGTGGGGAGAAGGAGGGATCCTCAGAGTAGGAGAACTGGGGAGAACACTCTTGGTGTTCCCCCACCCACTCATCTCTGGGAAGTCTTCTGAGGCCTTGAGTCTGGTTCTCCAACCTCTGGGGCTCTCTTGGCCCCAGGGTGTCCTCTGGGCACGAGAGTGAGCAAGGAAGGAGAAAGAGCTGAATCAGCTAGGGGAGGGTCCCCCGGGATACCCTTAGGAGGCTCCTTGGGACAGCTGTGGGGCTAAGGGTGCCCACTCAGTCCCAAGGAGCCTCCTAAGGCTCCAAGGCTGGGATCCTGCTCTGCAGGGCCCCCTCAGCCTTCCAAGGCCCCTCCACACTCCGGGGCCCCCTCTGCCACGCAGCTTCCCCTCGATCAACTGGGCCCCCCTCCATCCTTCAGGGCCCCCTCCACCCATGAAGCTCCTGTGGGTATGAGTGGAGGAACTGGCCAGGTTTAGGTCGTGTCAGGGTGTGAAGGGGCCCAGTCAGCTGAGGGATGGTCCCTCTGGGTTCAAGGAGCAGGGAGACTGCCAGGTATTCATTCCCCCACCCACCTAGCCCTGAGGATCCTCCTGAGGCCCTGGGCTTGACCCTCTATGCCCTGAAGCCAGAGGCATTCTGAAGGCCCCACTGATTAGGTTGAGCCCACCATCTCCACCCAGGGGCATGGAGTGAGAACCAGGACTCTGACACCACCTAAATCTAGTCATCACCTAAATCCTTCCTCACCTAAACCCCAGCCCTCAAAAGACAAGGTTTTTTCTTCTTTCTTTTCTTTTGGTGGGAGGGTTTGTTTTTTGCTAGTGGAGTTTACTTTTACCCTCCAGTGGTTGTTTCATAAGTATTCTTATTTTTATCTAATTTATCTGCTAGTTTTCGGAATACATTTTATTTTTCATTCTTTGTTATTGTTCTGCTCCCTTTTATTTTTTAAATATTATTACTCTCTTTCTTCTTTGCTATTGGAGTTCAGGTTTATCCTCCAGTGCTTGTTTCATATAGTTTCTTAATTTTCTCTAATACATTTGTTAGTTATCTAAATGTATTTTATTTTTTTCTTCTTTATTATTGTTCTGCATCTTTTTGTTGTTGTTGTTGCTTCTGCACCTAGTAAGATCCCAGCTCACAGGCCAGAGATCAGGCTTGAGCTCCTACTCTAGGACACATTAGTCCAAAGTACTGGAGTAACAGACAAAGTCAAGCCCCAGGAAATATGAATCAAAGTGAAGTGGACCTCTCAACACCAAGACCCAGCTCTACCCAACAGCCTGCACACCCCATTGCTGGAAACCTGAGGTCAAACATTTGGGGAACACAGTCCTGCCCATCAAAAAACAAAGAGGCAACAAAAAAATCTGTTACAGATGGAAAAGCAAGGTAAAAACCTACAATACCAAATAAATGAATAGGAAATAGGCAAACCTATCTCAAAAAGTATTTAGAGTAATGATAGTAAACAAGTTCAAAATAAAGGTCAAGTAAAAACCTTCAAAATAAAATGGATAAACTGCAAGAAGCATTAACATGGATCCAGAAGAACTAAAGAAATAACAAACAGTGACAAACAACACAATAACTGAAATTAAAAGCACTCTAGAAGGAATCAAGGACAGAATAACTGAGGCAGAAGAACTAATAACTGAGCTGAAAGATTGAATGATGTAAATAATGGCCGAGGAGCAAGAAAAAGCAAAAAGAATGTAAAGAATTGAGAACAATCTCAGAGAATTCTGCAACAATATTAAACACAGCAGCATTTGATTTATAGAGGTACAGAAGAAGAAGAAAAAGGGTCGGAGATAATATTTTAAGAGATTATAGTAAAAAAGTTCACTAACATGGGAAAGGAAATACCACCAAAGAACAGGAAGTACACAGAGTCCCATACAGGAGAAACACTAGGAGAAACACAACAAGGCACATATTAATCAAATTAACAAAAACCAAACACAAAGGAAAAATATTAAAAGCAGCAAGGGAAAAGCAAAAAACAAATACAAGGGAATCCCCATAAGGCTCAGAAAAAACCCTGCAGGCTAGAAGGCCTTATGTTCAGTTTTAACTGTTGCTTCTTGACTGCATACAGGTTTCTCAGGAGACAGGTAAGGTGGTCTGGTATTCCCATCACTTTAAGAATTTCCCACCATTTGTTGTGATCCACACAAAGACTTTGGTATACAGTCAATGAAACAGCAGTAAATGTTTTTGTGAAACTCCTTTGCTTTCCCCATGATCTAATGACTGTTGGCAATCTGATCTCTGGTTCCCCTGCCTTTTCTAAATCCAGCTAGTACAGCTGGAAGTTCTCAATTCATGTACTGTTGAAGCCTAACTTAAGAGGATTTTGAGCATAACCTTGCTAATATGTGAAATAAGTGCAACTGTATGGCAGTTTTAACATTCTTTGGCATTGCCATTCTTTGGGACTAGAATGAAAACTAACTGCCTCCAGTTCTGTGGCCACTGCTGAGTTTTCCAAACTTGCTGGCATATTGAGTGCAGCATTTTAACAACATCATATTTTAGGACTTTAAATAGCTTAGCTGGAATTCCATCACCTCCACTAGCTTTATTTATAGCAATGCTTCCTAAGGCCCACTTGACTTCACACTCCAGCAAGGTGGCTCTAAGTGAGTGACCACATCATTGTGCTTATCCAGGATATTAAGACTTTCCTGCATAGTTTTACTGTGTATTCTTGTCACCTCTTCTTAATCTCTTTTGCTTCTGTTAGGTCCTTACCATTTCTGTCCCTTATCATGCCCATCCTTGCAAAAAATATTCCCTTGGTATCTCCAATTTTCTTGAAAATATTTCTATTATTTTCCATTTGATTGTTTTTGTCTATTTCTTTGCATTGTTCATTGAAGAAAGTGTTTTTATCTCCCCTTGCTATTCTCTGCACTCAGCTGGATATATCCCTTTCTCCCTTGCCTTTCTCTTCTCTTCTTTCTTCAGCTATTCGTAAACCTTCTCAGACAACCACTTTGCTTTCTTGTATTATTTTTTCTTTCAGATGGTTTTGGCCACTGCTTCCTATACAATGTTATAAACTTCTGCCCACAGTGCTTTAGGTAGTCTGTCTGTCAGATCTAATCTCTTGAATCTGTTTATCACTTTCACTGTATAATCATAAGGGGTTTGATTTAGGTCAAACCTGAATGGCCTAGTGCGTTTTCCTACATTCTTCAATTTAAGCCTGGATTTTGAAATAGGGAGCTCATGATCTGAGCCATAGTCAGCTCAGGATCTTGTTTTTACAGACTGTATAGAGATTCTTCATCTTTGTCTACAAAGAATATAATTAGTCTGATTTTGGTACCGACCATCTGGTGATGTCCATGTATAGAGTCATCTCTTGGGTTGTTGGAAAAGGGCATTTGCTATGACCAGCATGTTCTGTTGACCAAATTCTGTTAGCGTTTGTCCTGTTTAATTTTGTACTCCAAGGCCAAACTTGCCTGTTACTTCAAGTATCTCTTGACTTCCTACTTCAGCATTCCAGTCCCCTATGATGAAAAGGACATCATTTCTTTATATTAGTTCTAGAGGGTGCTGTAGGTCTTCAAAGACCTAGTCAACTTCAGCTTCTTCGACATCAGTGGTTAGGGCACAGACTTGGATTATTGTGATGTCCAATGATTTGCCTTGGAATTGAAACAAGATTACTCTTTCATTTTTGAGATTACAAACAAGTATTGCATTTCAGACTCTTTTGCTGACTATGAAGGCTACTCCATTTCTTCTAAGGGATTCTTGCATGCAGTAGTAGATATAATGGTCATTTGATTTAAATTCTCCCATTCCCATCCATTTTAGTTCACTGATTCCTGATATGTCTATGTTCAATCTTACCATCTCCTGCCTGATCACATCTATTTACCTTGATTCATTTGACTGAGCTACAAAGCCCCTTCACAGCAACAAAGCTGAGATTCATGAAGGGGATATGCTCCCTACCAGAGATCTACTTAAGATCTAGGGACACATTCAGACTGAAAGTGAGGCAATGGAAAAAGATATTCCATACAAATGGAAATCAAAAGAAAATTGTAGTAGCAATGCTCATATCAGCCAAAATATACTTTAAAATAAAAACTGTTTCAATGGATAAGGAATGGTACTACATAACATTCTAGGGATTAATTAAAGAATATGTAACAATTATAAGTGGAGAAAGCAATGGCACCCCACTCCAGTACTCTTGCCTGGAAAATCCCATGGACGGAGGAGCCTGGTGGGCTGCAGTCCATGGGGTCGCTAAGAGTCAGACAGGACTGAGTGGCTACACTTTCACTTTTCCCTTTCATGCACTGGAGAAGTAAATGGCAATCCATTCCAGTGTTCTTGCCTGGAGAATCCAGGGACAGGGGAGCCTGGTGGGCTGCTGTCTATGGGGTTGCACAGAGTCGGACAGGACTGAAGCGTCTTAGCAGCAGCAGCAGCAACAATTATAAGTATGTATGCAATTAACATAAAAGCACCTCAATACTTAAGCAAATGGTAACAATCATCAAAGGAGAAATTAACACAAGAATAGTGGAGGGCTTTAATACCCACCTTACACCAATGAACAGATATCCAGACAGAAAATAAAAAAAGAAACACAAGCATCAAATGACATAACAGACCAGACAGATTCAATTGATTTAATTTATAAGATATTCCACCTGAAAGTGGCAAAATACATTTTCTTCTCAAGTACACATGGAACATGCTCCAGGATATAACAAATCTTGGGTCACACATCAAGCCTAGGAAAAATTAAGTAAATTGAAATTAATCAAGCATCTTTTCTAATCATAATGCTACGAGACTAGAAATCAAACATAGAAAAAAAGTTGTAAAAAAAAAAAGCACATGGAGACTAAAAAGTGTGCTGCTAAACAACCAAGTGATCACTAAAAAAACTTAAAAGATGGCAAATATATAGAAAAAATGGTAATAAAAACACAATGAATCAAAACCTACTGGATACCTCAAAAGCAGTTCTAAGAGTAAAGTTTATAGCCATTCACTGTCACCTCAAGAAACAAAAAAATCTGAAATAAACAATCTAACATTACACCTAAATTATCAACTATAGAAAAAAGAACAGAGAAAACCCAAAGTCATTAGAATTAAAGCATAAATATTAGAGCAGAAATAAATGAAATAGAAAAGAAGAAAACAATAGCAAAGACCAGTAAAGGCAAAAGTTGGTTCTTTGAGAAAATAAAATGATAGAACTTTGGCCCGAATCCTTGAGGAAAAAAAGGGAGAGGACACAAACTAATAAAATTAGAAATGAATAAGGAGAAATCACAATTCCTTTGTAGAAATACAAAGGATCATAAGAGACTACTATAAGCAATGATACACCAAAAAAATGGATAGCCTAAAAGAAATGGACAAATTCTCGGAAAAGTACAACCTTCTAAGACTAACTCAGAAAGAATCAGAAAATGTAAACAGACTAATTACAAGTAATGAAACTGAACAAACAAAAGTGCAAGACCAGATATCTTCAAAGGTGGATTCTATCAAACATTAAGAGAAGAGTTAACACTGACCCTTCTAAAACTTTTCCAGAAAATCACAGAGGGTGGAACACTGTTCAACTCATTCTACAAGGCCACCATCACCCTGTTACTAAAATCAGATGAGGATACTAGAAAAAAAGAAAATTATAGACCAATATCAGTGGTGAACATGGGGCCAAAAATCCTCAACAAAATACTAGTAAACAAAATTCAACAACACATTAAAAGGATTAAACACCACCATTAAGTTAGATTTGTCCCAGAAATGCAAGACTTCTTTGATATACACAATGTGATGTACCATATTAACAAATAAAGAACAAAAAACCATATGATAATCACAATAGATGCAGAAAAAGCTTTTAAAAGTTCAACACCCATTTATAATAAAAACTCTCCAGAAAATGGCACAGAGGGACCATCCCTTAACATAATAAGGGCCATATACAACAAACTCACAGTAAATATCATACTCAACTGTGAAAACAGAAATCAGTTCCCCTCAGATTAGGAACAAGACAAGGATGACAACTCTTATTACTCTTATTCAATATAGTTTTGGAAGTCCTCACCACAGCAATCAGAGTAGTAAAAGAAATGAAAGGAATATAAATTGGAAAGGAAGAAGTATAATGATCACTATATACAGATGTCATGTTACTATACACAGAAAATCCCAAAGATTCTACCAAAAAACTACTGTCCCTAACCAGTGAATTTGATAAAGTTACACTATACAGAATTAATCCACAGAAATCTCTTGCATTCCTATACACTAACAACAAAAGAAGGGGGAAAAATATATTTCCCATTGTAACAACAACAATAACAAATACCTAGGAATAAATCTTATTTTTTTTGTTGCAATGAGATGAAGCTGGGGCTTCCCTGGTGGTTCAGATGATAAAGAATCTGCTGGCAGTGCAGGAGAACCAGATTAGATCTCTGGGTAAGGAAGACCCGCTGGAAAAAGGAATGACTATCCACTCCAGTATTCTTGCCTGGAGAATTTCATGGGGAAAGGAGCCTGGCAGACCACAGTCCATGGGGTTGCAAAGAGCTGGACACAACTGAGGGACTAACACTTCACTTTTCATTTTCAGGGGTAAATCTACCTAAGGAAGCAAAAGATCTGTACTCAGAAAGCTATATAAAGAACAGATGAAAGAAACCAAAGAGAACACAAACAGATGAAAAATACAGAGTGTTCTTGAATTGGAAGAATGAATATAATACCCAAAGCAATCGATAGAATCAATGCAATTCTTATCAAACTACCAATGGCATTATTCACAGAATCAGAACAAAAAAATTGACAATTTATATGAAAACACAAAAGACCCATAATAGTCACAGTAATCTTGAAACAGAAAAATGGAGCTGAATGAATCAGCTTCCCTGTCTTCAAACTATGCTGAGAAGCTACAGTAATCAAAGCTGACTGATACTGGCACAAAAACAGAAATATAAACCAGTGGTACAGGATAGAAAGCCCAAAGATAAACCCATACACCTATGGTCAGCTAATCTATGACAAAGGTAACGATAGTATACAGTGGAGAAAAGATAGCTTCTGGAGTAAGTGGTGCTGAGAAATCTGGACAGCAACATGTAAAATGATGAAATTAGAACACTACCTAACACCATGCACAAAAATAAGCTCAAAATGGATTGAAGACATAAATTAAGACTGGACACTATAAAACTCTTGGAGGTAAACACAGAGAAAACACTCTTTGACATAAACCAGAGCAAGATCTTTTTTTGACCCACCTCCTGAAATAATGAAAATGAAAACAAAAATGGACAATTGGAAACTAATTAAACTTAAAAGCTTTTGAACAGCAAAGAAAATCATGAATAAGACAAAACGATAACACACAGAATGGGAGAAAATATTTGCAAATGAAACAACAGTCAAAGGATTAATCTCCAAAATATACAAACAGCTTATGGAGCTCAATATCAAAAAAATATCCAATCAAAAATGGGTGGAAGACCTAAAGAGATATAACTCAAAGAAGACATACAGATGGCAAAGAGGCCCATGAAAAGATTCTCAACATCACTAATTATTAGAGAAATACAAATCAAAACTACAGTGAGATATCACCTTTCCACAGTCAAATGGCTGTCATCAAAAAAATTCACAAACAGTAATTTCAAGAGAGGGTACAGAAAGAAGGGAACTCTCCCTTACACACTGACTGTAAATTGGTACAGCCACCATGGAGAACAGTATGGAGGTTCCTTAAGAAACTGAAATTACAGCTACCATCTGACCTTGTAATCCCACTCCTGGGATAAACACAGTCTGAAAGGATACAAGCACCCCAATGTTCACTGAAGCACTGTTTACAATAGGGTGTCAGCAAATGGTGAAAAATGATTACACGGAAGAAACCTAGAAATCCACTGAGACAGGAGTGGATAAAGAAGATGTAGTACATGTATACATTGGAATATTACTCAGCCATTAAAAAGAATGAAATAATGCCACTGGCAGCAACATGGGTGCACCTTGATGAGAAGGAGAAATATATCTAAGACATCTCGTATGTGGAACCTCAGAAGAAACAATACAAATGAACTTATTTACAAAACAGACTTTGAGAATAAATGTATGGTTCCCAGCAGGGGGTAGGATGGGGGTAGGGATAGTTGGGTGAGAATGGGTACATGTGTGTCTACGGCTGGGTCCCTTGGCTATCCACCTGAAACTATCACAATATTGTTCCTCAGCTATACCCCAATATAGAAGAAAAAATTAAACTAAATAAGAGGCAAAGAGGGTACCAGACAAGGAAATCGTGACCCTTTTGTCTTCAGCAGCATGAGCATAAAAAAAGATAGTGAGCAAAGATACTTCAAATTCTCAGAGGGTAGCCAACACTTAAGCAAAAATATGCTACTAGGTCTTAGAACCAGTAGGACATTAACATACCTCTTTATATGGAAGTCCTACCCCTTCCACAGTGTTTTTTAAATACTGTGGCTGTACTAAAGAGGACTAGGGAAGAACCATTTAGGCAATACACAGATTGAAGGGACAGTTGAGGGGGTTATTGAGATAAAAGAGAACTCCATCCTACTAACAGAAAAAATAATTTTCTGCTGATTATAGAAATACAGTTAATTATTTATTTTTATTCTATTTTTAAGATTCCCTCTCCAACTTGCCACAAAGACAGAGCTTAGTTCACAAATATGACTATTTCATCAGCTATTATTTGATTTCAAAATGGAGAGGGCATTCATAACTTCAGAATGTAACTTGCATTTCATTACTGGTTGTTGCTGTTGTTGTTCAGGTGCTCAGTCATGTCCAACTATTTGAACCCATGCACTGCAGCATGCCAGGCTTCCCTGCCCTTCACCACCTCCCAGAGTGTGCTCAGACGCTTGCCCACCGGGTCAGTGATCTCATCCAACCATCTTGAACTCTGTCATCCCCTTCTCCTCCTGCAGTCATCCAGCATCAAGGTCTTTTCCAGTGACTCAGCTCTTTGCATCAGGTGGCCAAAGTATTGGGGCTTCAACTTCAGCATCTGTTCTTCCAATGAATATTCAGGACTGATTTCCTTTAGGATTGACTGGTTTGATCTCCTTGCTACCCAAGGGACTCTCAAGAGTCTTCTCTAACACCACAGTTCAAAAGCATCAGTTCTTTCACGCTCAGCCTTCTTGATGGTCCAACTGTCACATCCATACATGACTACTGAAAAACCACAGCTTTGACTAGACAGACCTTTGTCAGAAAACTAATGTCTCTGCTTTTTAATACACTGTCTAGGTTTGTCATAGTTTTTCTTCCAAGGAGCAAGCATCTTTTAATTTCGTGGCTGCAGTCACCATCTGCAGTGATTTTGGAGCCCAAGAAAACAAAGTCTGTCAGTGATTCCATTGTTTTCCTATTTGCCAACAAAAGATGGGACTAGATTCCACAGTCTTCAGTATTTGAATGCTGAGTTTCAAGCCAGCTTTTTTTTTTAATTTTCTTTACTTTATTGTGTTGGTTTTGCCATACATTGACATGAATCCGCCATGGGTATACATATGTTCCCCCTCCATAACCCTCCTCCCTCCTCCCTCCCGATTCCCTCCCCCTGGGTCATCTCAGTGCACCAGCCCTAAGCATCAACCCTGGGCTGGCGATTGATTTCACATATGATAATTAACATGTTTCAATGCCATTCTCCCCTATCATCCCACCCTTGTCCTCTTCCACAGAGTCCACGAGACTGTTCTATACATCTGCGTTTCTTTTGCTGTCTTGCATGCAGGGTTCTCATTACCATCTTTCTAAATTTCATATATATGTTAGAATACTGTATTTTTGTGTTTTTTTCTGGCTTACTTCACTCCGGATAATAGGCTCCAGTTCCGTCCACCTGAGTAGAACTGATTCGAATGAATTTTTTTTTAATGCTGAGTAATATTCCATTGTGTATATGTACCACAGCTTTCTTATCCATTCGTCAGTTGATGGGCATCTAGGTTGCTTCCATGTCCTAGCTATTGTAAACAATGCAGCGATGAACATTGGGGTACACGTGGCTCTTTCAATTCTGGTTTCCTTGGTGTGTATGCCCAGCAGTGGGATTGCTGGGTCATATAGCAGTTCTATTTGCAGTTTTTAAAGGAATCTCCACACTGTTCTCCATAGTGGCTGCACTAGTTTGCATTCCCACCAAAAGTGTAAGAGGGTTCCCTTTTCTACACATACTCTCCAGCATTTATTGCTTGTAAACTTTTGGATGGGAGCCATTCTGACTGGTGTAAAGTGGTACCTCATTGTGGTTTTGATTTGCATTTCTCTGATAATGAGTGATGTTGAGCATCTTTTCATGTGTTTGTTAGCCATTTTTATGTCTTCTTTGGAGAAATGTCTGTTAAGTTCTTTGGCCCACTTTTATTTTTTTTATTTATTTTTTATTGTTTTTGCCATACAATGACATGATATCACCATGGGTTTACATATGCTTCCCCTCCGGAACCCCCCTGCCTCCTCCCTACCCCCCGGGAAATCTCGCTGCACCAGCCCCGAGCATCAATCCTGGGCTGGCGATTGATTAGACATATGATAAGTAACATGTTTCAATGCCCTTACCCATATCATCCCACCCTTACCCTCATCCACAAACTCCACGAGTCTATTCTATACATCTGCGTTCCTTTTGCTGTCTCGCATGTTGGGTTCTCATTACTGTCTTTCTAAATTCCATATATATGCGTTAATATACTGTATTGTTGTTTTTGCTTCTGGCTTACTTCACTCTGGATAATGGGCTCCAGTTTCGTCCATCTGAGTAGAATTGCTTCAAATGAATTTTTTTTTAATGCTGAGTAATATTCCATTGGGTATATGTACCACAGCTTTCTTATCCATTCGTCAGTTGATGGGCATCTAGGTTGCTTCCATGTCCTGGCTATTGTAAACAATGCAGCGATGAACATTGGGGTACACGTGGCTCTTTCAATTCTGGTTTCCTCGGTGTATATGCCCAGCAGTGGGATTGCTGGGTCATATGGTAGGACTATTTGCAGCTTTTTAAGGAACCTCCACACTGTTTTCCATAGTGGCTGTACTAGTTTGCACTCCCACCAACAGTGTAAGAGGGTTCCCTTTTCTCCACATCCTCTCCAGCATTTATTGCTTGTAGACTTTTGGATGGCAGCCATTCTGACTGGTGTAAAGTGGTACCTCATTGTGGTTTTCATTTGCATTTCTCTGATAATGAGTGATGTTGAACATCTTTTCATGTGTTTGTTAGCCATTTTTATATCTTCTTTGGAGAAATGTCTGTTAAGTTCTTGGCCCACTTTTTAATTGGGTTGTTTATTTTTCTAGAATGGAGCTGCAGGAGTTGTTTGTATATTTTTGAGATTAATTGTTTGTCTGTTGCTTCATTGGCTATTATTTTCTCCCATTCTGAAGGCTGTCTTTTCACCTTGCTTATAGTTTCCTTTGTTGTGCAAAAGCTTTTAATTTTAATTAGGTCCCATTTGTTTATTCGTGTTTTTATTTCCAATATTCTGGGAGGTGGGTCATGGAGTATCCCACTTTGGGTTATGGCAGAGAGTGTTTTGCCTACGTTATCCTCTAGGAGTTTTATAGTTTCTGGTCTTATGCTTAGATCTTTGATCCATTTTGAGTTTATCATTGTGTATGGTGTTAGAAAGTGATCTAGTATCATTCTTTTACAAGTGGCTGTCCAGTTTTCCCAGCACCACTTGTTAAAGAGGTTGTCTTTTCTCCATTGTATATTCTTGGCTCCTTTGTCAAAGATAAGGTGTCCATAGATGCGTGGATTTATCTCTGGGCTTTCTATTTTGTTCCACTGATCTATATTTCTGTCTTTGTGCCAGTACCATACTGTCTTGATGACTGTGGATTTGTAGTAGAGACTGAAGTCAGGTAAGTTGACTCCTCCATTTCCATTCTTCTTTCTCAAGATTGCTTTGGCTATACGAGGTTTTTTGTATTTCCATACAAATTGTGAAATTATTTGTTCTAATTCTCTGAAAAAGACCTCTGGTAGCTTGATAGGAATTGCACTGAATCTATAGATTGCTTTGGGTAGTATACTCATTTTCACTATATTGATTCTTTCAATCCAAGAACACGGTATATTTCTTCATCTATTTGTGTCCTCTTTGATTTCTTTCATCAGTGTTTTATAGTTTTCTATATGTAAGTCTTTTGTTTCTTTAGGTAGAAATACTCCTAAGTATTTTATTCTTTTTGTTTCGATGGTGAATGGAATTGTTTCCTTAATTTCTCTTTCTGTTTTCTCATTGTTAGTGTATAGGAATGCCAGGGATTTCTGTGTGTTGATTTTGTATCCTGAAACTTTACTATATTCACTGATTAGCTCTAATAATTTTCTGGTAGAGTCTTTAGGGTTTTCTATGTAGAGGATCATGTCATCTGCAAACAGTGAGAGTTTTACTTCTTCTTTTCCAATCTGGATCGCTTTTATTTATCTGCTCTGATTGCTGTGGCCAAGACTTCCAAAACTATGTTGAATAGTAGGGGAGAGAGTGGGCACCCTTGTCTTCTTCCTGACTTCAGGGGAAATGCTTTCAGTTTTTCACCATTGAGGATAATGTTTGCTTTGGGTTTGTCATATATAGCTTTTATTATGTTGAGGTAAGTTCCTTCTATTCCTGCTTTTTGGAGGGTTTCTACCATAAATGGATGTTGAATTTTGTCAAAGGCTTTCTCTGCATCTATTGAGATAATCATGTGGTTTTTATTTTTCAATTTGTTAATGTGGTGTATTACATTGATTGATTTGCGAATATTGAAGAATCCTTGCATCCCTGGGATAAAGCCTACTTGATCATGATGTATGATCTTTTTAATGTGTTGTTGGAATCTATTTGCTAGAATTTTGTTAAGGATTTTTGCATCTAAGTTCATCAGTGATATTGGCTGTAGTTTTCTTTTTTTGTGGCATCTTTGTTGGGTTTTGGAATTAGGGTGATGGTGGCCTCGTAGAATGAGTTTGGAAGTTTACCTTCCTCTGCAATTTTCTGGAAGAGTTTGAGTAGAGTAGGTGTTAGCGCTTCTCTAAATTTTTGGTATAATTCAGCTCTGAAGCCATCTGGTCCTGGGCTTTTGCTTTTTGGAAGATTTCTGATTACGGTTTCAATTTCTGTGCTTGTGATGGGTCTATTAATACTATCTATCTCTTCCTGGTTTAGTCTTGGAAAGTTGTACTTTTCTAGGAGTTTGTCCATTTCATCCAGGTTGTCCAGTTTATTTGCATATAGTTGCTGATAATAGTCTCTTATGATCCTTTGTATTTCTGTGTTTTCTGTTGTGATCTCTCCGTTTTCATTTCTAATTCTGTTGATTTGGTTCTTCTCCCTTTGTTTCTTTTTTTTTTTTTCTTTTTTTATTGTTTTTGCCATACATTGTCATGATATCACCATGGGTTTACATATGCTTCCCCTCCGGAACCCCCCTCCCTCCTCCCTCCCCCCCCGGGAAATCTCGCTGCACCAGCCCCGAGCATCAATCCTGGGCTGGCGATTGATTAGACACATGACAATTAACATGCTTCAATGCCCTTCTCCTATATCATCCCATCCTTACCCTCATCCACAAACTCCACGAGTCTATTCTATACATCTGCGTTCCTTTTGCTGTCTCGCATGTTGGGTTCTCGTTACCGTCTTTCTAAATTCCATATATATGCGTTAATATACTGTATTGTTGTTTTTGCTTCTGGCTTACTTCCCTCTGGATAATGGGCTCCAGTTTCGTCCATCTGAGTAGAATTGCTTCAAATGAATTTTTTTTTAATGCTGAGTAATATTCCATTGGGTATATGTACCACAGCTTTCTTATCCATTCGTCAGTTGATGGGCATCTAGGTTGCTTCCATGTCTTGGCTATTGTAAACAATGCATCCCTTTGTTTCTTGATGAGTCTGGCTAATGGTTTGTCAATTTTATTTATCTTCTCAAAGAACCAGCTTTTGGCTTGGTTGATTTTTGCTATGGTCTCTTTTGTTTCCTTTGCATTTATTTCTGCCCTGATCTTTAAGATTTCTTTCCTTCTACTAACCCTGGGCTTCTGCATTTCTTCCTTTTCTAGTTGCTTTAGGTGTAAAGTTATCTATAGGACATTCCACCCCAAAACAATGAATTTCACCTTTTTCTCAAGCACACACGGGACCTTCGCCAGAATAGATCACATCCTGGGCCATAAATATAGCCTTGGTAAATTCAAAAAAATGATATCATTCCAAGCATCTTTTCTGACCACAATGAAGTGAGATTAGATATCAATTACAGGAGAAAACCATTCAAAACTTCCAACATATGGAGGCTCAACAACACACTGCTGAATAACCAACAAATCACAGAAGAAATCAAAAAAGAAATCCCATTATGCATAGAAATGAATGAAAATGAAAACACAACAACCCAAAACCTATGGGACACTGTAAAAGCAGTGCTAAGAGGGAAAGTTCATAGCAATACAAGCTCACCTCAGGAAACAAGAAAAAAGTCAAATAAATAACCTAACTTTACACCTAAAGCAACTAGAAAAGGAAGAAATGCACAAGCCAGCTTTTATACTCTCCTCCTTCATTTTCATCAAGAATCAGTTCTACTCATGTGGACGGAACTGGAGCCTATTATCCAGTGAAGTAAGCCAAAAGGAAAAACAAAAATACAGTATACTAATGCATATATATGAAATTTAGAAAGATGGTAGCGAGAACCCTGCCTGCGAGACAGCAAAAGAAACGCAGATGTATAGAACAGTCTCGTGGACTCTGTGGAAGAGGGCAGGGGTGGGATGATATGGGAAAATGGCATTGAAACATGTTAATTATCATATGTGAAGTCAATCGCCAGCCCAGGTTTGATGCTCGGGGCTGGTACACCGGGATGACCCAGGGAGAGGGAATCGGGAGGGAGGAGGGAGTGGGGTTCTGGAGGAGGAACACATGTATACCCATGGCGGATTCATGTCAATGTATGGCAAAACCAACACAATAAAGTAAAGAAAATTAAAAAAAAAAAAAAGAAGAAGCTCTTCTTTATCTGCACAAGGGTGATGTCATCTGCATATATGAGTTATTGATATTTCTCCTGGCAGTCTTGATTCCACATTCTGCTTGATCCAGCCTGATGTTTTGCATTTGAACAAAATTGGAACCAGTTTCCAATTCAGAACTAGTTTGCAGCCAGTTTGTTCTTCCATGTCCAGTGCTAACTGTTGCTTCTTGACTTGCATACAGGTTTTGCAGGAGGCAAGTAAGGTCTGGTATTCCTATCTCTTGAAGAATTTTCTACAGTTTGTTGTGATCCACACAGTCAAAAGTTTTCTCATAGTCAATTAAGCAGAAGTAAATGTTTCTCCAGAATTCTCTTGCTTATTCTATGAGCATATGCATGTTGGCAATTTGATCCCTGGTTCCTCCGCCGTTTCCAAATCCAGCTTGAACATCTGGGAGTTCTTGGTTCACGTACTGTTGGTCAGTTCACATACTGTTGAAGCTTGGCTTGGAAACTTTTGAGCATCACTTTGCTAGCATGTAAAATGAGTGCAATTGTGCAGTAGTTTGAACATTCTTTGGCACTGCCTTTCTCTGGGATTGGAATGAAAACTGACCTTTTCCAGTCCTGTGGCCACTACTGAGCTTTTCAAATTTGTTGGCATTGAGTTCAGGACTTTAACAGCATCACCTTTTAGGATCTGAAATAGCTTAGCTGGAATTCCATGACCTCTACGAGCTTTGTTCGTAGTGATACTTCCTAAGGCCCACTTCACTTTGCACTCAAAATGTCTGGCTCTAGGTATGTTACCACACCATCATGGTTATCTGGGTCAGTAAGAACTTTCTTGTACAGTTCTTCTGTGTATTTTTGCCACTTCTTAATATCTCCTGCTTTTGTTAGGTCTCTACTGTTTCTGTCCTTTATTGTGCCCATATTTGCATGAAATGTTCCCTTGGTATCTCTAATTTTCTTGAAGAGGTCTCTAGTCTTTCCCATTCAATTGTTTCCCTCTATTTCTTTGCATTGTTCACTTAGGAAGACTTTATCTCTCCTTGCTGTTCTTTGGAACTCTGCATTCAGATGGGTATATCTTTCCTTTTCTCCTTTGCCTCTCGTTTCTCTTCTTTTCTTAGTTATTTGTAAGTTCTCCTCAGACAACCATTTTGCCTTGCTGCATTTGTTTTTCTTGGGAAGGGTTTTCATCACCACTTTCTATACAATGTTACAAACCTCTGTCCACAGTTTTTAGGGCACTCTATCAGATCTAATCCCTTGAATCTATTTGTCACTTCCACTGCATAATCCTAAGGAATCTGATTTAGGTCATACCTGAAAGGCCTAGTGGTTTTCCCTACTTTCTTCAATTTAAGTCGGAATTTTGAAATAAGGAGTTCATGATCTGAGCCACAGTCAATTCCTGGCTTTTTTTTTTTTTTCTTACTGCATAGAGGTTCTTCACCTTCAGCTGCAAAGAATATAATCAATCTGATTTTGGAATTGACCATCCAAGTCCATGTGCAGAGTCGTTTCTTGTGTTGCTTCGAAGAGGGTGTTTGTTTGCTATGACCAACACATTCTCCTGGCAAAACTATGTTAGCCGTTGCCCTGCTTCATTTTGTACTCTAAGGCCAAACTTGCCTGTTATTCTAGGTATCTCTTGACTTCCTACTTTTGCATTCTAGTCCCCCATGATGAAAAGGACATCATTTTTTGGAATTATTCATTTTAGCGTATGGTCATTACGATAGTGAAAAATTTAATGACAATAAATATGGGGAATTCCCTGCTGTTCCAGTGGTTAGGACTCTGCACTTTTGCTGCAGGGGGCATGAGTTCAATCCCTGTTCAGGAAACTCAGATCCCAAATGTCAAGTTGCATTACTGATACTGTCAATAAAATATTTGAAAATATAATGATAATAAATATAAGAGTAAACAAGCACATGGTGCTTACCATGTACCAGGAACTATTCTAAATACACTAACTAATTTAATCCAAACACCACACTTCGAAAGCAGCAAATCAAAGGAAAATGATTGCTTTATTTTAGAGTCATGGGAAGAGATTCATTTATATTATTTATCTCCCTTAAAATAAAGCATTTAGACACTAGCCTCAAATTAAAAGCCATTCATGAGTTTAAGGAATGTTTTCCCTGGTACTGTACTCTTGAGGATTGATATGACAAAGTTTCAGGGCAATTTCCTTTGAAATGATACTTAATATACTAATCAAGCACTTAAAGTATATGGCATTATACTAGATACTGAGATTATTTTTCCACTATGCTTTCCTCCCTTCTATTTTGTAGAAAAAAAATAATTATAGTACCTCCTAATAGCCAAAAATATGCTCTTGATCCCTATGGTAATGACTATGACCCACAGTGTTACATGAGTTCCTTTAGCTTTTAAAGAGATACCAGGATTTAAATCTTGACTCTTCAGAAGTTCTTAAATTCTTACAAAGATAAATAGCTGTGGTACGTTGTACATTTAATTTAAATAGCTAGACCACATCAGAAAGTTAATTTAGACTTTTGGATTTGCCAACTGCTTTCTGCCACAGCCAATCAAAGATACATCTTACACTTATTTGGAGGTTTCTGCTTACAAAATACTTCCATTAAAATCACCTCATTTAATAATGACAAATAATCCTTGACTTAGTTATCATCATCATCATCACCCTTTAAAACAGATAAAGTTACTTTTAAGTTCTATGTCCTAGTGAGGCCTTGAATTCCTGTCTCATGACCTTAAATCTTCTTACTTTAAACCAGACCACACCACTTCAAAAAGAGAGGAATGAATAAGGAAACTCTGTAGCTCAGGTCTCTAACTAAACAAAAAAAAATACTTCTCACTCAACTGTATTAAGCTTACAGTGATTTTGATTAATCTTGACTGAAGGATCCTAAAACTTCCTTTAAAGCCTTACCATATTACAAAGGTAAAATATGAAATTCGATAAATGAGAATGAGAAGGCAAGAGCACAAGAAGGAAAAAAAGGAAAGCAATAGCAAAAGGGATTTTATTAAAAAGGATTCAACACAAATAATCCTTTGATAGAAATAATCCCAATAACACAGGACCCCTATAAGCCCCTACTCCACACTAAGCATAACCACTATGCAATAAGGTTGAATTGGGTGGCAGAAAACCACATGTTCCACTATTACATTTGAGTAATTATTTTTTTTAATTTAGTTATAGTGATTTATAATGTGTTCATTTCTACTATACAGAAAAGTGATTCAGTTATACATATATACATCCTTTTATATACATTATTTTTATTATGATTTATAACAGGATATTAAATATAGTTCCCTGTTCTACACACTAGGACCTTATTGTTTATCCATTCTATATAGAATAGTTTATATCTCCTAACACCAACCTCCCACTTCATCCCTCCCCCAACCCTCTCCCCCTTAGCAACCACAACTCTGTTCTCTATGTTGTTATTAAGTTATTAAGCTATTATCTTTAACTTAATAACTTAACCTATTATTTTTAAGTTATTAAGTTATTATCTTCAACTTGTTCCCAATAAAAACCAAAATCCATTTTTACTTACCCTGTAACTTGGTGCTCATAATATTGCAGTGTCCTCTTGAGAGTTTGCTGTATCATCTGGGGCTACAGAATAATAATAATACATTATCAGCAAATCAGTTTCATACCCATTCTGAGTGTCTTAAGCAGACATGTAGCTTCTGAATCATCTCATAAGAATTTTCCCTTTATAATATCAACTCATTGTGAAGTTTGCCATGTATTTTCCCCACAAGAACATGAGACACTCAGTAATTACTCAGAATTTCCCAATTTCAAGTATGAGAGCATTCCTTAGCCATATTTCCCCCAAAGCTTTTGAACCAACTATTAAGCTCAAAGAAATACTCATTGAGTATCTACAATAAACCTAGACATTGGGCAGGGGGGCAGTGGAGAAAGGGTGTTCTAAAAAAGAATAATACCCAGGTCAAATCTGACTTCCTCAAGAGATTTCAAGCAATGGTTCCAGAGTCTCCTGGAGGGGTCACAGTGTTTTGGGCAAGAAAATCTGTAGAAAATAACTAAGCAGCTCATGACTGAATTTTATAATCCCCTCCTCTTCATAACAGCTGAACACAGAGTTTCTTAAACTCAGACCAAGAATTATTCCAAGATGTACTTAGGCAATGAAGCCTCAACTTGGAGTCTCAGACCTAGGGAGGCATGAGTGAAACAAAAATCTTAATGCACAGATTTTATTAACAAATTGTAAGAACCAAATTTTCAGTGACAATAGAGTGAATTTTTTAAATAATAAAAACCTCTAATCAATCAAGCAGGAAAAAAAGCTTATGAAAACACTGAGCCATTATAGCCATGGATGAATTTTACATTTTCTTGGGCTCCAAAATCACGGCAGATGGTGACTGTAGCCACAAAATTAAAAGACACTTGCTCATTGGAAGAAAAGTTATGACAACCCTAGACAGTGTATTAAAAAGCAGAGACATCACTTTGCCAACAAAGGTCTGTATAGTCAAAGCTATGGTTTTTCCAGTAGTCATGTATGGATGTGAGAGTTGGACCATAAAGAAGCTGGAGCACTGAAGAACTGATGTTTTTAAATTGTGATCCTGGAGAAGTCTCTTGAGAGTGCTTTGAACTGCAAGGAAACCAAACCAGTCAATCCTAAAGGAAATCAACCCTGAATATACATTGGAAGGGCTGATGCTGAAGCTGAAGCTCCAATACTTTGGCCACCTGATGGGAAGAGCTGACTCATTGGAAAAGACCCTGATGCTGGGAAGGACTGAAGGCAGGAAGAGAAGGGAATGACAGAGGATGAGAAGGTTGGATGGCATCACTGACTCCATGGACAAGAGTTTGAACAAACTCAGGGAGATAGTGAAGGACACAGAAGCTCGGCACCCTGCAGTCCACGGGGTTGCAAAGAGTCAGACACAACTTAAGTGACTGAACAACACAACAAAATGACTAACACAAATCCTTCAAGATATGAGGGCAGCAGGGTAGTCTGGTAATTAACTACACAAACCTAGGTAAATCTAAAAAGGTAATCTGCAGAAGGATCTAGCACAGTGCTGGTACTAAGAAGCAGTTAATAAATATCAGACTATTTCCCATCTCTTATCCTTCAAACTGATTTTCTTTAAGACATATGATTTAAAGGAGTCTACACAGTTTTTTGTCAGGGTTCTCCTGAATTTCTTCTATGTCTTCCTCCCTATGAAAATGTCCAGTAGAGATATAAAAATCTCCCTACCTAATACTCAAAGGTTTCAACAAACCTCCTTTGTAAAAATGGTTATCTTAGTTTGAGGGAAGGAGAGAAAAACTTATAGGCCTCTTTGATTTTCTTTTCTATAACAGGGACAGTGGATTTTGTCTCATTCCCAACCCTTGTCTCTCTGATCTTGTGGCATGTAACTATAAAAGTATTTAGACCATCTAACTCTCCTGTCACACATTCCTTATGTCCTAGGAAGGAGGTTCATGGATTGCTTCTTATTAGTTCTATACAGCATAAGTGAGGTCCTGATCTTATCTGTGGTGCATCAGTGTTCTATAGCCTAGACCTGGCTTTATGTCTATTTTCAATCTCACTTTTGAGAATTCTGCTTTTGTCATTATTTCTCTGGACCGATCTTAAGGTTTTGTTGGAAATATTTGTAAATTCAGCTTCCATTTTCCTATTTTTCTCTATTGTAATAGGCACCATCTTCTCATTATTAGTATTAGTGGTAAGTCTATTGATTTTTTTTAGATGAAGAGGATCTTAAACTTTGGGGTGGGTGTTCTAAGATAAACTTTGTGCTCCTCCACTAGATTTTGAGATTTTGGAGGGCAGGAACCATGTTTTTCAACTGAACAGAGTCATAACTATCATTTATTTAGCACCTACTATGTACCAGAGACTGATTTATTTCAATTAATTACCATAAAAATAATATGTATGTGAGAAATCATTTCAGATAGCCTAAGTAAACTGTCCAAGGTCATCTAGTTTGTGAGTCAGAGCTGGATTTTGACTCAGTTTTATCTTAAATCCTCTTTCCCAAAACATCTTTCCAAGCTCCTTCTTGAAGAAAAGGACAGATACAGAAAATAGGAACGGGATTTTAGCCTGTATAAGGTTAGATGGAGAAGTTTTTTTTTTTAAGTTTGAGAAAAACGAGTTTTAATTAAATCAAGAGCATACACTGAGAACTATTCTCCACTATCATTTAGAAGAACATCTTCATTGAGCAAATCTAAAAGTTCAGACATATTCTTCACTTTAAATCCAGCCATTTCAGAAATTAATTTGAGGAAGAATCAGCCTCCAAGTGTTCAGGGAAAGAGGTAATGGGTAATATCTTTCAACCTGTTTTTCATTTATACTGGGATAAGATGTTCATGAGGCCTCAAACTCGTATAGATGTTTCTATTCAACAGAACAGAATCAAAGCAGAATAACATACCTAGAAAAGATAAATTATTCCTGACCCAAGCAGTGAAGCTCTTGAAAAATCTGAAGAGAGTGAAACAGCAGAGCAATCCTAATGCACATGAAAAATATGTTTTAAAAACCCAATTCATGGCCAACCTAAAGCAAGTCACTATCAGTCACTGGCTCAGTACTTCTGTGCTCTGAGTCTCTTATACTGGTTTGGCAGTTTCTGAGCTAAGATAACTCTGGCGACATGCTCTAAAAGCAGTGACTATCCACAGAGGGATTATCCTTCCAATAACCTCTAGTGACAAAACCTGGAATATAAAGCAAGAACCAGAGTGCATAGGTACAGTTAAGAGCAGAGTGACCTAATTTTTGCCAAAGGACAACTTTTTCCTATACAAGGAATTTCCCAGTCATCAAAAAGCAAATGCTCATGAAAGGAGTTAAGCCTTTTAAAGGACTTTTTTTTTTTCTTTTCTGAAGCAATTACTTTTACTCCCAAAAAGGAATTATATTTAGAGTTTCCAAATACATTAAATGGAAAATGTTCTCCGGGCACATTCAACAAAGCTTCAACTTCATAAAGATTTATATACTTTCTATCACTTGCCAAATCCAGTGGGCACATTCTGGTGGTCTGATCCACAACCAAAGATCCTTGGATCTTCAGCAAGTCAAGGATGACTTCAATGCAGGCCTGACTCCTCACCACGGATTATAACCATGGATTCACTCCAATTTTCTTCAGAGTTTGCCTATTTCTGAGACATCACCACATAACCTGAGTCTCTCTGACATGAAAAAAAAGCACAAAGTGAAGACATGCACTGGGAAGGGGTGACTTCTGCCTTGAAAGTTGAAGGACTAAATGTCCATGAGTGCCAGGAATGCAAGTCAGTGTAGATTAGTGGGAAGAGCAAGGACTCTGAAGATCTGTGGATCTTCTTTCCTTTTCTTTAAGAATGCAACTCCATATCAATTTCATCAACCATCTACAGGCCAAAATCCCTTTCTGGTTACCTGTATGTATCCTTTCCTTTGGGCCTCCCTGGTAGCTCAGCTGGTAAAGAATCCACATGCAATGTGGGAAACCTGGGTTTGATCTCTAGGTTGGGAAGATCCCCTGAAGAAGGGAAAGGCTACCCACTCCAGTATTCTGTTCTGGAGAATTCTATGGACTGTATAGGCCATGGGGTCTCAAAGATTCAGACACAACTGAGTGACTTTCCTTTCTTTTAAGAGTTTGGAAAGATGATTCAGAAAAGAGGATTTAAGATCAAACTGAGTCAAAATCCAATTCTGACTCACAAACTAGATGACCTTGGACAGTTTACTTAGGCTATCTGAAATGATTTCTCATGTATATGTTATTTTTATGGTAATTAATTGAAATAAATCAGTGTCTGGTACATAGTAGGTGCTAAACAAATGATAGTTATGACTCTGTTCAGCTGAAAAACATTTTTCCTACCCTCAAAAGTCTCAAAATCTAGTGGAGGAGCACAAAGTTTATCTTAGAACACCCATCCCACAAGTGTAATGTTTTTAGATCCTCATCACCTAAAAAAATCAACAGATTTATCACTAATACTAACAATGAGAAGATGGTGCCTATTACAATAGAGGAAAATAGGAAAATGGAAGCTGAATTTACAAATATTTCCAACAAAACCTTAAGATCGGTCCAGAGAAATAATAACAAAAGCAGAATTCTCAAAAGTGAGATTGAAAATAGACATAAGCCAGAGCTAGACTTTAGAACACTGATGCACCACAGATAAGATCAGGACCTCACTTATGCTGTATAGAACTAATAAGAAGCAATCCATGAACCTCCTTCCTAGGACATAAGGAATGTGTGACAGGAGAGTTAGATGGTCTAAATACTTTTATAGTTACATGCCACAAGATCAGAGAGACAAGGGTTGGGAATGAGACAAAATCCACTGTCCCTGTTATAGAAAAGAAAAATCAAAGAGGCCTGTAAGTTTTTTTCTCCTTCCCCCAAACTAAGGTAGAGATAGCAACTTCCTACTGTCCCTACTCAACACACAGAAACAGTGCATAGGAAGACAGCTGAAAAGAGATGGCATCCACCTGTGTCCTGTACATGTACTGTCTGGGCTCAAAGAGGAAGTACACAAAAGCTTCTGCCATGTGGCAACAAGAAGCCACATTCATCTCTAGTCTCATTAACAGCTTCACTCTAGTTAGTCAGCAGTGACAGACCCCCCACAAACTAAAACGCTATGCTCATGAAAAGTCATGCCATCCAAACAGCCAGCCATGAAATAGTCCAAACAGAGCCAGAGAAATGATCCATGAACAGCAGGAGGAAGGAGTTCTCAGCAACTGGCCCTGCAAGCTCAGACTGCCCTGCAAAAGCTCCTACACAATCCCCGCTCTACATATTCGTACCAGACAGTATGCAGATCGAGCAGGAGGCAGGGAATGAAAATTGTGTGTGTCAAGATTGTGTCTGTGTGTCATATGAAAAGGAGTCAACATCATACAAAGTACACATTCATCTCAACTCTACAGACATGAAGTTATGGCTCAAATTGATTAAGTACCCCAAGATCATAAAACTTGAAAATGAATGAGTCACCACAAGCCAGGATTTGCTTCAATGTGTACAATCTTTCTACTAGATGCCTTGCAGGTCCCTCTCACCTTTAATTGTGTGATTCTATATATATATATATTTTAATATATATAGCATTTATCATGCCAAAATCAAAAATCCACAGATAATTTAAAAGCAAATAAACTCATTTTTGCTTTATAATACATATCCACAAGCTACAGAATTAATGGAAACAACAGATCTTCCTTTAAAGAAATATCCAGAAATAGCTGTTATCTTATTTACTTAAATATGAAAAGTTATATTTTAATATCAGAAACTAAATGATATGAATATATATTTAATTACTATTGCCCAAGGCAACATGTGAAGAGCTGATTCATTGGGAAAGACCCTGATGCTGGGAAAGATTGAGGACAGGAGGAGAATGAGACAACAAAGGATAAGATGATTGGATGGCATCCTTTACTCAATGGGCATGAGTTTGAGCAAACTCCAGGAGTTAGTGAAGGACAGGGAAGCCTGGCGTGCTGCAGTCCATGAGGTCGCAAAGAGTTGGACACAACTGAGCAACTGAACAAGAAATAGGCCAACAATTTTCAACTGTGCCTACACATTAAAATCCCCTGGGGAGCTTTTAAAAAATACCAATGCTGAGTACCACCCCCAAATTTTCCAATACAACTAGGGAAACTCATTTACTTCTAGTTAGTCAGGGTTGAAAATCTTTCATTTAAGATAAAAACAAGATGATCAAGACCAATACTCTATAAAAGTTACCTAAGTCAGCAGTAATGACAGTAGTTTCATTTTTCAAGTATAAAAAAAGCAAGCTTCTGAAAGATGTTTACATGTAATTGCTAAACCAACACAATTTCACTAATGGTTTAAAATTAAATGTGATTTGTAAACATAGAGAATTATATTGCTTGAAGCATTTACATAGGATTTTAAAATTTTTCCAAGTAACTAACTCCCACACATTTATGTCAGCATACAATTTTGTTCCAACACACACATAACAACAATTAATACTGTATTGTATTGTAATACTGTTGCATTTAATTTAGGCAAGGCACTGGGCTTTAAGCCCATTACAAATATTAACTCATTTGATTGTCACATGAACATTATGAGGGAGGTTATTATTTTATAGATGAGAAAACTGAGACACAGAAAGTTTATGTTGCCTTATGTCAAACAAGTAAAAACAGGCAAAGCCAGGGTTGTAACTCAGATCGTCTGTTCCAGAATCCAAACACTTAAATCTCCAACCTGAACTGCACATAATATTTAACATCTTGTATTTGGCTGATCACTTTACATTTCATGTTTTTAATGTACCAATCCAGTGAATAAGACTGATATTAATATTAACACCATTTGACCAAAAGGGAATCAAAGATAGATTAGAAGCCCTCCTTTACAAAAAGAGAAATTTTAAAGTTGACATAAAAATGAAGAATTACATGGATTCAAATTAATTGTTTGCTTCTTGACAACACTTAATGCTCTTTAAATCTATGTACACAGACAAAAACCACGACTGTCCTGTCTTAGATGCACATTATTTTATTTTAATATAAGCATTTAAAAAATTTGTTTTTCTGATTGTTCAGTCATTAAGTCATGTCCAGCTCTTTGTGATCCCATGGACTGCAAAACACCAGACTTCCCTGCCCTTCACTATCTCCCAGAGTTTAATCAGATTCATGTCCACTGAGTCAGACACGCTAGCTAACTATCTCATCCACTGTCACCCCCTTCTCCTCTTGCTTTCAGTTTTTCCCAGCATCAGGGTCTTTTTCAATGAGTAGGTTCTTCACATCAGGTGACCAAAGTATTGAAACTTCAGCTTCAGCATCAGTCCTTCCAGTAAATAGTCAGGGTTGCTGTGACTAATTTTGTGACTAATTAATTTAGGACTCATGGATTTGATCTTCTTGCAGTCCAAGGTATTCTCAAGAGTCTTCTCCAAGACCACAGTTAGAAAACATCAATTCTTCAGTGCTCAGCCTTCTTTATGATCCATCTCTCACATCCATACATGACTACTGGAAAAACCATAGGTTTGACTAGATGGTCCTTGGTTGGCAAAGTGATGTTTCTGATTTTTAATACATTGGCTAGGTTTGTCATAGCGTTCCTTCCAAGGAGCAAGCATCTTTCCATTTCATGGCTGCAGTGATTCTGGAGCTCAAGAAAATAAAATCTGTCACTATTTCCACTTTTTTTCCTTCTATTTACCATGAAGTGATGGGACTAGATACTATGATCACAGTTTTTTTGAATGTTGAATTTGAAGCCAGCTTTTTCACTTTCCTCTTTCACCCTTCAAAATTTCACCCTCTTCCCTACCCTCTGAGTGTCCAGTTTATTTATGCTGCATTCTGATAGGACAAATCCCCACCACCATCATCTAAACTCCCCAAAACAGGCCTCCAAAAATCATCATTGTACATTCTTTCCTTCCTTCATCAAAATTTGAAATCGTCTTACTACTCTGACCCCAGATGGTACTCAGGAGAAATCTTACCTTAGTATCTTGAAAAACTTGATCCTCAATCCTTACTAAGTTAGGTGATAGTTGAAATGAGCTCTCCTTTATATACGATGATCTGGGCTACTAAAGGTAGAATTGTGGTAAATAGGCTTGTCAATGAGAGATAAATGCAGAGCAAGGAATCTTCTCATCACCTTCCAAATCACAATCCAAAGATCACTTTATTCATAACAAAAGAGCACTCTGCTTACAAGGAATTTGTATATGTCAAATTCCTTCACTTACAGTGATCAAAATGATATTATCTTACATTTATGGGTTGGTCTGTGGACACCAATGGATCCAAACATATGATTAGTATTTTTAATAAAACTAGCCAAAATTATAAGTCGTTTCAAATAACCAGTGCAAGTACTTCTGAAAGGAATGCAATTGTGGTAATCATTACTCTTGCTAAAGATCCTGGCATAATATGAATTTTCCTAGCTTCTTACTAAGCTTACTATACATAAACAAACAAACAAACAAACAAAATCACCACAAATTAAATATAAAACTTTGAGTCAAGACCTCTGTATTTCAAACCCAGCTGTGCTACTGATCTTTTTTTATAAAATTGGCCAAAATCCCTTCACCATCCCATCTAAAAAACACATATAATAAGTTCATAGTTCTCAAAGTCATTCTGAAGTAAAGAATTGTAAAGTTAAGCACTTGCAAACAGAGGGTCAGAATGTACCAGTCATTACATCACTTCTCAGGAAACTTGGAATTCCATTTGTGAACTACAACAGTAGTTTGCTAAACAAAATTGGTAGTCCAGACAATTACAAAAATAAAAAATGATAAGTATGCTAAAAGAAAAAATAAAAGTTGGAGATGCATTATAATATATAGTTTTATACATACTGGTTGAAAATCTGCATGATTTCATCTAGTCTCCACTTTATTCTCCTTGTGAACACGGGTATACATTTCAGTTCCCTCCTGAATGCTTAAGGTTAAGACTGACATTATGCTAATTGACCCATAAAAGGATTCAAACTTATAATCTCAGCCTTATTAGAATTATGTTCTAATTAGCAAAGTACAGTGTTTATCATCATTTAATTATTGACTTTAAACTGAATATACTTAACATATACTCAATGTGATAAGGCTTTCTAATATCTTTGTTCCAGTAATTTTCCCTTTGTTATTTTTTAATGTCTTTCACAAAGAGCCACTGAATTTTGATTTGACAAGACATAACACCATCAATACTGATTTAATCTGAAAACATATATTCCTTGAACTAAAATAAGAGCCAGAAGGCTATTTATTTGTTCTCCTCAACTCAGGAAAGAGCACATTCAAGCAATCTAAGAATTTCCCTTTTCAGAGAACTACAGAAAATAACACCACCTTCAGTCGGTGTGACATTTCGCAGTTTACAAATCACTTCTTTTCCCTTCATGTCATTATATAGTCACAACAAACTTTTAAGACTCAGATATAATTATCCACATTTTACAGATGAAAATACTGAAAGACCAAGGTGTTTTTCTCAAATTACATGCTAGAAAGAGATGTTAACTACACAAAAACTTAGGTCTCCTGCACATTTTCTCCCACAGGCTGCTGCCTGCATTGTCAATTTATTTCACTTTACTGACCACTGGTAAATTGTTCCACATACCTAATTAAAATCTCATTTCCTTTTATTCCTTTTAGTGATGGACGTGAAAACAATGTTGAAAATTGTTTTCCCAAATTTGTAAATGTTGTTATCGTTATTTAAAAAGTTCTGGTAGAATCATTAACTAATTAATAGAGAAACTTCAGGAGAAACATGCTTTCCTGGTTACCATCTTGGCTAACGGAATAAAAATTCTGACTTTGAGACAAGATGGCACCACTTCTAGACATCCCAGGAAATTGGTAATGCTTTACTGCAATCCTTTGGAGAAACATGATTTCAGTCCTAAACCCGTAAATCAAACAAGACCCTGCAGATGGCACAGGGCTGACTCAGTCTACAGAGTGAAATAAGAATAAGTCTTCTGGATTCAACACTATCAGTTAAATGCTAATATGCTGAATGCTAACTGTCAAACACTTGGCCCAACACGTTACATGCCCCGACTCATTTAATCCCCACAAAAATCCTATAAGAGAGGAATAAAATATTTCCCCACTTATATAAATGTGAAAACTGAACCCATAAAAGCCAAAAAGGAAAAGTGTTCAAAGTCACTTAGGTAGTAGCAAGTATTGTCTATTTAGTGTCTGATCTATATCTGACTACCTCCAAAAGTCAAGCTATTAATCTAATACAATGTTCTATATTTACCAAGGTAGAAAAGGTTACAGTTGAAAGGGGTAATTAAGCCTTAGCTAGATTATATGATTTTGGATACAGCATTTATTTTTCTGAACCTCTTTTTCTTTTACTATAAAATAGGGGAATTCCTAGCATCACGGTTTCTCAGGGCTGATAAGTACAAAATGAAGTAAAGCTATTAAGTACCATACAAACAAATGTTATATGTTAATTAAATGCAAAAATGTGTTGATGAAGAACTGGTCAAAAAATTGTTAAATTGAACTAAACTGACCATGTGTAACACCTGGAACTACTGCCAGGCATGCCTCATTGCCCAAAGATGACAATTATATGGTGCAAAGCTAATTAGCGCCACTTCATGTACAGCAATGGTCTTCATGTCAGAAAATAATTTCTAGCTTTTAAAACATCTTTGCAGCCTCCACCTGAGCATTTCCAAAGAATTCCCTCTTGCTTTCAGTACTTGGGAGTTACAGTGAGATGTTTTCCAAAAAGGGCCTGGAAATAAAAGAAGTGATATTTCTGTCTGACAGTTGTTATAAAATTAACTCATAAAACAGGGAAATGCTTTGTCACCCATAAATGCACCAGCTTAAACAATAACTTGTAAATGAGTGGCTGAGAATTACCTTCAAATACCAGCCAAGGTATAGCTCCAGGCAAAGTGGGCCACTGAGTAACGGAAGCAGGTGAAATTAGAGAGAGCAAACCATATACAGAGAATGGAGGGGAATCGTTTATGAAACATTATCTTGAATACTGTCCAAGAGCATACTGGTCCTCTATCACATTGAGAAAAATTATTCCTAGGCTAAGGAAAATTCTTCAACCATCTTAACTAAAATGAGTCTTATGAGCCTGATGCGGAGCATCAGATCTCATTGTCATTGTAAGACTTCCCTTACAACCAGATAGATCCCTAAACTGGATTAAAGAATTTGGGATGAAATTCATTTTGTTTTGACTCCACCTGGTCTTAAGCAAACTTTTGGTTCTGACTTGGTTCCTCAAGTAGCCCGAAGAGATAAGAAATGTGTTGACCACGCAGACTTTGAGCAATAAACTTCATTTCACAGTCATTGCTCACTGTAAATAAGTAAACTGCCATTCAGACACCAACCAAAGTGCTGGAGACATTTTGTTTAGCCAGTCACTGGCTAACCATCTGATCATTTCGGGACTCTGACCAGACCAAGTCCTTGGAGTTTAAAAGTTTCAGATGCTGAAACGTACAGAAACCATCAAAAGACTACCCAGGGACAGTCTTGCTCAGTCCTACTGCTTCATTCTCTCTTGGAATATAAAACTCAGCAAAGTTATAAATATAATCAGGTCTAGTATTGCCTATAATCTGATTATCTAAATGGATACAAAATCTGCTTATTAGGCAGATGCTTGGCAGACAGTGACTCCCATGTCATCAGTATTTATGATGAACTACATTTCTAACTAGAGGTACGGAATAATCACATTTCTTTCTGGAAAAAAATACACAAAGAATACAAATACTTCACGACATAAAAAGTCTTTTATTTTTATTTAAATCTATTCAAGTGCATTTTTAAAATATAAGTTATTTCTGCTACATCAAGTATTTGAACATATATTTTTATGGTACATTTATCAAGTTAACCACTCTGCAAGCTAAAATGTAATAACAAAATAATAATAATTAATGCTCTCACCTTATGTGTAAGATCATCCAAAATGTATATTTTATTTTAGGAGTAATGGGAAATTGAGTAAAGGAATAACACTATCAGGTTTAAGTTTTAGAAGATTCAATCTGATAGCTGTGGGGAATCAACTATCAGAGATTGGCGGTGGGAAAACTGAAAACATCCAATGGGTTAGGAAGCTAAGCATTTCTCTAGGGGAGAGGTGAAGGCTTGCTTGGCCTATGGCATTAGCAGTAGAGGTTTTATTTTATTTTAGCATTTTATTTTTTATTATTGAAATAAAATAGCTTTACAGTGCTGTGTTAGCTCCTGCTGTACAACAAATTGAATCAGCTACATGTATACATATATCCCCTCCCTTTGGAGCTTCCCACCTACCCATCTCCAATCCCATTTCTCTAGGTCATCACAGATCATGGAATATCTGAGAACATTTTTTAACCTAAGTATCACTCCATTTTACAGTATCTGTTATACCGCTTCCTCATTCCTTCTCTGCAGAATAATTATGTAGAATCTATTAAGAAAAATATGTAGCCTTAAGAATAACCATTTCTATGCTAATCATGACTTCCTTCCTATTCAGAAACCAAATGATAAGTAATATAACCGCTGTTCCCAGATTCTGCAGCAGAAGTTAAGCTGTTGGCAGTGAGGGTGGCTTCTGTCACTCTGCTCATAGCTGCCTCACCCATGGGAGCCTGGGGCATGACAGTGGATGGGCAAACTAGGTCAGCCTAGAGGCAGAGCCCTGCTTAAGAAAGAACCGTTGTCATTTCTAACCTAAGTCTATGTTATAGGAACTCACGGCACAGTCAGGAACTAAACAAGTGGTAAGAGGAGGTAAGGTTCAAGAAAACCGACAGGAAATTGCTATCAGCTACTCCTTAGCAAGTCACAAAGCAGGGGGATGAAACAGCAAATAGGGAGTCTATTCTGAACAATATTGCTAAATTGAAGATGGAATAATTCATGGACATGTTACAAGACACACCAAGGTAAAAAGGGTTAGGACCTGAAACAGGAAAATTTAACTTACATTAAAAGTTAACTATTTAGGTTGGTGTAAAAAGTAACTGAGGTTTTCCACTGTTGAATTTTTCTGCTTGATATTGATATATATTCATAAATAAATGTGGTTATGCTATACATCACTTTAATGTGCATTTCTCACTTTATTTATTTTGGCTAATGACACTACTGTTCATTTTGTATGTATTTTAGACTAGGGAAATGATGTTAGACAAAAAGCAAAACCTCTTAAACCACCACTGCACTGTACATTCGTTAGCAGTCCCTGGGCCAAATGCGTTGATGTTGTGAGTTGTCTCCTCTCCTCCGGAGGTCACAAATCCTGCCTTCGCACACTGCTTGCATCAGCAACCTTTCACTTACTGTTGCTGCCAAAAATGTGTTGATTGTAAAGGTTTCTATTTTGATTAATAAACATGTGCTTGAACCTAGGTATAATGATTTAAAATTCAGAGTCTGAAACTACAGTTACGTTTGCACAACCTAGTAATCAAAATAAGCCATGTATCACAAAACTGAGTATGATGATGTGAAACGATATAGAGGTCACTGTAGAAGAACTCAGCAAAGAATATTAAACTGGCTCACATTAGAACTAGATTTCTATCTATATAGTATTTCTTAGCCATTTATTTGTCTTACTGTTGTTTAGTCACTAAGTCTCATCCAACTCTTTTCACAATGCCATGGACTGTAGCCCACCAGGCTCCTTCTGTCCATGGGATTTCCCAGGCAAGATGACTAGAGTGGGTTGCCATTTCCTTCTCTGGGGAATCTTCCCAATCCAGGGATCAAACCCACATTTCCTACATTGGCAGGCAGATTCCCTACCACTGGGTCAACCAGGAAGCCCATAACTGGGGAAAAAAGATGACAGTAAGAGGCTATGAGTAAGAACAGTTGCTACAGAAGAGGAAAGATATTTCTGGCACAGTATTTTTTCCAAATTCTTTCTAGTAGAATATAAGAATTTTAAATATCTTGCTTAAGTGTTCAGCTTTACAAATATCACATGTTGACCCATACAAGTCATGTACACACATTCACACTATAAACAACAGAGGTTTAATGGTATGATACTTAGGAATAAGGTACTAAGTGACATTATTCACTTTTACAGTTTTAAAAACATTTTAATTTCCTTGTATGCATAAGGGCTTGTAATTAGAATTTTCAAGACAAATTCATGTAGGTGCATCCATAATTGACAAATAATTAACTGGCACATATTAATGTGCTACTTATTCCTTTAGCAAAATTTCTGGGATCTCCAGGCATTATAAAATATAAGGACAACATCAGCCTTGTTTATTCCTACAAGCCTTTCTTTAAATGAATCCTGAAGCAGCAGTAATATTTCTTTAAAGAGAAAATAGTTTATGACATAAAATTCATAAGTATAATGTCACAAAATCAAAGGTGCTATATATACTATTACTGGAGAAGGCAATGGCACCCCACTCCAGTACTCTTGCCTAGAAAATCTCATGGATGGAAGAGCCTGGTAGGTTGCAGTCCATGGGGTCGCTAAGAGTCGGGCATGACTGAGCTACTTCACTTTCACTTTTAACTTCTATGCATTGGAGAAGGAAATGGCAATCCACTCCAGTGTGCTTGCCTGGAGAATCCTTGGGATGGGGGCACTTGGCAGGCTGCCATCTATGGGGTCGCACAGAGTCAGACACGACTGAAGTGACTTAGCAGCAGCAGCATATGCTATTACATTGTTTTATCCATCAACATATCAACATCATTCACACAGACCAAGAATATTAAGTAAATTACTGTGCCTACAGAGATCTTTATACGACTGTGTAAGAACTGCCCAGACATATACAATTCCATATAGTCATCTAATCATCAATGTGTGTCAGACCCTTGTGGAGGCAGGCAACAAGTTTAATTTTAGGAGCACCAAGAGACAAATCCTCATTCTAACCAGCCCCTCAATGTGCCCCACAAAACTTACTTTACATTCCTGCAAAAGCACTTAAAGACATGTGCTTTTCATTAATAACTTTTTTTACATTTTAACAAAAAAAAAAGAATTTATTACAAAAACATGTTTCAGTTCAGTTCAGTGGCATAGTCATGTCTGACTCTGTGCGACCCCATGGACTGTAGCATGCCAGGCTTCCGTGTCCATCACCAAATCCCAGAGCTTGCTAAAACTCATGTCCATGGACTCGGTGATGGCATCCAACCATCTCATCTCTGTCAGTCCCCTTCTCCTTCCACCTTCAATCCTTCCCATCATCAGGGTCTTTCCTAAGGAATCAGTTGTTCGCCTCAGGTGACCAAAGTATAGGAGTTTCAACTTCACCATCAGTCCTTCAAATGAATATTCTGGACTGATTTCCTTTAGGATTGACTAGTTGGACTCCTTGCCATTCAAGGGACTCGCAAGAGTCTTCTCCAACACCACGGTTCAAAAGCATCAATTCTTCGGCGCTCAGCTTTCTTTATAGTCCAACTCTCACATCCATACATGACTACTGGAAAAACCATAGCTTTGACTATAAAGACCCCTATTGGTAAAGCAATGTCTCTGCTTTTTAGTATGCTGTCTAGGTTTGTCATAGTTTTTCTTCCAAGGAGCAAGAGTCTTTTAATCTCATGGTTGCAGTCACCATCTGCAGTTATTTTGGAGCCCCCCAAAATAAAGTCTCTCACTGTTTCCACTGTTTCTCCATCTATTTGCCATGAAGTGATGGGACTGGATGCCATGATCTTAGTTTTCTGAATGTTGAGTTTTAAGCCAGGTTTTTCATTCTCTTCTTTCACTTTTATCAAGAGGCCCTTTAGTTCTTCTTTGCTTTCTGCCATAAGTGTGGGGTCCAGAGAGGGCAATGGCAAACCACTCCAGTACTCTTGCCTGGAAAATCTCATGGACAGAGGAGTCTGAGGGGCTGCAGTCCATGGGGTCGCTAGGAGTCAGGCACAACTGAATGACTTCACTTTCACTTTTCACTTTCCTGAATTGGAGAAGGAAATGGCAACCCACTCCAGTGTTCTTGCCTGGAGAATCCCAGGGTGGGCTGCCGTCTATGGGGTTACACAGAGTTGGACACGACTGAAGTAACTTAGCAGCAGCAGCATAAGTGTGGGGTCATCTGCATATCTGAGGTTATTGATATTTCTCCCAGCAATCTTGATTCCAGCTTGTGCTACATCCAACCTGACATTTTGCATAATGTACTCTGCACAGAAGTTAAATAAGCAGGGTGACGATATATAGCCTTGACGTACTCCTTTCCCGATTTGGAAACAGTGTTGTTCCGTGTCCGGTTCTAACTGTTGCTTCTTGACCTGCATACAGATTTCTCAGGAGGCAGATAAGGTGGCCTGGTATTCTCATCTCTTCCAGAATTTTCCAGTTTGTTGTGATCCACACAGCCAAAGGCTTTGGTGTAGTCAATAAAGCAGAAGTAGATGTTTTTTCTGGAACTCTCTTGGTTTTTTGATGATCCAACGGATGTTGGAAATTGGATCTCTTGTTCCTCTGCCTTTTTTAAATCCAACTTGAACATCTGGAATTTCATGCTTCACGTACTGTTGAAGCCTGGCTTGGAGAATTTTTAGCATTACTTTGTTAGCATGTGAGATGAGTACAATTGCGTGCTGGTTTGAACATCCTTTGGCATTGCCTTTCTTTGGGATTGGAATGAAAACTGATCTTTTCCAATCCTGTGGCCACTGCTGAGTTTTCCAAATTTGCTGGCATGTTGAGTGCAGCACTTTCACAGCATCATCTTTTAGGATTTGAAATAGCTCAACTGGAATTCCATCACTTCCACTAGCTTTGTTCCTAGTGATGCTTCCTAACGCTCACTTGACTTTGCATTCCAGGATGTCTGGCTCTAAGTGAGTGATCACATCATCGTGGTTATCTGGGTCATGAAGACCTTTTTTGTACAGTCCTTCTGTGTATTCTTTCCACCACTTCTTAACATCTTCTGCTTGTGTTAGGTCCACACCATTTCTTTCCTTTACTATGCCCATCTTTGAATGAAATGTTCCCTTGGTGTATCTAATTTTCTTGAACAGATCTCTAGTCTTTCCCATTCTATTGTTTTCCTGTATTTCTTTGCACTGATCACTGGCGAAGGCTTTCTTATCTCTCCTTGCTATTCTTCGGAACTCTGCATTCAAATGGGTATATCTTTCCGTTTCTCCTTTGCCTTTTGCTTCTCTTCTTTTCTCAGCTATTTGTAAGGCCTCCCTCAGACAACCATTTTGCCTTTTTACATTTCTTTTTCTTGGGGATGGTCTTGATCACTGCCTCCTGTACAGTATCACAAACCTCCGTCCATAGTTCTTCAGGCACTCTATCAGATCTAATCCCTTGAATCTATTTGTCACTTTCACTGTATAATAGTAAAAGATTTGATTTAGGTCGTATCTGCATGGTCTGGTAGTTTTCCCTACTTTCTTCAATTTACGTCTGAATTTTTCAATAAGGAATTCATGATCTATACACAATCAGAACACATTTAGTTTGATATAAAGAAGACCATTTAATTCACATTATCATGTTATCTCAATGCAGTTAAATATTTAGTAATATCCAGTAATTATCCTTGACAAAATATTTAGCAAAAAGGAGAAAAAGTGACAACTTAATTCCGAGAATAATTTATCATAATTAAAATGTACACAGTCCAATTTGTCTAGTAGAGAGACTCATAGCAGATTTTTGTGGCATAGGATTTTGATATAGGAATCAAGAGATAGAGATGGAAAGGGGGAAGAGAGAAAGAGGTTGAGAATAAGGATAACCAAAAGTAAATGCTTCTGCTTTGTAATTTTTTCTCAAACTTAACCCACAATATATCAGAATTTATACTAATATAAAATGCCAAGGTAGAAACTGTAATATGCTTGATATTGACATGACTTTGCTTTCATTTCTGTTAGCTGCTCTAGAAGAACACAATAATGACCTTTGTTATTTGAGGCTTTCAGTTTCTAGGCAGGCATAGCTTTATTTTTTTTATTGAAGGATAATTGCTTTACAGAATTTTGTGATTTTCGTCATACATCAATAAGAATCAGCCATAGGTACACCTATGTTCCCTCCCTTCCAAACCTCCCTCCCATCTTTCATCACATCCCACCCTTCCAGCCTGTCACAGAGCCCCTGTTTGAATGCCCTGAGTTACACAGCAAATTCCCATTGGCTGTCTATTTTATATATGGTATTGTAAATTTCCGGGTTACTCTCTCCATACATCTCACTTTCTCCCTCCTCCCCTCCTCCCATGTCCATAGGTCTGTTTTCTATGTCTGTTTCTCCATTGCTGCCCTTATAATAAATTGATCGATACCATCCTTCTAGATTCCAAATATATGCGTGAGTATACAGTATTTATATTTCTCTTTCTGACTTACTTCACTCTGTATAATAGGCTCTAGGTTTGTCCACTTCATTAGAACTAGACTCAGATACATTCCTTTTTGTGGCTAAGTAGTATCCCTTTGTATATATGAATCACAGCTTCTTTATCTACTCATCTGTTAATGGACATTTAAGTTGCTTAAAATGGATTAAAGACCTAAATGTAAGACCAGACACTATAAAACTCTTAGAGGAAAACATAGGCAGAACACTTGATGACATAAATCAAAGCAAGATCTTCTATGACCCACCTCCTAGAGTAATAGAAATAAAAACAAAAATAAACTAGTGGGACTTAATTAAACTTAAAACTTTTTACACAACAAAGGAAACTACAAACAGGGTGAAAAGACAACCCTCAGAATGGGAGAAAATAATAGCAAATGAAACAACTGACAAAAAAATTAATTTCCAAAATATATAAGCAGCTCATACAACTCAATACTAGGAAAACAAACAATCCAATCAAAAAGTGGGTAAGAGACCTAAAAGATACTTCTCCAAAGAATACACACAGATGGCTAACCAAGCATATGAACAGATGCTCAACATCATTCATTATTAGAGAAATGCAAATCAAAACTACGAGATACCACCTCACACCAGTCAGAATGGCCATCAACAAAAAGTCTACAAACAATAAATGCTGGAGAGGGTGTGGAGAAAAGCGAACACTCTTGCATTGCTGGTAGGAATGTTAACTGATACAGCCACTATGGAAGAAGGTATGGAGATTCCTTAAAAACCTAGGAATAAAACCACCATATGACCCAGCAATCCCACTCCTGGGCATAAACCCTGAGGAAACCAAAACTGAAAGAGACACGTGTATCCCATTGTTCATTGCAGCCCTATTTACAATAGCTAGAACTAGGCAGGCATACCTTGATATGAGTTATAGATCACAAAATGTGGCTGAATACCATAAATAATGGCCAAAAATTGTTGGTCTGGTCTTATTTTTAGATTCATATTTATAGATTCACATTTTATAATTTTATAATCTTAACAATTTCATTGACATATTTGAAAGTGACTTATTCATATGTACCCTTTGAAAAATTATGTCTCTTGGGATTGCTGTTGTTGTTCAGTCACTCAGTCATGTCTGATTCTTGGCGACCCCCATGGACTCCAGCATGTCAGGCTTCCCTGTCCTTCACCATCAACCGGAACTTGCTCAAACTCATGTCCACTGAGTCAATGATGTCATCAAACCATCTCATCCTCTGTCATCCCCTTTTTCTCCTGCCTTCACTCCTTCCCTGCATCAGGATTTTTTCCAATTAGTCAGCTCTTCACATCAGGTGGCCAAATATTGGAGTTTAATCTTCAGGATCAGTGCTTTCAGTGAATACTCAGGATTGACTGGTTGGATTTCCCTGCAGTCCAAGGGACTATCAAGAGTCTTCACCAACACCACAGTTCAAAAGCATCAGTACTCCCTAAATTTGCTGTTAAGTTAATGTAAATTTTTCTTTCAAAAGTTCTTGCTTCCCTGGGAAAAGTTAAGGTAAGCAAAAACTTAATACAAATAATAATAATATCTTTGTGTATGGTGTTAGAAAGTGATCTAGTTTCATTCTTTTACAAGTGGCTGTCCAGTTTTCCCAGCACCACTTGTTAAAGAGGTTGTCTTTTCTCCATTGTATATTCTTGCCTCCTTTGTCAAAGATAAGGTGTCCATAGATGCGTGGATTTATCTCTGGGCTTTCTATTCTGTTCCATTGATCTATGTTTCTGTCTTTGTGCCAGTACCATACTGTCTTAATGACTGTGGATTTGTAGTATAGCCTAAAGTCAGGTAGGTTGATTCCGCCAGTTCCATTCTTCTTTCTCAAGATTGCTTTGGCTATACGAGGTTTTTTGTATTTCCATACAAATTGAGAAATTATTTGTTCTAATTCTTTGAAGAAGACCTCTGGTAGCTTGATAGGAATTGCATTGAATCTATAGATTGCTTTAGGTAGTATACTCATTTTCACTATATTGATTCTTCCAATCCATGAGCACGGTACATTTCTCCATCTGTTTGTGTCCTCCTTGATTTCTTTCATCAGTGTTCTATAGTTTTCTATATACAAGTCTTTTGATTCTTTAGGTAGAAATACTCCTAAGTATTTTATTCTTTTTGTTTCGATGGTGAATGGGATTGTTTCCTTAATTTCTCTTTCTGATTTCTCACTGTTAGTGTATAGGAATGCCAGGGATTTCTGTGTGTTGATTTTGTATCCTGAAACTTTGCTATATTCACTGATTAGCTCTAGTAATTTTCTCGTAGAGTCTTTAGGGTTTTCAATATAGAGGATCATGTCATCTGCAAACAGAGAGAGTTTTACTTCTTCTTTTCCAATCTGGATTCCTTTGATTTCTTTATCTGCTCTGATTGTTGTGGCCAAGACTTCCAAGACTATGTTGAAAAGTAGTGTTGAGAGTGGGCACCCTTGTCTTGTTCCTGATTTCAGGGGGAATGCTTCCAGCTTTTCACCATTGAGGATAATGTTTGCTGTGGGTTTGTCATATATAGCTTTTATTATGTTGAGGTATGTTCCTTCTATTCCTACTTTTTGGAGGGTTTTTATCATAAATGGATGTTGAATTTTGTCAAAGGCTTTCTCTGCATCTATTGAGATAATCATGTGATTTTTATTTTTCAATTTGTTAATGTGGTGTATTACATTGATCGATTTACGAATATTGAAGAATCCTTGCATCCCTGGGATAAAGCCTACTTGATCATGATGTATGATCTTTTTGATGTGTTGTTGGATTCTATTTGCTAGAATTTTGTTGAGGATTTTTGCGTCTAAGTTCATCAGTGATATTGGCCTGTAGTTTTCTTTTTTTGTGGCATCTTTGCCAGGTTTTGGAATTAGGGTGATGGAGGCCTCATAGAATGAGTTTGGAAGTTTACCTTCGTCTGCAATTTTCTGGAAGAGTTTGAGTAGAATAGGTGTTAGCTCTTCTCTAAATTTTTGGTAGAATTCAGCTGTGAAGCCATCTGGTCCTGGGCTTTTGTTTTTTGGAAGATTTCTGATTACGGTTTCAATTTCCGTGCTTGTGATGGGTCTATTAATATTATCTATCTCTTCCTGGTTTAGTCTTGGAAAGTTATACTTTTCTAGGAATTTGTCCATTTCATCCAAATTGTCCAGTTTATTTGCATATAGTTGCTGATAATAGTCTCTTATGATCCTTTGTATTCCTGTGTTTTCTGTTGTGATCTCTCCGTTTTCATTTCTAATTCTGTTGATTTGGTTCTTCTCCCTTTGTTTCTTGATGAGTCTGGCTAACGGTTTGTCAATTTTATTTATCTTCTCAAAGAACCAGCTTTTGGCTTGGTTGATTTTTGCTATGGTCACTTTTGATTCCTTTGCATTAATTTCTGCCCTGATCTTTAAGATTTCTTTCCTTCTACTAGACCTGGGCTTCTGCATCTCTTCCCTTTCTAGTTGCTTTAGGTGTATAGTAAGGTCATTTATTTGATTTTTCTCTTGTTTCCTGAGGTGAGCTTGTATTGCTATGAACTTTCCCCTTAGCATTGCTTTCACAGTGTCCCATAGGTTTTGAGCTGTTGTGTTTTCATTTTCATTCGTTTCCATGCATAACTTAATTCATAAGACCAGAAACTATAAAACTCCTAGAGGATAACATAGGCAAAACACTCTCTGCTATAATCCAAAGCGGGATACTCCATGACCCACCTCCCAGAATATTGGAAATAAAAACACGAATAAACAAATGGGACCTAATTAAAATTAAAAGCTTTTGCACAACAAAGGAAACTATAAGCAAGGTGAAAAGACAGCCTTCAGAATGGGAGAAAATAATAGCCAATGAAGCAACAGACAAACAATTAATCTCAAAAATTTACAAACAACTCCTGCAGCTCCATTCTAGAAAAATAAACAACCCAATTAAAAAGTGGGCCAAAGAACTTAACAGACATTTCTCCAAGGAAGATATAAAAATGGCTAACAAACACATGAAAAGATGCTCAACATCACTCATTATCAGAGAAATGCAAATCAAAACTACAATGAGGTACCACTTTACACCAGTCAGAATGGCTGCCATCCAAAAGTCTACAAGCAATAAATGCTGGAGAGGATGTGGAGAAAAGGGAACCCTCTTACACTGTTGGTGGGAATGCAAACTAGTACAGCCACTATGGAAAACAGTGTGGAGGTTCCTTAAAAAGCTGCAAATAGACCTGCCATATGACCCGGCAATCCCACTGCTGGGCATATACACCGAGGAAACCAGAATTGAAAGAGCCACGTGCACCCCAATGTTCATCGCTGCATTGTTTACAATAGCCAGGACATGGAAGCAACCTAGATGCCCATCAACTGACGAATGGATAAGAAAGCTGTGGTATATATACACAATGGAATATTACTCAGCATTAAAAAAAAATTCATTTGAAGCAATTCTACTCAGATGGACGAAACTGGAGCCCATTATCCAGAGTGAAGTAAGCCAGAAGCAAAAACAACAATACAGTATATTAACACATATATATGGAATTTAGAAAGACAGTAATGAGAACCCAACATGGGAGACAACAAAAGGAACGCAGATGTATAGAATAGACTTGTGGACTTTGTGGACGAGGGTAAGGGTGGGATGAGATGGGAGAAGGGCACTGAAGCATGTTAATTGTCATGTGTCTAATCAATCGCCAGCCCAGGATTGATGCTCGGGACTGGTGCAGCGAGATTTCCCGGGGGGGAGGGAGGAGGGAGGGGGGACCCGGAGGGGAAGCATATGTAAACCCATGGTGATATCATAACAATGTATGGCTAAAACAATAATTAAAAAAAATAAAAAAATAATAACAATAATAATAATAATGAGGTTGAAAAAAGATAAAACCTTTCTGAAATATTATTCCTGAAATGTTTCAACAGAATCACAAGAAAAAATGGTAAGGGGAAAGACAGGAGCAGTGGGAAGGCAGATTATAAGTACTTTCTACAAATAGATCTCTCAAATTCCTGGAACAGAAAAGGCCAACAACAAATATTTGCTTAATAGGTGTATGTGTCTGCTCGGTCACTTGGTCATGTCAGACTCTTTGTGACCGAATGGACTGTGGCCCACCAGGCTCCTCTGTCCATGGGCTTCTCCAGGCAAGAATACTGGAGTGGGTGGCCTTTCCCTTCTCCAGGGGACCTTCTGGACCCAGGGGTCAAATCCGTGTCTCCTGCCTTTCAGGTGGGTTCTCTATCATCTGAGCCATCATGGTAGTCCATCTGCTTATTAACTAATGTTATTTTTCTTATTAAATGTATTTCAATTCTGTAGAAAAAATTATTCTTTCTAATATGTAGGATGACTAGTGCAGCACATTACAAGAGTATTTAAGGAAAATCCAGCACATTTTAGTTTTCAGCCCTGAGTTAGGGAACCATTTTGTGTACCATAGATCTTATGTTTTTGGCTCAGGATACAATAAAGTCAAACATGCATAGAAGGTGAATGATAAACATATGATAAAGCATAATAGGACATAATAATTATTTATATTTCTATAATACGTTTTGTCTACTTTGTTTTTGTTACTGATATTGATTTTATTTTTCTAAAATGCATTTGTATTTACTATCCTACTTGTTCCTTATTTGTATAGTATTGTTAGAATAAATATCTTTATCTTTACTCTAAATGTAATCATTTAAGAAATGCTGACTGATTAGCTACTATGTGTCCGGCATTGGAAGACTTGGGATTTGGCAGTTAATAAAAACAGATAAAAATACTTGCTTGCTGAAATTGAGTAAAATTGTCCCAAAAAATGAAAAAGAAGAGGTCCAAAAAACTACATTCGATTGTGTATATCTTCCTTGGCCTTATTTTGCCTTCCATGCTACCTTTCAACTGCATAAAATATATTCAGTATAACAACAAAGTAGACTCTTATTCACTTGGCTCCTAATACCTCAGGAGTTCCTTCCTTTAGTGACTTTTTCATCAATGTCAACAAAAGCTCTAATGCTAAACAAAGTCATATCCTACACAGAGATGGTAGGAATATGGGTCATATATATAAATATGGGTTATATATATATAAAGTATATATCAAATTACCTTTAAAACTAGCACAAATCAAAAGTTTCCTCCATATAGTGTTCAATTTATAAAGTATTATCTTTTAAAGAATAAGAAAAAAATCTGAAGTTCTCAAAAAGTGAACTACAATGGAATATACCCAAAAATGTACACTTCATAGTTTAAATACAAAATTTCTAAAGAATGAATTACTAACCTTTCAGACCTCATTTAGTAGCCCATGGTCAGTGTAGTTGCCACAGCTAAGGTACGCCAGTGCTGTGCTTAGTCACTCAGTCGTGTCTGACTCTTTGAAACCCCATGGACTGCAACCTGCCAGGCACCTCTGTCCATGGAGATTCTCCAGACAAGAATACTGGAGTGGGTGGCCTTTCCCTTCTGCAGGGGATCTTCCCGACCCAGGGATCAAACCCAGGTCTCCCACGTTAGCAGGCAGATTCTTTAGCTTCTGAGCCACCAGGGAAGCATCTAGGGAGTGCATCACAATGACTACCATACACACAGAAGAATACCTAGAGAATTGCAATTTAAAGTTGAGAGTCATTAAAATATTCAAAATTACTGACCAATCACTGAGTTACAGTGATAATATCAAGATAAGGCTATAATAAATTAGGTGTAATTAAACCCAAAATCTGATAGCTGTCTTTGCACTGCACTCCTACCATGTAATATTGAATTGCCCTTGGGTGCACAGAAAAGAAGACTTATAATAAGGATCCTCATTTTGGGCAAAAGAGCCTCAAAACGTCTCTTGCTCAACTCCATCCTTAACCAAATCCTAGGTATCGCATTCATCTGTAGCTTTTTTGGCAACTCTGTTACCTTCAAACATGAATTTCCATTTCTTTTTAATGAACTTTGATTTGGCCTCACAGGCCCTGCCAACTACCTCACTTTACTTGTATTGCCAAAAGTCTTAGAAGAGAAATGTACGCCTGTGACATCCTTTGTTTACTCATCTTATTAAACAGAGTTCTATCTCAGCTGCAGGCCTGACATCACTTTTGAAGACCACCAGAACCTTCATTCCACTGGGTTTGAAAGTACATTCTTAAAATCACATCATTTTTCCAACATCAACCACTACAATCCTTGCTCCCAGCTGCTCTCCAGCCACCTCCCACCACACAAACGAACAAAAGCATCCTCACACCATATCCTGTGGGTTCCCTTTTGTATACTGCTTCTCAATTCTCTATTGTTCTTATTTTTCCTGTCTTTCAATTAGAGAGGTTGTCAATTTTCAAGATATTTGCTCTGACTTCCATGAGCTGTCACCTAAAGTCCAATCTTAAGTCTTTAATGGCCTGTTCATTGCATGACAGGCCTACAACATGACAGGCACTAATCAGAGGCTGGTGATCCAATAATAACAAGTTCACAAAGAACTCACAGTCCAGAGCCAACCATTTCCACATAAATTCAAAAACTACAAATCCAAGGTCATCATTATATTCCTTCCAAATGCCACTTTCCCCTACTACTTTTGTACTTGTACCCATGCCATCACAATTCTCAAACTCACTACTGCAGGCAGGGTTCCCTGGGAAGCAGACTCTGAGATAATCAGCATTCAGAAAGATTATTAAGGGATACTCCAAGGATCAATACCCACGAAAGGAGAAGTTGGACTGTCATGCATCTCAACTGAGGCACAGCTGACCCTCCACGGAGTTTATAACTTCAGAGATGGCTGAATTAGGGCAAAGGGGGAAAGTCTTCATACCCACATGCTGATCAGTCGCTGGAATGGGGAAGTACATTGGGCAAGGCATCTCTCTTCAGTCCTCGTGTGCATGCTCTGTCGCTAAATCGTGTCTGACTCTTTGCAACCCCAGGGACTGTAGCCCACCAGGCTCCTCGGTCCATGGGATTCTCCAGGCAAGAATACTGAAGTGGGTTGCCAATTCCTTCTCAAGGGGATCTTCCCAACTCAGGGATCGGACCCAGGTCTTCTGCAGTGGCAGGAAGATTCTTTACCAAGGAGCCACCTGGGAAGCCCTCTCTTCTGTCCAGACAATACATATAAGGGACTGACAGTTGAGGGTGACTGTCAGCAGCACTCTTAGCATCTAGGGAAATAAGTCCACCATTACTAAAGTAGGGGCATCTAGGCAGTGCATCACAATGCGTACCATACTCATAGAAGTGGGAAATATCTAAATATGGCAGGAGAAATAGAGTTTGGAGCTAAACAAACCAAGACAAGATTCTAATCTTATCCCCATAATTAAGTAATTAACTGTGATCACAGGCAAATAACTCAAATTCTCTCAATTTCTTTTAAAAATATTTTGAAAATTCAATGATACATATAATGAAAACACTAAATGCTGGATCCACAGTAGTTGCCTGACATGTGTTCATTCTTTTATGCTGTAGGTTTTTTTTTAACTATGCTCTTTCTCTTCCAGGTATTAAGACTTCTTTCAAAATGACGTATATTCATTCAGTCAATAAAGAGATACTGATAACTGGCCTTTAGCCAGGGCTCTTGTAGGCACTACAAAGACCACTATGAGCAACTCTGACAAGGTACCTCCCCTTGAACATCTTAAATTACAATGAGGGAAGACAAATAATACATAAGTAAGCAAGTAAATAAAAAGATAACTTCTGATAGTGAGTGCTATGATGGAAATAAACAATGGCGTTAAAGACAATGATTGGTACAGGAGAGCTATCATCTGTTGAGGTGACACTGAGCTAAATCTGAACTGGAGTGAGGGGGTACTTCTGACATAGAGGATATAGAAGAAAAGTTCTGAGGCAAGATAATACTTTTCTGGAATATTCGAACCATGTTTGTGGATTGCAGTTCATAAGGTAATGTCAGAGAGGTAGTCTCTTGGTATCTTGTAAGACCATGGTAAGGCATCACTCCTACATTACTGTTGTGAGTATTAAAATGTGTAGAGCATTTAGTACAGCGCCCAGTACATGGTAAGAACTTGGTAAGTCAGCAGTTGTTATTATTACAATCCTCCTCCTCCTCATCATCAAAAAGTTCAGTTTCAACTGAACCTTTTACAAACAGACCCCTCCTTTGTCCATATTTTCATGTGCCAAATAAGGTTGAAATAGGATGAGAGGGAGTGACAGGAATAGCTGTTGTGCACATTATTTGTCAGTTTTTAAAAGGAGTCTTGTATTTTTTAAATCCAAACAGATTGCATCAAATTTCTGTCTGAATGCCCCATTTCTTGTGTGTATTTAATGCATACTGATTGCATGATAAAGGAATCAATAAATGCTCATTTGCTAAATAAATGCTGTCAGAAAGAATGAATGTGAGGCGTTAAAGAATGAGTGAATAAACAAGTGACCAGTAAGATCACATTTATTTTTAAGATTTCAGGGAGATTTCATAACTCTGAAATGTTATGTACCGAAGATAGTTAAAAATACTTCCTATAAAAAGCAGGGGAAAGCTAAGCAAGAACTATAAAGAAGAAATTTCTACAGGTTTTGGAAAAGATTGGCTGGAGAAGAAAATGTCAACCCACTCCAGTATTCTTGCCTGGAGAATCCCAGGGACAGGGGAGCCTGGTGGGCTGCCGTCTATGGGGTCTCACAGAGTGAGACACAACTGAGGCGACTTAGCAGCAGCAGCAGCAGCAGAGGTAACTCAAGTTATCAGGAGATGTGATTTACAATATGCAGATCAGTAAAACAGCGGATAATAAGCCATTAATGAAGGCCACCAAAATTAATTGATCGTTTTCTGTAGTCCAATTACTATATAGGCATTATACTTTTAATCTTCATATTTTAAATTATTATCTTCATCTTATAGATAAGAAAATAAGCCTTATAGAGGCTTATTCAAGAATGCACAGTATAATGACCAGCATTGTGTCTGACTCAATGTATTTTCCCAGAATGGAGAGAATGAAGGAATCTGAACCACTGCCTTCTTCAAGGAATCAGCATATCAGCATGACGAACTAACAGTTAAACACACTGTCTTCAGTTCACTATTCACAATTTATGACATGTCTTACCCTTGAGTGAGATTATTTTATATATGATTTCAGAGACGTAAAACAGAGACAGAAAAGTTATTTCCCCGGAGTAAAATAAACAAAAATCAGAATGCAGCATTAATTGCAGTGTAACCTCTGCCACCAACATCCCACCTCCCCACCCACCATCCACACACCCATACACTAAAATAACACTAACTTATTTTTCAAGAAAAATAAGACATGCATATTAACAAAATTATAGACAGAACACTAAATTTTTTTTAATCCCAACTTTTTTCAAATCACGTCTAATTTGTCACCCATTGCACGTGACTCTCTGATGGAAGAGGAGAAACTGAGCATGCATATTAACTCTTTCAGACCACAAGGACCATTTAGTTGTTTAGTGCCTGTATGTAGCGGAAATTACATATTACAAAGCATTTGGTTATCTAAAACAGTTCACTTACATGGTAACTAGCATTACTGTGATGCTCATTTTTAAATGTAATAGAAATATCAAATTACTATATTGTACAGAAGAAACCAACAGTGTTGTAGATCAATTATATTTCAAAAACAAACTCTGAAAGAAAGATCAGGTTTGTGGTTACCAGAGGCAAGTTATGAGAGGTGGGATGAAGAAAGATAGTCAAAAGGTTATAAAAGTAGTACTAGGGATGTAATGTACAATGGGTTAAATATAATTAGCACTGCTGTATATTACATATGAGCTATTAAGAGAGTAAATCATTAGTTTCCCAGTATTAGTTCTAACTCTCAAATCATACTGAGTCACTTTGCTGATTGAAGAAACTAACACATTGTAAATCAACTATAATTGAACAGTATGAAAAGGCAAATAATAATAATAATAATAGTGAAAATTGTAACCAGGAAGCTAGAACTGAGTTTCTCAAAGACTAACTAGTTAGCAGTCATCAGTCTGGTAGACGGAGACCTGGGGGACCAAGCAGCTATTCTGAGAATGAACAGTGAAAGAACAGGACCTAGCCTTATATTAAATAAGCTTAATGTGAGGTATCTGTCCAATACCAGAAGGCTAGAAATGCTTTTGAGTATAACGGTCTGCTCCATTTGATATTCACTCCCATTATTTCCAAGATACAACCTTCCTCTACCAATTGCTCCTTTAATACTTCAAACTGACTTACACAAATTTAATATACAATAAATAATTTCACCTTTCTATACTTCTCCAAGTCATACTCATCCTCTCACTTTAGACTACTAATTCACTACTGTCACCTGCAGCTGGGTCTTCAAAAAATACCCAACAATACATTAACCTGTTCTTGGTCAGTTTTCTGCCTCATTCTTTAAATCAATAATTTGTAACTTACTGTTTTTCCCAAAGACTCTAACACTCTAGTACCATTTTTATGTCTGTAATGGTATCTATGAGATAGATATGTGGATGTGCTGGTTTGTAAAGACTTTAAATACAATTTTTGATAACACAAGATTTCTTATTATACTGAAATAATAATGAATAGAAAAGCATGATAGAGATACTGTCTCTGTATTGTGTAAGAACACTTATCAGTGGCAACACAGTATGCTCTCTCAAATAGTTACTATGTCTATGGGCATTTTCTGATTATCATACTAACCAAAGTTAAAGATAACTGGCAAAAAATCTAATGACTTCTGAAGATCCAATAAAATACCCAATAAGTGAGGTTTTTTAAAGTCTTAAAGCTTTCTAAAAAATGCTTTAATATCTCTACTCTTATGTGTATCTGAAAAAATCTACAAACACAGCAGTTTATAAAATAATCAACTAAAATATGACAGCACAACATCACTGTAGCCTACAAAGCATTAGTAGATATACTATATACCACACAAGAATTTATGCAATTATTTATTCATTCTAACATTTATTTAGTATCCTTTGTAAACCACCCTTTCTGCTAGGGAAGGGTATGCACAGATCTCTGTCTTAAGAAGTCAGAATTAACCAAAAACATCAGTCAACACAATAAGCCCTATTATACAAGTTTGAGTAATAACTTAGTATTCAATAGGGAAGATACGCAGTGACAGAAAAGAGGATAGATGTCTATGGGTAAGTGCGGGCACAAAAGCAATCAGCAAAACTGTCCTGTCCTAATATTAAATTGAAGGGCCCATGCATGAAGAAGCATAGGTATAAAGCAGCAAAGGAAAGTACTTTGTTAGAGCATTTTAATTCTCTCCAGTTGGCACAGCAGACCCACACATCACAAACAGAGTAGAGTGAATAGTAAAGGAATCAAGTGGACTTCAAGGACTTGCAACCAAGGTAACATCAGGACTCCCACACAGACAGCCTCCGCCCATGACAAGCTGGTTCCAGACTTCTCTGCAAATGCACGTTTCTTCAAATGCTGGATCATGATTCATTTAGAGATTTCAACTAGACCCCTACCTACCTTAGCGACTGAATGAAAGAAAGATTCATTAGCTAAGGGTATAAAGTTTAGGGACGATTATTCAGAAGCTTCTCTGGTGGCTCAGATGGTAAAGAATCTGCCAAAAATGCAGGAGACCCAGGTTTGATCCCTTGGCCAGGAAGATCCCCTGGAGAAGAGAGTGCCAACCCACTCCAGGATTCTTACCCGGAGAAACCCACGGATAGAGGAGCCTGGTGGGCTACAGTCCATAGGGTCACAAAGAGTCGGACACAACTGAGCAACTTACACACAAATTATATCTGTCATATTTTGGAAGAGTTTTAGAGGTGGGCCTATAATCTGATATCTGAACCTCCTACTGCTTCCTTTCTAGGCAAAAAAAATTCTTTTTCATCTAGATGTTTCTTTTCTCTTTACCTTTAAAAACAGTTTGCACTGGCACATGAACTTGTGTGCCACATTACTTCAAAATGATCCAGTAGGCTCATCTGTGAAATGTTACGTTGATCTTGCTTTAAAATCCAGATACTGATAATAATACCAGACAATCACGACAACCCTTCTTCCTTCTCTATCAGCCCCAATATTTTTGAATGGCTGTTTCTTTATTTTGAATAAAGAGGCCACACAACACGTACACCAGAGACATGTGACCTATTAAGTATAAACTTTAAGGGAGAATCCTCAGGAAAAATGAGAAAAGTCTGCAAATAAAAGTACAAATGCTTAAATTTCAAATAACTTCCAACACAGAGCCAAAAAAAATTATTTTGAACATGCAGGATACGGGAATAGGATGAGGCTGAAAGTCACCTTCTCTGTTCTATCCCTATTAGGGCAATAATTGCCTGGGATACCTTCTTTCCAAAGGAAGAACTTACAGGATTTTTCTTTCCCAAATAAATGAATCTACATAACTCACTGAGCCTAGATCAATGACCCAGAATCTGTGTAATTCATTAAGCATAACTTTGCTGGACCTGAAAATCACTTGGAGTTTGTTAAAAAAATACATAGTCCAGGCCTCTTCCTAGAGCTATTAAACCAGACCCTCTGAACACAACCATATGAAATCTGTGGGATACAGCAAAAGAAATTCTTACAGGAAAGTTCACAGCAATACAGGCCTTCCTCAAAAAAACAAGAAAAACCTCAAATAAACAACCTAGCACACTAACTACAATAATTCAAAAAACAACAAACTAAACCTAAAGACATATCTTTCTGCCTTTTCATACTGTAAAAAAGATATGACTTTAGGTTTAGTTTGTATGGCAAACTAAACTTTATGGCAGAAAGCAAAGAAGAACTAAAGAGCTCTTAATGAAAGTGAAAGAGGAGAGTGAAAAAGTTGGCTTAAAACTCAAAACTTAAGAAAACGAAGATCATGGCATCTGGTCCCAACACTTCATGGCACATAGATAGGAAAACAATGCAAACAGTAAGAGTCATTATTTTGGGGAGGCTCCAAAATCACTGCAGCTGGTGACTGCAGCCATGAAATTCAAAGACTCTTGCTCCTTAGAAGAAAAGCTATGACCAATCTAGACAGCATGTTTAAAGGCAGAGACATTACTTTACAACAAAGGTCCATCTAGTCAAAGGTATGGTTTTTCCAGTAATCATGCATGGATGTGAGACTTGGACTATAAAGAAAGCTGAGTGCTGAAGAATTGATACTTTTGAACTGTGGTGTTGGAAAAGACTCTTGCGAGTCCCTTGGATGACAAGAAGCTCAAACCAGTCCATCCTAAAGGAAATCAGTCCTGAATATTCATTGGAAGAACAGAAGCTAAAGCTAAAACTCCAATACTTTGGTGACCTGATGAGAAAAACTGACTCACTGGGAAAGACCCTGATGTAAGAAAGATTGAGGGCAGGAGGAGAAGGGGATGACAGAGGATGAGATGCTTGGATGGCATCACTGACTCAATGGACATGAGTTTAAGCAAGCTCCAGGAGTTGGAGATGGACAGGGAAGCCTAGCATTCTGCAGTCCATGGGGTCTCAAAGAGTAGACATGACTGAGGCACTGAACTGAACTGAACCCTAAAATCAGTAGAAAGAAGGAAATAATCAAATAGACTACCTAAGTCTACACCTAAAACAAATGGAAAAAGAACAAAAAACCCCCAAAATTAGTAGAAAGAAGGAAATCATAAAGATCCAAGCAGAAATAAATGAAAAAGAAATGAAAGGAATAATAGTAGAGATTAATAAAACTAAAAGCTGATTCTTTGAGAAGATAAACAAAATTGACAAACCTTTAGCCAGACTCATCAAGAAAAAAAGAATCAAATCAACAAAATTAGAAATGAAAAAAGAGAGGTTACAACAGACAATGCAGAAATACAAAGGATTATAAGAGACTATTATGAACAATTATATGGCAATAAAATGGATAGCCACAAAGAAATGGACAGATTCTTAGAAAAGTTCAATCTTCCAAGAATGAACCAGGAAAACATAGAAATTATGAACAACCCAATTACAAGCACTGAAGTTGAAGCTGTGATCAAAAATCTCCCAAACAACAAAAGCCCAGGACCAGATGGCTTTACAGGAGAATTCTATCCAACATTTACAGAAGAGCTAATGCCTATCGTTCTAAAAATCTTTCAAAACACTGCAGAGGAAGGGACACTTTCAAACTCATTCTATGAGGCCACCATCACTGATGCCAAAACCAGACAAAGACAACACAAAAAGGAAAACTACAGGCCAATATCACTGATAAACATAGATACAAAAAGCTTCAACAAAATTTTAGCAAACAGAATTCAGCAACACGTCAAAAAGCTCATACACCATGATCAAGTGGGTTTATTCCACGAATATAAGGATACTTCAATATATGGAAATCAATCAACGTGATACACCATATTAACAAATGGAAAGATAAAAACCATATGATAAAATCAATAGATGCAGAAAAAGCCTTTGACAAAATATAGCACCCATTTATGATTAAAACTCTTCAAAAAATGGGCATAGAAGGAACCAACGTCGTTACCATAATGAAGGCCATGTATGATAAGCCTACAGCAAACATTATTCTCAATGGTGAAAAACTGAAAGCATTCCCATCAGGAGCAAGGCAAGGATGTCCACTTTCACAACTATTATTCAACATAGTTCTAGACATCCTAGCTACAGCAATCAGAGAAGAAAAAGAAATATAAGGAATCCAGATTGGAAAAGAAGTAAAGCTCTCAGTGACTGCAGATGACCTGATACTGTACATAGAAAACCCTAAAGATAGGATCAGAAAATTACTACAGCTAATCAGTGAATTTAGCAAAGTTGCAGGATACAAAATCACTACACAGAAATCACTTGCATTTCTATACACTAACAATGAAAAATCAGAAAGAGAAATTACAGAATCAATCCCATTCACCACTGCAACAAAAAGAATTAAATATCTAGGAATAAACTTACCTAAGGAGACAAAAGAGCTGTACACAGAAAAGTATGAGACACTGATGAAAGAAATCAAAGACAACATAAACAGATGGAGAGATATTCCGTGTTTCTGGATAGGAAGAATCAATATTGGGAAAATGACTCTATTACCAAATGCAATCTACAGATTCAATGCAATCCCTATCAGATTACCAATGGCATTTTTCACAGAACTAGAATAAAAAAATTCACAATTCATATGGAAACACAAAAGGCCCCAAATATCCAAAGCAGTCTTGAGAAAGAAGAATGGAGCTGGAGAAATCAAACTCCCTGACTTCAGATTATGCTACAAAGCTACAGTCATCAAGACAGTATGGTACTGGCCCAAAAATAAACCCATGTACCTATGGGTACCTTACTTTTGACAAACGAGACAAAAATATACAATGGGTCAAAGACAGTGTCTTCAATAAATGGTAGACTTGGAAGACTGGACAGATACAAGAATGAAATTAGAAGACTTCCTAACGGCATACACAAAGATAAATTCAAAATGGATTAAAGATCTAAATGTAAAACCAGAAACTATAAGACCTTAGAGGAAAACATAGGCAAAACACTTGATGACATAAATCAAAGCAAGATCCTCTATGACCCACCTCCTAGAGTAATAGAAATAAAAACTAAAGTAGACAAATGGGACCTGATTAAGCTTAAGTCTTTTGCACAGCAAAGGAAACTACAAGAAACCCTCAAATTGGAGAATATAATAGCAAATGAAACAACTGATAAAGGATTAATGTCCAAAATATACAAGCAGCTCATACAACTCAACACCAGAAAAACAAAGAACCCAATCAAAAAGTGGAGGAAAGACCTGAACAGACATTTCTCCAAAGATGGCTAACAAACACATGAAAAGATGCTCAACATCACTCATTAGTAGAGAAATGTGTTCAAAACTACAATGAGATATCACCTCATACAGGTCAGAATGACCATATCATCAAAAGGTCCACAAACAATAAATGCTGGAGACAGTGTAGAGAAAAGGGAACGCTCTTGCACAGTTGGTGGGAATGTAAATTGACACAGCCACTATGGAAGATGGTATGGAGATTACTTAAAAAACTAGGAATAAAACTACCATATGACCCAGCAAACCCACTCCTAGGCAAATACCCGAGGAAACCAAAATTGAAAAAGACACATGTATCCCATTGTTCACTGCAGCACTGTTAACAGCAGCTAGAACATGGAAGCAACCTAGATGTCCATCGAGAGATGAATGGATAAAGAAGTTTGGATACATATACACAATGGAACATTACTCAGCCATAAAAGGAACGCATCTGAGTCAGTTCTGATGAGATGGATGAACCCAGAAGCTACTAGACAGAGTGAAGTAAGTCAGAAAGAGAAAGATAAATATCATATTCTGATGCATATATACAGAATCTAGAAAAATGCTACCAATGAATGTTTTTGCAGGGCAGCAATGGAGAAACAGACGTAGAGAATAGACTTATGGACATGGTAGAGGGGAGGAGAGGGTAAGATGTGTGGAAAGGGTAACATGGAAACTTACATACCATATGTGACATAGACAGCCAACAGGAATTTGCCGTATGGCTTAGGAAACTCAAACAGTGGCTCTGTATCAGCCTAGAGGTGTGGGATGGGGAGGGAGATGGGAGGGAAGTTCAAAAGGGAGGGGATATATGCATTCCTATGGCTAATTCATATTGAGGTTTGACAGAAAACAACAAAATTCTGTAAAACAATTATCTTTCAATGATAATAAACAATTTTTAAAAAACTGAATGAAAAAAAATGGCCATTCTGGTGATCCTAAGCATAAGATAAGAGCTACAGAATCATTTTTAAAATGTAATTTTCTTAAAATTAAATTTAAAAACTTGAAACTAAATTCTGTTCTATCACCATCTTAAACAAAACAAAAAACTTTTAAAATTGAATCCAAAAATAAAATACTTAGGAATAAACCTGACCAAGAAAGTGAAAGACTTGTTGAGAGCTATAAAACATTAACAAAGGAAATTGAGGATGATTCAAAAAAATGGAAAGATATCTCATATTCTTGGATTGAAATAATTAGTATTATTTAAATGGCCATATTATCCAAAGCAATCTACAGTGTTAATGTGGTCCCTATCAATTTACCCATGACATTTTTTACATAAGTAGAACAAATAATACTAAAATTTATATGGAGCCATTAAAGGCCCAGCATTGCCAAAGCAACTGTGTGGAAAAACCAAAGCTGGAGGCATAAATCTCCCCAGACTTCAGACAATAATACAGAGCTACAAGAGTCAAAACAGCATGGTATTTGCACAAAAACAGGCATATGGAGCAATGGAATAAAAGGCCCAAAATAAAGCAATATATTTATGGTCAATTAATCTTCAACAAAGGAGGCAAGAATATACAATGTGAAAAAGACAATCTCTTCAGCAAGTGATGTCGGGCAAGTTGGACACCTTCATATCAATAAATGAAGTCAGAAACACACACACCATTCATAAAAATAAACTCAAAATGGCTTAAAGACTTAACTATAAGACATAACACCATACAACTCCTAGAAGAAAACAGAGGCAAAACATTTTCTGACATCAATAGTACCAATGTTTTCTTAGATCACTCTCCCAAGGCAATAGAAATGAAAGCCAAAAGCAGGGGGTGGGTGTTGGGGGGCACCTGATGAAGCATACAAGCTATTGCACAGCAAAGGAAACCATAAACAAAATGAAAAGACAACCTGCAGAATGAGAAAAAATATTTGCAAACGATGCTACTGACAAGGGCTTAACTTTCAAAATATACAAACAGCTCATACAATTCAACAACTAAAAAAACAATTCAATCAAAAAAAATTGGTAGAAGACCTATAGACATCTCTCCAAAAATAACATACAGATGGCCAATTAGCACATGAAACAATGCTCAACATTACCCTTCTTCGGGGGATCTTCCTGACCCAGGGATCAAACCTGTGTCTCTTATGTCTCCTACATTGGCGGGTAGGTTCTTTACCACTAGCACCACCTGGGAAGCCCAATGAATAGGGAAATGCAAATAAAAACTGCAGTGAAATACCAGCTCAGAACAGTTGGAATGGGCATCCTTAAAAAACAAACAAATGCTGGAGAGGGTGTGGAGAAAATGAAATCCTCCTACACTGTTCATGGGGATGTAAAACACTATGGAGGTGCCTCAAAAAACTAAAAGTGGAGTTGCCATATGATTAAACATACCCACTCCAGGGCACATACCCAGACAAAACTATAATTCAAAAAGATACAAGCACCAGTTCAAGACGGCAGAATAGAAGGATGTGTATTCATCTCCTCCTGCAAGAACACCAAAATTGCAACTAGCTGTTGAACAATCACCAACAGGAGAACACTGGAACCCACAACCTAAAGACACTTCATGTCCAAAGACAAAGAAGAAGCTGCAGTAGGATGGTAGGAGGGGAGCAATCATGATAAAATTAAATCCCATACCTGATGAGTGGGTGACCCACAAACTGGAGAACAATAATATCAAAGAAGTTCTCCCACTGCTGTAAAGGTTCTGAACCACACATCAGGCTTCCCAGCCTGGGGATCAGACAAAGGAACTGAATCTTCAGGGAATCTGGCCTTGAAGGCTGACATGATTTGGTTACAGGTCTTCCACGGGACTAGGGGAAACAAAGACTCCAGTCTTGGAGGACACAAACAAAATTTTGTGCATACCAAGATCCAGTAATGAGAAGTGACCCCCAGGTGACTGAACTGAAACTACCAGCTGGTGTTGGAGGGTCTCCTGTGGAGCTGAAGGTCAGCAGGGGCTCACCACAGGTCACCTCAGGCCAACAACTACCAAGGACGGAGTGCAACCCCACCCATCAGCAGAAGGTTGAGTTAAAGCTTTACTTAGCAAAGCCCTGCCCACCAGTTTAGTTCAGTTCAGTTGCTCAGTTGTGTCCGACTCTTCGCAACCCCAAGGGCTAAAGCACACCAGGCTTCCCAGTCCATCACCAACTCCTGAAACTTGTTCGAACTCATGTCCATCTAGTTGGTGACGCCATCCAACCATCTCATACTCTGTCATCCCCTTCTCCTCCTGCCTTCAATCTTTCCCAGCATTAGGGCCTTTTCTACTGAGTCAGTTCTTCACATCAGGTGGCCAAAGTATTGGAGTTTCAGCTTCAGCATCTGTCCTTCCAATGACTATTCAGGACTGATTTTCTTTAGGATAGACTCTTTGGATCACCTTGCCATCCAAGGGATTCTCAACAGCCTTCTCCAACACCACACTTCAAAAGCATCAGCTCTTTGGTGCTCAGCTTTCTTTATAGCCCAACGGTCACATCCATACATGACTAATGGAAAAACCATAGCTTTGACTAGACGGACCTTTGTTGGCAAAGTAATATGTCTGCTTTTGAATATGCTGTCCAGGTTGGTCATAGCTTTCTTTCCAAGGAGCAAGTATCTTTTAATTTCATGGCTGCAGTCACCATCTGCAGTGATTTTGGAGCCCCAAAAATAAAGTCTGTCACTGTTTCCACTGTTTCCTCATCTATTTGCCATGCAGTGATGGGGCCAGGGCAAGAACAAACTCTTCCCATAGCCAGTCCCTCTCATCAAGAAGCCTCATCCATCAGAGGGAAGACAGAAGAAGGCAGAAACACTGTCCCATAGCAGCTAAACAAAAACCATATAACAGAAAGTTAATTATGATGAAAAAGCAGAAAGTTACATCCCAGAGGAAGGGACAAGATAAAACCCCAGAAAAACAACTAAATGAAGTGGAGATATGCAAAACACCAGAAAAAGAATTCAGAATCATGATAGTGAAGATGACACAGGATCTAGGGAAAACCATGGAGAAGATGCAGGAAATGTTTACCAAAGACCTAGAAGAACTAAAGAACAAACAGAGATCAATAATACACTAAAATGAATCAATAGCACAATTACCGAGGCAAAAGAATGGATAAATGAACTGGAGGATGGAATGGAGGAAATTACTGCTGAAGAACAGAATACAGAAAAAAGAATGAAAAGAAATGAAGATAGCCTAACAGATCTCTGAGACAACATGAAATGCATGAACTTGCATATTATAGGGGTCCCAGAAGAAGAGATAGAGAAAAGACCTGAGAAAATATTTGAAGAGATAACAGCTGAAAAGTTCCCAAACATGGGAAAGTAAACAGTTAACCAAGTCCAGGAAGCATACAGAGTCCCAGGAAAGATAAATCCAAGGAGGAATACATCAAAACACATAGCAATCAAACTGACAAAAATTAAAGACAGATAAAATATTAAAACAACAAGGGAAAAATGACAAATAACATACAAGGAACTCCCATAAAGTTATCAGCTGATTTCTCAACAGAAACTCTACAAGCCAGAGGGAATGGTATGATATATTTAAAGCTAAAGCTATGAAAGGGAAAATCTACAAACAAGAATATTCTACCGAGCAAGACTCTCCTTCAGGTTTAATGGAGAAATCAAAAGCTTTCCAGACAAGCAAAAGTTAAGAGAATTCAGCACCACCAAACCAGCTTTATAACAAATGGTAAAGGAACTTCTTTAAGCAGGAAACACAAGACAAGGAAAAGCCTTACAGAAAATAAACCCAAAACAATTAAGAAAATAGTAATAGGATCATACATATCAATAACCACCTTAAATGTAAATGGATTAAATGCACAAATCAAAAGACATAGACTGCTGGGCATATGAAAATATGTGCCTGTATGTATGTACTTCAACTTACCATATCACTCTGCTTGACCCCCAAATTGTGTGTAAGTATTTTATACTCTTAAGTTCCTTATGCTTCCGTTATGACTTGCTATTACAATTATCTTTTATTTTTTGTCTGGCTATTGACTGTGAAAACTGATAAACATCTTTCACTACTGTGATTATGTAACTGTTACTCTATATCAGTTGTATCATGAAAGGTCAACAGAAAAATAATAGAACCCTGTATCACCAAAACTATGATTTAATAGAAAAGACATGTGGTACCAAGGAGAAGACAGGGTGAAGGAAGGATGGAGGGGGCGTTTAGAGTTAGCAGGTGCAAACTAGTATATCAGTTCAGTTCAGCCATTCAGTTGTGACGGACTCTTTGTGACCCCATGGACATCAGCACACCAGGCTTCCCTCCATTGAGTCGGTAATGCCATCTAATCATCCCATCCTCTGTCATCCCCTTCTCCTCCCACCTACAATCTTTCCCAGCATGAGAGTCTTTTCCAATGAGTCACTTCTTCTCATCAGGTAGCCAAAGTATTAGAGTTTCAGCTTCAGCATCAGTCCTTTCAATGAATATTCAGGACTGATTTCCTTTAGGACTGACTGGTTTGATCTCCTTGCAGTCCAAGGGACTCTGAAAAATCTTCTCCAATGCCACAGTTTGAAAGCATCAGTTCTTCAATGCTCAGCTTTCTTTACAGTCCAACTCTCACATTTACACACGACTACTGGCAAAACCATAGCTTTGACTAGATAGACCTTTGTTGGCAAAGTAATGTCTGCTTCTTAATATGCTGTCTAGGTTGGTCATTAACTTTTTTCCAAGGAGCAAGTATCTTTGAATTTCATGGCTGTAGTCACCATTCCCAGTGATTTTGGAGCCCAAGAAAATAATGTCTATCACTGTTTCCATTTTTTTCCCATCTATTAGCCATGAAGTGATGGGACCAGATGCCATGATCTTAGCTTTTTGAATGTTGAGTTTTAAGACAACTTTTTCACTCTCCTCTTTCACTTTCATCAAGAGGCTCTTTAGTTCCTCTCCACTTTCTGCCATAAGGGTGGTGTCATCTGCATATCTGAGATTATTGATAATTCTCCCGGCAAACTTGACTCCAGCTTGTGCTTCATTCAGCTCAGCATTTTGCATGATGTACTCTGCATATAAGTTAAATAAGCAGGGTGACAATATACAGCCTTGACATACTCCTTTCACAATTTGGAACCAGTCTGTTGTTCCATGTCTGGTTCTAACTATTGCTTCTTGACCTGCATACAGATTTCTTAGGAGGCAGGGAAGGTGGTCTGGTATTCTCATCTCTTAAAGAATTTTCCACAGTTTGTTGTGATATACACAAAGAAAGGCTTTGGCACAGTCAATAAAGCAGAAGTAGATGTTTGTCTGGAACTCTCTTGTTTTTTCTATGATCCAACAGATAATGGCAATTTGATCTCTGGTTCCTCTGCCTTTTCTAAATCCAGCTTGAGCATCTGGACATTCACAATTCACACACTGTGGAAGCCTGGCTTGGAGAATTTTGAGCATTACTCTGCTAGCATGTGAATGAGTGCAATTGTGCGGTAGTTTGAACATTCTTTAGCATTACCCTTCTTTGGGATTGGAAACTAGTATATACAGAATGGATAAATAACAAGATCCTACTCTATAGCACAGTGAACTATATTCAATATCCTATGATAAACCATAATAGGGAAGAATATAGAAAAGGACATGTATATATAACTAAATTACTTTCCTATATAGCAGAAATCAGCACAAGATTGTAAATGAACTACATTTAGATAACAAAAAAACAGGTGGAAATAAACAATAGACCCGCTGAGAAAGAAGCCCAGTAATCTGCATTCCAACTATTATTTTTAGATATTTCTTTTATTCACTGAAGTTTGATATCCTCTAGCTCAAATGAAGAACTGTTTAATAAACCCCAAATAAAGCCTGGGCAGGAAGTGATTTCTCACTGTTCTATTTATAAGAATGATCACTCTTTCTCAGCTCCACAAAACAGCCATAACAAATCTCCAGTCTTCCAAGATATTTCTGGCTCCCCTACTTCCTAAATCACTCTATGCTGAAATTTTCAATTTTATGAGATGCTCTGAGCTTACAGCACATAAGTCTAGATCTTCAGATCCTGTCCTGAAGTGATATTTAAGGAGCAAGATTTTTTCACTCCGTCTAACAATGCATTTTTGGTGACAGTAGCCCACTTACTGACAAACATTTCCCACCAGAAAGACAGCTGTACAGAAAATATAAGCAGACTTCTACTGGAGACTGGGAGAATTGTTACATTTACCTAATTTCTTAAAATATAAATGGGCCTTTCTTGGAGTTCCAGCAGAAGGAAACTTTTCCATTTTCTTTCTTTTTAGCACAACTTCATTCTGAAGGTTTTCTTTAAATGGCAAGAGTAAGTAAAATTCAAACAGGCTTGCATACTTGAAAGTATCTCTCAGAGACTGGGTATGAAATCCATTTTGTTTGACTGAACCAAATATAACACAGGAAAAAATTAAAAGAGAAATAACTATAATTGGATAAACAACAATAATATTAATAAATTACTAATATAATAATAATTCTTAAACAAGAAAATCCTTCTCTTATTCTGAACATTTTATTGAAAATCCAATAAGTATCAGGTAACACACCAAATGCAAGATAAAAATAAAAGTATTGAAATGAGTAAGAATTTAAACAGCAGAACCTTGACTTTTGACCTAACCATTGGTTTATGCATCAAATAAGGGCCTGCAAAAAAGGCATAGTCCTTAAAGGCCTAGCCAGCTCTTGTAAATATTTTCCCTACTTATGCCACATAACTTTTTTCTTCCGAGACGTGTGTGAAATCCTCAGTAAACAGTGTTTATATCTAGAGATAACCCACTAATTTTACTACCATATTCAAAAAAAAACACATAGGTCATTTTGTTTTTTAAGTTTACCTTCAGCTCCATATGATAGAGGTAACAAGCTAAAACAAAAAAGGACCTCCCTGGTTGTCCAATGGTGGAGAATCTGTCCACCAATTCAGGGAAACAGGTTTGATCCCTGGTCCAGGAACTTTACATGTATCATCAGGCAATTAGGCCCATACTCAACAACTACTAAAGCCTACACATTCTAGAGCCCACGCATGGCAACCACTAAATACCTTGCCACTGCAATAAGAAGCTGCACACAGCAACTAGAGAGCTAACTGATGCCCAGTTGTGGGTGTGTCCGGTGGTGCAAGTAAAGTCTGATGCTGTAAAGAACAATATTGCATAGGAACCTGGAATTCTAGGTCCATGAATCAAGGTAAACTGGATGTGGTCAAACAGTAGATGGCAAGAGGAAACATCAACATTTTAGGCATCAGTGAACTAAAAAGAATGGAATGGGAGAATTTAATTCAGATGACCATTATCATCTGAATATCATTATCATCTTGCCATTTCTGCGGGCAAGAATCCTTTAGAAGAAATGGAGTAGCCCTCATAGTCAACAAAAGAGTCCGAAATGGAGTAGTTGGGTGCAATCTCAAAAATGACAGAATGATCTCTGTTCGATTCCAAGGCAAACCATTCAATATCATAGTAATCCACTGTAGTGCCCTAACCACTGACGCCAAAGTAGCTGAAGCTGAACAGTTGTAAGAAGACCTGTAAGACATTCTGGAACTAAAATCCCAAAAAGATGTCCTTTTCATCATAGAGGATTGGAATGCAAAAGTAAAAAGTTAAGAGATAACGGGAGTAATAGGCAAGTTTGACCTTGGAGTACAAAATGAAGCAAGGAAAACACTAACAGAGTTTGGCCAAGAGAATACACTGGTCATAGCAAACACCCTCTTCCAACAACAAGAGATGACTCTACACATAGACATCAACAGATGGTCAATATCAAAAGCAGACTGATTACATTCTTTGCAACCAAAGCTGGAGAAGCTCTATATAGTTAGCAAACACAAGATTTGGAGCTGACTGCCACTCAGATCCTGAGCTCCTCATTTCAAAATTTAGATTTAAGTTGAAAGTAGGTAAAACCCCTGGGTCATTCAGTTACAACCCAAATCCAATCCCTTATGATACAGTGGAAGTGACAAATAGATTCAAAGGATTAAATTTGATAGAGTGCCTGAATAACTATGGACAGAGGTTCACTGCATTTCGTTGTACAGGAAGTGGTGACCAAAACCATCTCCAAGAAAAAGAAATGAAACAAGGCAAAATGCTTATTTGAGGAAGCCTTACAAATAGCTTAGAAAAGCAGAGAAGCAAAAGGCAAAGGAGAAAGGGAAAGATACACCCAATTGAATGCAAAGTTCCAAAGAATAGCAAGGAGAGATAAGAAAGCCTTCTTAGTGAACAATGCAAAGACATACAGAAAAACAATTGAATGGGAAAAACTAGAGACCTCTTCAAGAAGATCAGCAATACCAAGGGAACATATCACGCAAAGATGGACACAGTAAAGGACAGAAACAGCAAGGATCTAACACAAGCAAGAGATTAAGATGAGTGGCAAGAATACACAGAAGAACTGTACAAAAAAGGTCTTAATGACTCGGATAATCACAATGGTTTGGTCACTTACCTGACATCCTAGAATGTGAAGCCAAGTAGGCCTTAGGAAGCATTACTAAAAACAAAGCTAGTGGAGGTGATGGAATTCCAGCTGAGTTATTTATAAATCTAAAATATGATTCCGTTAAAGTGCTACACTCATATGCCAGCAAATCTGGAAAACTCAGCAATTGCCAAAGTACTGGAAAAGGTCAGTTTTCATTCCAATCCCAAAGAAAGGCAATGCCAAAGACTGTTCAAACTACCACACAATTGCACTCATTCCACATGCTAGCAAGGTAATGCTCAAAATCCTTCAGTCTAGGCTTCAACAGTATGTGAACAAAGAACTTCCAGATGTACAAGCTGGATTTAGAAAAGGCAGAGAATCAGAGATCTAATTGCCAACATCCATTAGATCATAGAAAAAGCAGAATACCTTGTGCAAAATGTTGGGCCGGATGAAGCACAAGCTGGAATCAAGACTGCCAGGAGGAACATCAACAACCTCAGATATACAGATGACACCACCTAATGGCAGAAAGTAGAGAGGAACTAAAGAGCCTCTTGATGAGTGTGAAACAGAAGGACAGGAAAGCCTGACAAGCTGCACTCCATGGGGTTGTAAAGAGTTGGACACAGCTTAGCAACTGAACAACAATACCAGCCCCCTCACACATCTCAGAGTACTTCAAGGTAGATAAATTATATAGTAAAAATGATTATATAATTACATTACCTGTACCCACAAACTAATAATCACTGATGCCATTACCCATAGTCAAAATATATCTTTAAAATGACGCTGATAAAATAGAGTGTCTTACATAAAACATAAAAGTTATTACTTGGGTAATTGTTGTATCTCACAGCCTAAACCCTTGAATATACATGCAAATTATTTTGAATGCAATGGATGGGCAACTCTTGAAATTCTCAGGCTACTAATTTTTCCTAAGTTAAAAATAATTTGCATTGAAATACTCATATTATATCAAATACATATGTTCTAGTATTTTTATGGAATTTATAGTAACGGTACTCATACTGCTACGTAACATTCAACAGTTTGACAGAAAATTTTGAATCTGTAGTGATTACATGTATTTATGTACTCATATAAGTCATAGCCAGGGAGCCAAAACTGAGCTCCACTTTTAATTTTTTAATGAATAGATTTGGCAATGCCAATAAAATTTACACCTTATCAATTCTTTTAGGTACATGTCATCAGCTGATACATGAACTCTTTTAATAAGGTGGTTGTTGTGGTTTAGTCACTAAGTCGTGTCCAACTTTGGGACCCCAGGCTCCTCTGAGAAATCCTGGGATTGCTCAGACAAGAATACTGGAGTGGGCTGCCATTTCTTTACTACTGAGCCACCAGAGAAGCCTTTTTTAATAAGGTTATTAATAAGTAAGGTCTTCCTAGGCAGCACCTGTGGTGAAGAGTCTGCCTGCCAATGCAGGAGGCAAAAGAGATGTGGGTTCAATCCCTATGTCAGGAAGACCCCCTGGACGAGAGCATGGCAACCCAATCCAGTATTCTTGCCTGGAGAATCCCATGGAGAGAGGAGCCTGGCAGGCTAGAGTCCACAGCACTCATAAGTAAATTACTGAGAAAAAATGAAAAAGTATAGATCATTTGGAGACATTTAAATTTGTCTGAAATTAATGAATCGCAGCTTGTAACTATCATTTATAAAGTTCAAGAAATTTTACAAGAAATATTGCTCCTCTTTCACAGAATAGCTGTAAGGTAATCATGATTCCTACTTCACAAAATAGAAAACTAAGGCTCTAAGAAGGCAGGAGTTGGCTCTCCCAGGGTCTTAGATACAGTAAGGGGTTCAGAAAGGAGTTAATCAGATTGTCTGTCAAAAAACATATCCTTATACTTTCAACTCTGCCATGTTGTTTCTGATGACTAGGGATGAAGTAGAGAAAAGTAATAGAAAATAGAATGTTGAAATATTTCTATAGAAATAGAAAAGGCCATTAAATTCTGATTTCAGATTGTAGTATCTAATTTATAGAAAAGTGAAAACATTAAACTACTAGAATACATTTTGTTTAACTTTTAATTTTAATGAATCTATTGTTCAGAAGTTTACTACCCACATTTAACTTCAAAATCTTAAAATTTCAATTAAAACACATACATGTGTCAAATACTTTACCTCACAAATACATTTTATATACTTTTCATGATTTACATGTTAGTTACACTTACAATTTCTAAGGTTTTATTTAAGGCCTCATACATCACAGAGTTCATTTTATTTAGCGAGAGGCTAAATATGTATTTTTCATGCTCTTCAATTTTTCATTGGCATATACCAATAAAATTTCCCTTGCAAAATCAATTTTGCTTTTTTGCTACTTAAATTCAAGCTTCCCTTCCTTTTTCTTTCCTCGCTGTTCTTTATTTCTTGGACTAATCCTTATGTAAGCAGCTTTCCTCCCCTTACACACCATCCTTGCAATTCTGTTACTTTTCTTCCTGTCATTCTGCTATCTATAGCTTCGGAAGTCTTCAGAGTCACCTGTAATGTGCCTGGAGGGCTACAGTCCTTGGGTCACAGAGCTGGACGTGACTGAGCAACTGAGCATGCAAACAAGTGTTGTAACAGCTATTAGTTCTCAGACAAGAGACCTAAGAAAGCCTTGACCCCGGTTGATTTCTGAGAAGATCGTCACTGACAGGCTGACATTAGCATACCCAAAACTGAGGTCAAAGTGATAGGGGTCTAAGCAATCATCATTCATAAAAATAAAATGAGATCTCAAATTTATCCTTGATGCAGAAGTCCCAGCTGTTTCTTCATATGTGTTCCCAAGAAAATTACTTCAAAACAAATAACATAATAAGTGCTTTATACCAGATCTTTAGGATTATTTTTCTCTTTATGGCTGCACCTCAGAGATCTGCAGTGAACAAAACCAACCAAAGTGGAGGATAAAACTTCCCCTAAACATCTCCGCAGCAACTGGAGTTCTTATATTTTCCCCTCAATACAGTTTACTTAGAATAAAAGCTATAATCAAAGTTTCATGAGGTTGAAGAATGGGAAAGTTTTATTTGGCATTTGTATCACCAACGCTTTGCACAATAGTTGCCACATAGCAGATCCTCAAATATTTTTTAACAACTAAATGGAAAAAAATGGTACTTTGATGCCCCTACTTGAGAAAATAATTGGCATTCCTCAGTTTTAAAACTCATATGTCCTTGCTTTTTATTTCATATGCCACTGTGAGAGCTTATTGAAAACTTATTTAACTTATATGCAAAGTACATCACCCAAAATGCTGGGCTTGATGAAGCTCAAGATAGAATCAAGAATGCTGGGAGAAATACCAATAACCTCAGATATGCAGATGGTACCACCCTAATGGCAGAAAGTGAAGAGGAACTAAAGGGCCTCTTGATGAAGGTGAAACAAGAGAGTGAAAAAGCTGGCTTAAAACTTAACATTCAAAAAACAAAGATCATGGTATCTGGTCCTGTCACTTCATGGCTAATAGATGGGCAAAAAATGGAAACAGTGACAGACTTTATTTTCTTGGGCTCCAAAGTCACTGCAGATGGAGACTGCTTACTCCTTGGAAGAAAAGCTATGACAAATGTAGACAGCATATTAAAAAGCAGAGACATAACTTTGCCAACAAAGGTCCTTATAGTCAAAGCTATGGTTTTTCCTATAGTCATGTATGGATGTGAAAGTTGGACCATAAAGAGGGCTGAACCCCAAAGAATTGATGTTTTCCAACTGGTGTTAACGGAGAAGGCAATGGCACCCCACTCCAGTACTCTTGCCTGGAAAATCCCATGGATGCAGGAGCCTGGTAGGCTGCAGTCCATGGGGTCGCTAAGAGTCAGACATGACTTGAGCGACTTCCCTTTCACTTTTCACTTTCCTGCACTGGAGAAGGAAATGGCAACCCACTCCAGTGATCTTGCCTGGAGAATCCCAGGGAAGGCGGAGCCTGGTGGGCTGCCGTCTATGGGGTTGCACAGAATTGGACAGGACAGAAGCGACTTAGCAGCAGCAGCAACAACTGGTGTTGAAGAAGACTCTTGAGAGTCCCTTGAACTGCAAGGAGATCAAACCAGTCAATCCTAAAGGAAATCAACCATGAACATTCATTGGAAGGACTGATGCTCAAGCTCAAGCTCCAATACTCTGGCCACCTGATGGGAAGAGCCAACTCATTGGTACAGACCTCGATGCTGAGAAAGACTAAAGGTAGGAGGAAAAGGAGATGACAGAGGATGAAATTGTTGGATGGCATTTCTGAGTCAATGGACATGAGTTTGACAAGCTCTGGGAGATAGAGAAGAACAGGGAAGCCTGGTGTACTGCAGTCCATGGGGTTACAAAGTTAACGGACATGACTGAGTGACTGAACAACAGCACTGAAAGCTTGACAGTACATGTCTTCATAGATGTCAGAACAGGGAGAGGCCTTAAATGTAATAATTTACAAAAAAGAATGATCCTAGATAGTGAAAGTGATGTACACAGTGATATAGGTGTATTTACATGTGTATGCATGATATACATGCATTATCCAAGGCACAATGAACGAGAACTAGGTCTCCTGAATTCTGGTATTTTTTCAATTTCATCAATTCAATTTACTTTTATTATTAAAATGTTATGAAGTATTATAACCTGTATAGCCAACATCAATGCAGCTATTAGTATCTCTCAAAATATTGAAAACCTGAGTTTGAAGATCCCATTGACCAAATTACTCGCTGAATTACTTGGCAATGTCATAGTATTTATTCAATGTATTTCCATTTCCCTACTTGCAAATTATTCTGAATAAAAAAGAAAGAAATCGCCAGTGATCAAGACAACATTTCACAACGAGACCACTAAGAAGAGCTTCCATAGCAACGTAAGAAGGTTTGCAAAACTCAAAACAACTAGAAATTTCCATCTAAGAATGCTCTGATAATGGCTATTCTGAGAGTTTTTTGGGTTTGGGTTATGTTGCTTGTTCATTCATTTTTAAGTTGTTCAGCTCTAATGAAAGGACACTGGATAGGACATAAGTGTTTCCAGAGAAGTTGAGAATGCTGACAACGTAGGAGAATGAATTTACAGTAATTTTTTAAAGCAGTGTTCTAGTTTGCCAAACAAAAGAAAACGGGGATAGAGAACACAGAATTGTCACTGCTTTGAAATATACTGATTTGTGTTACCAAGTCCACTGTTGACATGGTGAGTCAATGAGAACTGGTTTATACATGTCTTAGGGAGTTGGAATTGTTACACTATGTTCACCTGTATGTTTTCAGCATTACAGGTGAAAAAGTTTTTTCAAAATAGAAAAGAATTACAGAATGGAAAGTACGTACAGCTGTTGCTTATTTCTGATTATCACAACATTTTCAAATTTCTTATCTAAACACCTGATTACATGTTTTTTAATCTGGCAAAGAGTCATAGTCATTCAAACTTTACGTTTATAAAAGGTAAAAGTCAGAGACTGTTTCTTCCCTCTTTTTTTGGCAGTATACAGTAGAGTTCAATTTATGATATCTACTTCTAACATAAATCACTGACAGTAGTCTTAGGTTAAACTGGCATTACCGAAGGCACTGCCACAACTTTTGAAAAATTTGTAAATTCTGATTTTTAGACCAAAAAAAAAAAAAACCACCTCCAGGATTATAAGAACAATTCCCACAAAAATCTAATACTTATCTTTAGTAAAATTATCCTTTAGATATGAATCTGTTACACTGAAGAATTAGTATATCGCACAAATGTTGCTTTGGGCACTGGCACAAAACTACATATGCACAGGATTACTGGACTCCTTTTATAAAGGCTTACGTTCAACAATTTGCAACATCAAATAGTTCCTAAAAGTGTGCTTCCTGGGAAATATTTGCATTAGTGATAGCAAACAGTAGCTAACCTATTTTGAGTTTTGTACCTAAGCTATCAATGGAAGAAGTGGGAAAAGGTAATTGAAGGGAAAATGCACAAAAAAAGGAAGATGACTGAAATATAGTCTCACTGCTAAAGGAAAAGACCACACTCCATTAATGCAACACCCACCTGGTACAAGTCCCACCCAATTCTTTCTCAAGGCCCTCCTACCATCAACTGCAAGAATACTTTCAAAAAGGAGACTCAAAAGCAGGCAAACAAGATCAATGTTCAGATTCACTTTGGAAACTTTAAAGAAGTAAAAGTCTCAGAGATGGGTAGCTAAAAGTGCTTTCAGAAGTTGAAAACCTTGTAACCAATCAAGGTGCAAATTAAAAGCAGCTTTGGTTTTACAGTGAATCTCTTTAGGATTCTGCCTGAAATGGAATTCCTTCAAAACAGAGCTCATACAGTCAGAGAAAGACTGAAACAGTAGTCTGATATTACTGCAAAGATTAAAAGTCAAGAGTAGCTGAAATGCCTGACCAGGAATGAGGCAGAGTGCTGTGGAAAGATGCCAAGAATCATAGGGAGTCTGGAGTACACCTGGAACTGCTGATACAGCCATCCCTGATGAGCACAAGTTAGAGAGGGCTAGGCAGGGATTTATTCATTCAACAGATAGTTACGAAAGCCTTATAAAAGCAAACTGGAAAAATGAGGGAAAATGCCCTAACGAATCCAGAGGACAGAGTGAAGGATGAGGTAGGGGCGCAAGAAACAGAAGAGAGGTTGAGAAAACCAAATACCCGGGTTACCCACAGAAGAAGATTGAGCCAATAAATGACCAGTGACCACGAAAAAAATACATGAGGTGGTGAGAAAACAAGAGATGAGAGGGCTCTTTATCCAAAGACAACTCAAAAAATTATCTGACAACCGGCCCCTAAAGACTGAGAAAAGGAATGCAACATAGGAAGGCAGTTAGCTTGCAGGATTCAAAGATGTCAGAGAAGGTCAAGCTAAGAGCAAGAGAGTTGGGGGTGGGGGGGGAGAGTTTCCTGGAAGGGAGTAGGGCTTCCATTGGGATACTGGAGGAGAGAGGAGACTCAGTGCCTGGGAAAGTTTGGGGGAAAGAAAACAGGTGGGTGAGAAGGAGCCGTCGGGCCGTCAGGATGACTCCGACGAAGGAGGCTGCCAACGCTGGAGGTGGGCAGACAGACCTTTGACTCAGGAGCCCCCGGGAGGAGTGAAGTCTCACCCCTGGCCCGGATCCCTGTGGCCCCTTCCACCAGGGCCCAAAGTCCGGGTCTCTGCCGGGGGCATCGGGAACTAGGCCGGGCTAGGCCCCGCCACCCCCCGGCGGCGGGGCTCCTGGCACGCGGCGGGGCCAGCCTGGCGCCCACCTGCCCGGTCCGCGTCCTTCCCCCCGAGGCTCGGCCCAGCCCCGCGCCCCTACTCACCGAGGGCGCCGTCAGACGGCTGATGCTCTCGCCCAGCGAGTCCAGGTTGACCCGCCTGCGGCGCTGCGCTCGCCGGGCCCCGGCCGCGGCCGCGCTAACTGCGGCGGCGGCTGCTGCGCCGGCCGCCGGGGCTCGGGCGGAGACGTGCGCCGCGCCGGGCTCGGGCGCGCCGCGGCCGGCGTCCCCGCAGAGCCTGGACAACGGGCACTCCGCCTCGTCCTCGGGGCTGGTCTCCAGGTAGTCGGAGCCCAGGGAGCTGAAGGACTCGGACGAAATCTTCCTCCGAGACATGCTGTCGGCGGGCCGGCGGCCGGGGCGGCGGCGGGGAGGCGGGCGGCGGCGGCGGCTGCACGGGCGGCGTCAGGGGCGCCGCGGGGCGCCGGGGCAGCGCTGCTCTGCCGGGAGGGCGGCCGCGGAGCCGCGGAGCCGCGGGAGCCGGCCGCTCATGGCGGGAACTTGCC
>ML663009.1:33791045-33836621 GCA_007570785.1 Antilocapra americana
GGCAGAGGCTCGCGCCGCCCGAGCGCCCCGCGCGCCCCGGCGCCCCGCGCCGCCGCCCGCCTCCGCGCGCCCCCTCCTCCGCGCCGCTCTCCGCAGCCGTCACGTGCCGCCTTCGCGCCCACTGCGAGTCGCGGGGCTGGCGCCGCGATTCGGGAGCCGCGGGGACACTCCGGCGCCGTCCTCGGAGCGCCACCCCGGCTCCCGCCGTCCCCACCTCCCCGCGGAAGAGGCGGCTGAGGAGCAGACGGGGCCCGGTGGGCCTGGAGACACGGGGGCGCCCGGCCGGGACGGGAGACCTGCCTCGGCAGCCCCCGCGGGGAAGCCTGAGGGCGCTGGGCCGGGGGTCCATCATTTACAGTCCATCATTGACCTTTCCCTCCGAGTTCATTTGGGAAGTTGTGAGGCCGAGGGGTCGCTTACAAGGGAAGGGGAGGGCCAACATGTTGGTACCCAGCCTGCTGGAGCAGCAGCTGGTGAGGACGGGTGTTCTCCTCCTCGGCCGAGGCTGCGTGGGCTTGTAGATAGCCCAGAGCCGGGAGGCAGTGAATGAGGACAGCGTCTGCTGGGGCAAGAGCCGGGTTGCCGAGCGTCGGCCTGGCTCCTGGCCCCCAGCCCCTGTGCCGGTGCTGGACAGCTCCGCCGGCCACCTGCAGCCGCGTTGGCAGGCGGAGCCCCTCCATAGACTCCACCACCTAGGAGCCGGGGAATGACACTCCCTGTCCTTCATGCTCCTGGCGCTTTGCTCCAAATATGCGATCTGTTCGGGCTAGGCAACAAATGCTGCTCGCAAAGCCAAGGGGAGTGAGAGAAAGACTTTTCAAAGCTCAAGAACAGCCTCCCAGGTTTGCTGTAGAACTGCTTCATTCCAAAACTTGTGCTCTTCTGTGCTTAGTCGCTCAGTCGTGTCCGACTCTTGGCGACCCCGTGGACTGTAGCCTGCCAGGCTCCTCTGTCCATGGGGATTCTCCAGGCATGAATATTGGAGTGGATTCCTATGCCCTCCTCCAGGGCATCTTCCCAACCCAGGGGGCGAACGGAGGTCTCCCTCTTTGCAGATGGATTCTTTACCGACTGAGCTACCAGGGAAGCCCCATTCCAAAGCCTGCTCTTGGCAAAAGAACACTGGGGCTTAGCGCCTGTCCCCATTGTGCTTGCTTTAGCTCCAGGAAAGCCTGGAACTTGTTCTAACATTGAGATGGGCAAATAAAGGTCCCTGGCTGTGCTTCCCTCTGCAGCAAAGCACCTGAGCACGCTCCCCACCATTCCCCTTCCCTGGAAAGAAAAGTTGACAGGTTCTGGCTTTTGCTCTGTAGAGACAGAAAAGCAAAAGCAATTTTTCTTTTAAAGGTTCTTCCCAGGTAAAGGCAGATAGGTTTCTGGACTATGTCTTTTTTTTTTTCTCCCTTTTATTGTTTTTGCCATACAATGTCATGATATCACCATGGGTTTACATATGCTCCCCCTCCAGAAACCCCCCCCCCCCCCCCCCCTCCCCCCCCCCCCCCCCCCCCGGGAAATCTCGATGCACCAGCCCCGAGCATCAATCCTCGGTTGGCGATGATTACACATATGATAATTAACATGTTTCAATGCCATTCTCCCATATCATCCCACCCTTTCCCTCATCCACAGAGTCCACGAGTCTATTCTATACATCTGCGTTCCTTTTGCTGTCTCGCATGTTGGGTTCTCGTTACTGTCTTTCTAAATTCCATATATATGTGTTAATATACTGTATTAAAACCTACAGATAAAACAAAAACCCTTTGCTGCAACACAACCTCAATCTGCTTTTCATTCTAAATCTTCTTGTTTGTTTATGAGAACATAAATAAATGTGTTAAACATAAATAAAACAAAATTTATAAACATAAATGCTGTCTGAAGATTCCTTTTACATTTGGGGGAAATGCCCTCAAATTGATTCAGAGATATGCCTTAATCAGGTTTTAAATAGGTGTTAAGGATATGAAATTGCATATTACCATTCACATACTCCCCTCCAAATACATATATATATATATCAGTTCAGTTCAGTTGCTCAGTAGATTCCAACTCTTTGCAATCCCACGGACTGCAGCAGGCCAAGCTTCCTTGTCCATCACCAACTCATGAAGCTTACTCAAACTCATGACCATTGAGTCAGTGATGCAGTCCCACCATCTCATCCTCTATCATCCTATACATATATATTTCTTTCTCAGTCTGCTAATTGCTAACTGCATAGCTTCTCCTAGCAGAGGAAATCAGGCCTTTTTTAAAAAATAATAATAATAGTTATTTGTAATTATTATTATCATGATTTTGATTTTATGGTATATCTACTGTTGATTTTCCCACTACTTTGCTCAATTCTATATGCATTTGTTTCCACTGGAAATTACATACACATTATATTTTTATCATAAAGTTTATTCATCAGTTCTGCTGAAAACTTTCACTGGCCTTTTTTCCTTATTTGGGGGGGTATAAATTACATTATTACAACATTGGGAAAGCTGTTTAGTATTCTTGTTGTGTAGTATCAATCGTAGCATAATGCTGGAATTTTTAGTTCTCTTTTTCAGTAATAATGATATAATACTGTCAAGTTCTTTACAGTCAGATAATTTTAGATCTTCTATTCTGGATACTAAACAGCATATGCCTTTTATGTTCTTTTAATAACTACTGTAACTCACACATTCACATAAATGTTCTTTTTTGGTAATGGCAAATAACCTTTACCTTGAACTTAAAACCAAAACTTTTACTAATCATTCACACTCTTGTCTCAAAGTCAAATGCCTGAGTTCAAGGCAATGAGTATCATTCATTTCCAAAATTTACAGGCGGCCCAAGAGTCTTCTCGTTTACACTGAAAGTTTGTTGCCAGAAAGAATTCTGCACCTATGGGACATTTTTGCTTTGTGTGAACCATTTGAATCAGACACTTCATAGTATCTAGCCAGAAGAAGTGGGTCTTAAATCTTCTGTATCAATTGATGATCATGATTTCTCCACTGATTTTTAAACTATAAATTAATGGAGGCCTAGATATAAATAGTGTATCAATCTATTTTACTTTCAAGGGTTTCCTTTATATTTCTGCTCAGGAGGAGGGTTCACAACTTCTCTGTATTAACAATGCCATGTGCTGTCCTTGAATTAACATCTTTAAAACATAATATAACCTGTTCTCCATAAAACAAAAATTGAAAGCGTTAGAACTATTAAAAGGAATCCAAATATTTCGGGAAAGAGTAGTCCACTGAAAAATGAAAGATTTGTGCTCTGATTTTAGGGGGAAAACTTGCACAGACTCATTCCCACAAATCCAGTCCTAATAAATATATTGTGTTTTGATAAATTCCTCAAAGTATAGTATCCTATTGGAAAAGGAAAATGCAGGAATGTGCTTGCTTTGTTTGTGAAGTTAGTGAGGGCAGTTGACTCAATTCAGAATGATCAAGCATTGGTAAGGATTCCTTAAGAGAGTAAATTCCTCATCTTAATTAAAATGGTGACTAATTTCCCTTTAAACATAAAAATAAATTGTTGTGTTATGTCTTACCTTCATGTACAACATTCCTGTTTATAAGGTCCTTTCTCTTACATTGCCTCATTTGATTTGATTTTCATTCTGTCCAGAAAAGTAAAGAAAAATTACTGTTGAGTTCAAAACAAACAAAAAAAAACTTACATCAGTCCTTAGTCTCCAAATTCTTTGCAATTCAGAACTTCAAACTCTTTGCTAATTTCTTTTCATCCATCCAAGTCTTCAGCAAGAAAACCTGCAACATCTAACTACAAAAGTGTTCTGTGAAACAGAGTTCTTGCTTGATATCAGAAGACTGAGGAAATCACTCCTTGTAGTCAATCTTTACATAAATGTGGCAACTTACAGGAACTGTGCATGTAATAGTAAACCAAGTTCTTCAAAGAAATATAGCAGCTGGTGAATTCTTAGATAGGACAAGTTTTTCTGTATCCCTGACTTAGAAAATTACCACACATACACACACACACACACATATTCCATATTTGCAGTTAACCCCATGTACGTGTTTCCTAAATGAGATCTGTCTACTCTCCCACTTTCTCATAATCTCTTTTTTATAAGAGGGAAAGCATACTTTCTCAGTGAAAGACTGAACAAATAAGAGCAGAGATATCATGCTTCATATTCATGCATAAGTTTATAACTAAGGACTTCCCTGGTGGCTCAGAGGACTTCCTCAGTGGCTCAGTGGTAAAGAATCCATCTGCCAGTTCAGGAGATGCAGAAAACTTGGATTCGATCCCTGGGTCGGGACGATCCCCTGGAGAAGAAAACGGCAACCCACTGCAGTATTCTTGCCTAGGAAATCTCATAGACAGAGGACCTTGCAGGCTACAGTCCATGGGGTCACAAAGTGCTGGACACGCTCAGCCGGACTGAGCGACTAAATAACAACAACATTAAGTATCAAAATAAGATCAACTATGTGCTTTGTTCATATGTAAAGGTATACCTGGAAGACAGTGCAAAGAACCACCATTCTATGATTAAATTTTATCATAATACCTTCAAGAAGTACTTCTTGCTCAAAATAGGAAGGATGTTGGAGGGGAAGAAATAAAGGCAATGCAACACTTGGTAGATTTGTACCCAAAAGACACTTATAAGTGGGACAATTGTCTCTTTTTTTATGCTGCCATATCCAAGAAAGCAAAAAAGAGGAAAAGTAATCATCTTTTGGTGCCTCAGACAGACAACTCTCTCTTCCCCAAGTGACTGTAAATGGCTTTGCATTTTCAATTATGCACTGCAAAAATCTATCCTCCTCTGAGGAGAGATGCTATAAGTCAATGTCTCCTACAATTTCCAGCCTTTTTGTCTTCAGAAGTATTAGCTCTCTACACCCTTTATTTGAGATTCTTTTTCATATACTAAGTGAAGATTATATTGGAAGATTATTGTGTTTTTACATATTTTTATAAATCATAGTTTTGTCCTTATATATCAAATAAGAGCAGTACTTTGTACCAAATGATTCAACTGTGGTCCACTAGAGCCTTTAATCATTTCTCTAAATATTTCTTCCCACATTGTACCCAAACCTCTTGCCTTTCAAATTATTTCCAAAGGCTTGCCTTCCAAATCTAAGTAAAGATGAATTAACATTTGCTGAGAACCTACTATGCACTAGGGTGTTTTTGCTTCATTTAATCTTTACAGTGACACCACAGGATGTATTTACCCAGTTTTACAAATATGAAAATTTTGCACAGAGGTTTTAAATACTTTCCTCAAGATCATGGAGCTGATAAGTATTAGTCAGAATTCCAGTCCTACTCCTAAGCTCATATATTTCTATCGAAACCTGTTTGTTTCCTGCCTTCGTTTTGTAATTGACCTCAAATGTTTGAAAAATACAGAGAAAAACAAATCTGATGAATTAAAATCACAATGTTAGTGGTTTATTGCATTACAAATACATTTTATACATTGGAATTATTCTCTGGAACACAATATCATGAAAAAGTACTGATCTGTGCAGAAGCTTTAATAGTAACCACTGGGCTAATGACTAGCCACATGACCCAAAAGCAAGTTGCTTAACTTCTCTGGGCCACAGGCCCCACATCTATAAATTAAAAGGGTTGAGTAAAATCTTCAGAGTATCAGCAGTCCCCAAGATTTAATAATCTTTTCTTCTATTTGTGGAGTAATTACTTTTATTTTCAGATATGTCTTGTGCCTAGAAAAACTTCACCTCACATATTATAGGGTCAATTCCTCTTTTTCCTCCCTACCACATCCTTTCTGAGAATGCAATTTCTCCTCAATTCCCTTCTTTAATTGCCTGAGATCTACTTAAATGAAGCTGCCATGAACATGGTCCACAGAATTAAATGGATAAAAAGGAAAAATTTCAAATCAATTGTATTTGGTTAGATGTTCACCATCTCTCTGTCTTTTCATAACCTAATTCTTTTGTCTGCTTTATTATATTATAGAAAGGAATCACATTTTCCTGTCTGCAACTTATTAAGCTTGACAGCTAACAAGAATTAGTATGAATTATCAATGTGTGTCTTTATATAACCTTGTTAATGTTAGTAGACATTTACTTAAATATATTCAATTTGTCGAGCATATTCACTCAGTCCATGGGGTCACAAAGAGTAAGACATGACTGAGCAACTGAACTGAACTGAACTGATGCATTCTGTCTTGTAATCATTATTTTAAATTAATAACCTATTTTTAATCCAATTTTAATATAAACACTAGAATTCTTAAAAGTTTTAGCATTCAGAATGAAATATTATGCCATTGTCACTAGATATAAATATCAGTAAAGTGTTACTAATGGTGATTAAATGGCAGTGTACTTAGATCCTTTAAAGTAATTAATAGAAAAGTCTTTGTTCAAAGTTAAGAAAAAGTCACAATTTATACTCATTTGCATGATCTCTGGAAAGCATTTCAGGGTGATATTGAAATAACTAATCTCAATAATTAATAGATCAGTTCAAGTCTAAAAACAATTAGTTAAAATAATTCTAAAATTTTTATCCACCAAAGACATGAAATTTTAAAGTAAAGCATATGTTTACTCATTTCTAACAGTTCTCCTTTTAATGAGCACTGTAAGTGTTAATTCCTCTATTGGCATACTGAAATGGACAGGCATTTATACCACCACTGTGAACTAAACTTAACATGTTCTTTTCTCTAATTCATACAGGGCTTTATTATGGTCACATAAGTAGAGTAATCCTTGTTTCCAGATAAGTAGCATGTGATTGAATAAATAGTCATTCCAAAGCCTGTGCACCAAGACCACACAAGTGATTCTGTGTCTCCTTTCAGGTTATGTAGACATAAGCTGGATCTATCTTTGCCCAGTTCCATAAGGTCTTTCCACTTCCTTCTCAGAGAAGACCCAAATTTTCTTGGTTTTTAGGTTTTCAAATAATTTTTAATAGTACCGTAAACCAAAAGAAATACTTAACAATTCAGTGTATAAGGCAGTTGTACCGAAACAATTTTATTAGGATTTATATCCTAGCAACTTAGTAGCATTTAAAATATGTACTTTTTATATTTTTGCCCTCTTTGCTAGGCAAGATAGCAATATATACTATCTTGATTACTATAGCCGTGTAGTATGGCCTGAAGACAGAGAGCATGATTCCTCTAGCTCCATTTTTCTTTCTCAAGATTGTTTTGGCTATTGTATTTTGTATTTCCACACAAATTGTAAAATTTTCTCTGTTGGTGGGAATGTAAATTGATACATCCACTTGGGAGAACAAAATGGAGCTTCCTTAAAAATCTAAAAATACATGTGTTCCCCTTCCACATGTATACTCATGGTGGATTCATGTCAATGTATGGCAAAACCAACACAATAATGTAAAGCAAAAAGTCTTTCCTGAATTTGTTACAATATAAAAAAAATAAAAATAAATGATAAAAAAATCTAAAAATAGAATTGTCATACTACTAGGCATATACCCAGAGAAAATCATAATTTAAAAAGATATATGTACCAAATGTTCATTGCAGCACTCTTCACAATACCCAGGACATGGAAGGAACCTAAATGTACATCAACAGATGAATAAGATATGGGGCCTAGCAGTGGAATATTACACAGTCATTGAATGCAAGGAAACAGTGCCATTTGCAGAGACATGGATGGATACAGAGAATGTCATAGAGAGGGGAGTAAGTCAGGAAGAGAAAAATAAATATCATATATTAACACATATCTAGAAAAATGACACAGGTGAATCTACTTGCAGGACAGGAATCGAAAGACAGAGAGAATAGACATGTGGACACAACAGGAATAGGAGAGGGTGGGAAGAACTGAGAGAGTAGCATTGAAATATATACAATACGGCATGCATAATAGATAGCTAGTTGCTGTACATCACAGGAAGCTCAGCTCTGTGCTCTGTGATGACCTAGAAGGGTGGGACAAGGGTGAGTGGCAGGGAGGCTCAGGAAGGAGGGGAGAGCTGATTCACATTGATGGACAGCAACTAACACAACTGTGTAAAGCAATTATACTCCAATAATAAAATTTTTAAAAAATAAAAAAGTTTAATGATATAGACGATCTTATTTACAAAACAGAGAAACATGGATGTAGAGAACAAATGTGTGGATATCAAGAGGGAAAAGAAAGGTAGGGTGAGTTAGGAGATTGGAATTGACATATATATATGACATATATGACATATATATATATATATGTACTACTGATACTATTTATAAAACAAATAACTAATGAGAACCTACTGTATTGCTCAAGGAACTCTACTCAGTGCTCTGTTGTGAACAAATGGGAAGGAAATTACAGCTGATCCATTTTTCTGTACACTAGAAACTAACCCAGCATTGCCTCAATACTAACCCAGCTATACCTCAATAGCTGAGAAAAGAAGAGAACCTAAAGGCAAAGAAGAAAAGAAATGATATACACTCTGAATGCAGAGTTTCAAAGAAGAGCAAGGAGAGATAAAAAAAAGCCTTTGTCAGTGATCAATGCAAAGAAATAGAGGAAAACAGCAGAATGGGAAAGACCAGAGATCTCTTCAAGAAAATTAGAGACACCAAGGGAACACTTCATGAAAAGATGGGCTCGATAAAGGACAGAAATGGTATGGACCTAACAGAAGCAGAAGATATTAAGATGAGATGGCAAGAAGACCAAGAAGAACTACACAAAAAAGATCTTCATGACCCAGATAATCACAATGGTGCTCACTCACCTAGAGCCAGACATCCTGGAATGTAAAGTCAAGTGGGCCTTAGGAAGCATTGCTATGAATAAAGCTAGTGGAGGTGATGGGATTCAAGTTGAGCAATTTCAAATCCAAAAAGGTGATGCTGTAAAAGTGCTGCACTCAATATGCCAGTAAATTTGGAAAACTCAGCAGTGGCAACAGGACTGGAAAAGGTCAGTTTTCATTCCAATCCCAAAGAAAGGCAATGCCAAGAAATGGCCAAACTACCACACAATTGCACTCAGCTCACATGCTAGCAAAGTAATGTTCAAGATTCTCCAAGCCAGGCTTCAACAATACATGAACCGTGAACTTCAAGATGTTCAAGCTGGATTTAGAAAAGTCAGAGGAACCAGAGATCAAATTTCCAACATCCATTGGATCATAGGAAAAAACAAGAGAGTTCCAGAAAAACTCTACTTCTGCATTACTGACTATGCCAAAGCCTTTGACAATGTAGATCACAACACACTGTGGAAAATTCTTCAGGAGATGGGGATACCAGATCACCTTACCTGTCTCCTGTGAAATCTGTATGCAGGTCAAGAAGCAACAGCTAGAACTGGACATGGAACAACAGACTGGTTCCAAATTGGGAAAGCAGTACATCAAGGCTGTATATTGTCACCCTGCTTATTTAACGTCTAGGCAGAGTACATTCTAGGAGAAACGTTGAGCTGGATGAAGCACAAGCTGGAATCAAGATGGTCGGGTGAAATATCAGTAACTTGAGGTATGCAGATGACACCACCCTTATGGCAGAAAATGAAGAAGAACTAAAGAACTTCTTGATGAAAGTGAAAGAGGAGGTTGAAAAAGTTTGCTTAAAGCTCAACATTCAAAAAACTAAGATCATGGCATCTGATCCCATCACTTCATGGCAAATTGATGGGGAAACAATGGAAACGGTGAGAAATTTTACTGTTTTGGGCTCCAAAATAACTGGAGATGGTGACTGCAGCCATGAAATTCAAAGACACTTGCTCTTCGAAAGAAAAGCTATGACAAACCTAGATAGCATATTAAAAAGCAGAGACACTACTTTGCCAACAAAGGTCTATCTAGTCAAAGCTATGGTTTTTTCCAGTAGACATGTATGGATGTGAGAGTTGGACCATGGAAAAGGCTGAGGCTGGAGAACTGATGCTTTTGAACTGTGGTGTTGGAGAAGACTCTTGACAATCCCTTGGACAGCAAGGAGATCAAACCAGTCCATCCTAAAGGAAATCAGTCCTGAATATTCATTGGAAGGACTGATGCTAAACCTGAAACTCCAATACTTTGGTCACCTGATGGGAAGAATTGACTCATTGGAAAAGACCCTGATGCTGGAGAAGATTGAGGGCAGGAGGAGAAGGGGATGACAGAGGATAAGATGGTTGGATGGCATCACTGACTCGATGGACATGAGTTTGAGCAAGCTCCAGGAGTTGTGATGGACAAGGAAGCCTGGCGTGCTGTAGTCCAAGATGTCACAAAGAGTAGGACATGACTGAATGACTAAACTGGGAACTGAACTGATTCTTACAGGTGTGAGTTTACAACTCACTGTATTTTAATTTGTAATTTTCTAATAATTAGTATTATTCAGTATTTCTCATGTTTGCTGTCCATCTGTATGTCTTCTTTGGATAAATGTCTATGTAGGTCTTTCACACATTTTGATTGGGTTTTTCTATATTGAGTTGCATAAACTCTTCCTGTATTTTGGAGATTAATCCTTTGTCAGTTGCTTTGTTTGCAAATATTTTATGCCATTCTGAGGGTAGTCTTTTTGGCTTGTATATGGTTTCCTTTGCTGTGCAAAAGCTTTTAAGTTTAATTAGGTCCCATTTGCCAATTTTTTTTCGCTCTTTAAGGAGGTGGGTAAAAAAAGATCCTGCTGTAATTTATGTCAAAGGGTGTTATGCCTACATTTTCCTCCAAGAGTTTTATACTGTGTGGACTTACTTTCATATCATTAATTCATTTTGAGTTTATGTTTTGTATGGTGTTAGGAAGTGTTCTAAATTCACTCTTTTACATGTACAGTTTTCCCAGCACCATTGGTTGAAGGGACTGTTTTTCCTCCATTGTATATTCTTGCCTTTTATGTCATAGATTAGGTGACCATATGTGCATGGGTTTATCTCTGGGCTTTCTATCCTGTACCATTGGTCTATATTTCCGTTTTTGTGCCAGGACCATACTATCTTGATTACTGTAGTTTTATAGTATAGTCTGAAGTCAAGGAGTCTGATTCCTCCAGCTTCATTTTTCTTTATCAAGATTGCATTGTTTATTTGGGATCTTTTGTGTTTCCATATAAATTGTAAAAAATTTTGTTCTAGTTCTGTGAAAAATGCCATTAGTAATTTGATAGGGATTGCTTAAATCTGTAGATTGATTTGAGAAGTGTAGTCATTTTCACAATATTGATTCTTCTATTCCAAGAATTCAGTATATGTCTCCATTTGTTTGTGGCCTCTTTGATTTCCTTTTGTCAGTATCAGAAAAGACACATGCGCCCCAATGTTCACTGCAGCACTATTTACAATAGCTAGGATATGGAAGCAACCTAAATGTCCATCAACAGAGGAATGGGTAAAGAAGGTATGGTATATATATATATGTACCTATATACAATGTAGTATTACTCAGCCATAGAAAATAATGAAATTGGATCATTGGTAGAGAAATGGATGAACCTAGAACCTGTCATACAGAATGAAGTCAGAAAGAGAAAAATGAATATTGTATATTAACACATATATATATATATGAAATCTATAAAACAGTGGTATAAATGATCTTGCAAAACAAAAATAGAGGCACAGACATAGAGAGCAAATACATGGACACTAAAGTAGGGAATCAATAAATTGGATGGTTGGGACTGATATATACACTACTGATTCGATATATAAAATACATAGGGAGAACTTCTGCATAGTTCAAGAAAGTCTACTCAGTGCTCTGTGATGATCTAAATGGGAAAGAAAAAAGATGGAATATGTATAGGTTTAACTGGTTCACTTTGGTGCACAGTGGAAACTAACACAGTATTGTAAAGCAACTACACTCTAATAAAAATTCATTTAAAAAGTTTAAAAATAAGTAAATAAAAGTGCTCATTGTCCCATTGAGTTTTTGAAACTTTAAGTGTAAATGATACTATCCTTAGTAAAGGTTAGGGCAAACAAAAGTGGGCTAAGGTAAACAAGTGGTCAATGAGTCAATGGTTTCCTCCTTCTTAGTTATATCAATAAGACACTCAAAAGTGTTTGTGAACTATTTTGGATTGCTTGAAGGAAAAAAAAAAAGGAGAACCACTTCTTTCAGTATAATTGTTCTCATAGAAGACCTGTGCTAAATAAAGAAATTCTTCATGTAAATACTGGGTCAGAAAACCAGAAGCAAAAAAAAAAAAAAAAAAAAAAACCTCAAAAGACATTTTGAGAGCCATTCAAAAAAGAACAGCATGATGCTGTTCTACCATCTCTACAGTCATTATAATTTTGAAGCAAAAGATAATATACAAAGCTATTAAGGAATATATTTTAGCAAAGATTCATACTGATCAGTGACATTCAGCGAAAAGATGAAGCTGGAATTTACTTCTTTTGTTTCCATTTTATTACCTTCAAAATTATGTGGAAGATATAATTTTCAACTGTCTTTTGGCAATAAAAGAACCGCAGTTTTTGGAAGTGCCATTTAGAAATGTCTGTCGCCTGACCTTCAATGCTAAATAAAACTTGCTCTATTCAATTCAAAATAGAATTTCTTTCTGTCTAATTTAGACAGTTAACCATAATATCATTCTGAATATCATGATTATTCATATATAATTATCTAAATGAAAATTACTTGGATACATAACTGAACCCAATTGAATTAGATACTTAGTAATTCACACAGAAAGGCTTTTATTTGCACTGTGTCAATGTGATGTTTTGCGGAAAGTTTTGCTTTTGTGTTAGGTTCAAAGGATTTGTTAACAAAAGAAACCACTCATCACACACACAATAAATTAGTTCAATATTTAATAGAGGATTGTTGGATTTTATTTCAATACATTTTTGCTAAAAGAAGAAATAAAAACAATAGAAAAAAGCAACAGCATATACATCACCAAATTGGACCGACAAACATTCAGACTTAAACAGTACTCACTGGAAATCCCTTGTTAACAGCAATTATGAGTTCCAACTAGGAGGTAGCCCAGGAAGTGCTTTCATTCCATTGGTGAGACTTCAAGTTGCAATTTTGGGGACTCGAACTTATAGTCTGAAATTGAAGAAAGTGGAGAAAACCACTAGACCATTCAGGTATGACCTAAATCAAATCCCTTATGACTATACAGTGGAAGTGAGAAATAGATATAAAGGACTAGATCTGATGGAATGCCTGATGAACTATGGATGGAGGTTTGTGACATTGTACAGGAGACAGGAATCAAGATCATCCCCAAGAAAAAGAAATGCAAAAAAGCAAAATGGCTGTCTGAGGAGGCCTTACAAATAACTGTGAAAAGACAGGAAGTGAAAAGCAAAGGAGAAAAGGAAAGGTATACCCATTTAAATGCAGACTTTCAAAGAATAACAAGGTTAGATAAGAAAGCTTTCCTCAGTGATCAGTGCACAGAAATAGAGGAAAACAACAGAATGGGAAAGACTAGAGATCTCTTCAAGAAAATTAGAGATACCAAGGGAACATTTCATGTAAAGACGGGCACAATAATGGACAGAAATGGTATGGACCTAACAGAAGCAGAAGATATTAAGAAGAGGTGGGAAGAATACACAGAAGAACTGTACAAAAAAAATCTTCACAACTCAGATAATCACGATGGTGTGATCACTCACCTAGAGCCAGACATCCTGCAATGTGAAGTCAAGTGGGCCTTTGGAAGCATCACTACGAACAAAGCTAGTGGAAGTGATGGAATGCCAGTTGAGTTATTCCAAATCCTGAAAGATGATGCTGTGAAAGTGCTACACTCAATATGCAAGCATATCTGGAAAACTCAGCAGTGGCCACAGGACTGGAAAAGATCAGTTTTCATTTCAATCCCAAAGAAAGGCAATGAATACCAAAGAATGCTCAAACTACCACACAATTGCACTCATCTCATATGCTAGTAAAGTAACACTTAAAATTCTCCAAGCCAGGCTTCAGCAATACATGAACCATGAACTTCCAGATGTTCAAGCTGGTTTTAGAAAAGGTGGAGGAACCAGAGGTCAAATAGCCAAAATCCGATGGATGATCAAAAAAACAAGAGAGTACCAGAAAAACATCTGTTTCTGCTTTATTGACTATGCCAAAGCCTTTGACTGTGTGGATCACAATAAACTGTGGGAAATTCTGAAAGAGATGGGAATACCAGACCACCTGACCTGCCTCTTGAGACACCTGTATGCAGGTCAGGAAGCAGCAGTTAGAACTGGACATGGCACAACAGACTGGTTCTACATGGGAAAGGAGTACGTCAAGCCTGAATATCGTCACCCTGCTTATTTAACTTCTATGCAGTGTACATCATGAGAAATGCCAGGCTGGATGGAGCACAAGCTGGAATGAAGATTGCTGACAGAAATATCAATAACCTCAGATATGCAGATGACACCACCCTTAGGGCAGAAAGTTAAGAGGAACTAAAAGGCCTCTTGATGAAAGCAAAAGAGGAGAATGAAAAAGATGGCTTAAAACTCAACATTCAGAGAACTAAGATCATGGCATCCGGTCCAACTACTTCATGGCAAATAGATGGGGAAACAATGGAAACAGTGACAGACTTAATTGTTTTAGCCTCAAAATCACTGCAGATGGTGACTGCAGCTATGAAATTAAAATATGCTTGCTCCTTGGAAGAAAAGCTATGACCAATCAAGACAGCATATTAAAAAGCAGAGACATTACTTTGCCAACAAAGGTCCATCTAATCAAAGTTAATGGTTTTTCCAGTAGTTATGTATAGATATAAGAGTTGGACTCTAAAGATAGCTGAGCACCAAAGTATCAGTGCTTTTGAACTATGGTGTAGGGGAAAACTCTTGAGAGTCCCTTGGACTGCAGATCAAATCAGTCAATTCTAAAGGAAGTTAGTCCTGTATATTCATTGCAAGGACTGATGCTAAAGCTGAAACTCCAATACTTTGGCCACTTGATGTGAAGGACTGACTCATTGGAAAAGACCCTGATGCTGGGAGAGATTGAAGGCAGGAGGGGAAGGGATGACAGAAGATGAGATGGTTGGATGGCACGGCATCACTGACCTGATGGACATGAGTTCGAGCAAGCTCCAGGAGTTAGTGATGCACATGGAAGCCTGGCATGCTGCAGTCCATGGGGCCATAAAGAGTGGGACAGACTAAACGACTGAACTGAACTGAACTGATTGATGGTTAGAGAGAACACAATGTTTAACAAGGACCTAGAAGTATTAAAGAATAGACAGTCAGCAATGAATAACACAGTAGCTGAGATTAAACACACACTACAGGGAAGCAATAGAATAACTGAGGCAGGAGAATGGATAAGAGAGCTGAAAGAATGCTGAGAATAACTGTAGCAGATCAGAGTAAAGAAAAGTGAGTAAAAAGAAATAAAGAAAATCTCAGAGACTTCTAGGACAATATTAAATGAACAAACATTCAAATCATACAGGTCCCAGAAAAAGAAGACTAAAGAAAAAGGCATGAGAAAATATTTCAAGAGATTATAGTCAAAAATATTTCCTAAAATGGGAAAGGAATTATCCATCCAGTTCCCAGTAGCCCAGAGGGTCCCACATAGGATAAACCCAAGCAAAAGATGCCAAGACACATATTAATCAAATTAACAAAAATTAAACACAAAGAACAAATATTAAAAGCAGGAAAGGAACAATAACCCTGTATGCAAGACAGCAAAAGAGACACAGACATATAGAACAGTCTTTTGGACTCTATGGAAGAGGACAAATGTGGGATGGTATAGGAGAACGGCATTGAAACATGTAAATTATCATACGTGAAATGAATCGCCAGCCCATGTTTGATGCATGATACAGGGTGTCAGGGCTGGTGCACTGAGATGACCCAGAGGGATGGAATCGGGAAGGAGGTGGGAGGGGGTTCTGGAAGGGGAACACACGTATACTGATGGTGGATTCATGTCAATGTATGGCAAAACCAACACAATAATGTAAAGAATAAATAAATATATTAAAAAAATAAAATAAAAGCAGGAAAGGAAAGGTAACTGATAACATACAAGGGGCTTCCCCTAGGCTAACAGAGGATCTTTCAACAGAAGCTCTGGGGTCAGAAGGGAATGACAGGATATACTTAAAGTGATGAAAGGACAAAACTTACAACCAAGATTACTCTATCAGGCAAGGATCTGATTCATATTCAAAGGAAAAATCAAAAGCTTTATAGATAAGCAAAAATTAAGAGAATTCAGGATCATAAACCAGCTTTACAACAAATTCTAAAGGAACTTGTCTAGACAGGAAACATTAGAAAAAGAAAGGCCCACAAAAACAAACCCTAAACAACAAAGTAATGGTAATAGGATGTATATATCAATAATTACCTTAAATATGAATGCACTAAATGCTCCAACCAAAAGACACAGATTGGCTGAGTGGATACAAAAACTAGTCCCCTATATATGCTCTTGACAAGAGACCCACCTCAGATATAGGGAAACATACAGACTGAAAGTAAGGGGCAAGAAAAAGATATTCTATGCAAAGGAAATCAAAAGAATGTGGGAGTAGCAATACTCATGTCAGATAAAATAGAATTTAAAGAGTGTTACAAGAGACAAAGAAGGACACTACATATTGATCAAGGGATTGATCCAAGAAGAAGATATAGCAATTATAAATATACATGCACCCAAAATAGGAGCACCTCAATACATAAGGCAAATACCAGCAACTATTATAGAGGAAATCAAGAGTAACAGTAATAATGGGAGACTTTAATACCCCATTCACACCAATGGAAAGATTATTCAGACAGAAAACTAATAAGGAAACACAAGCTTTAAGTGATACAATGGACCAGTTCGACCTAATCACTATCTACAGGGTCTTTCATCCAAAAGCAGTAGCCTTCACTTTTTTCTTAAGTGCACATGGAACATTCTCCAGAAAAGATCACATCTTGGGTCAGAAATCAAGTCTTGTCAAATTTTAAAAAACTGAAATCACTTCAAGCATCTTTTCTGATGACTATGCTATAAAATTAGGTGTCAACTACAGGGGAAAAAAAAAAACTATAAAACCACAAACACAAGGCTAAACAATATGATACTGAATGAACAACAGATCACTGAAGAAATCAAAAGGAAAATCAAACTATAAATAGAAAATAATGAGAAGGAAAACATGACAACTGGAAACCTATGGGATGCACTAAAGCAGTGCTAAGAGGGAAGTTTATAACAATACAAGCTTATATAGAGAGATAAGAAAAATACCTAATAAACAGTCTAACCTTAGCCTAAAGGAACTAGAAAAAGTACAACAAAAATCCCAAAGGTAGTAGAAATAAATAAATCTTGAAGATTGGAGCAGAAACAACTGAAGAAGAAATAAAGTAGACAATGGCAAATATCAGTAGAGCTAAAATATGGTTCTTTGAGAAGATAAAATTGAAAAACCATCAGAAACATCAAATGAAGGGGGGGCGAAGAAAATTCAAATCAATAAAATTAGAAAAGAAAAAGGAGAAGAAGTTACAGCAGACAATACAAAAGTTCATAAGAGATTACCATGAGCAGCTATATGCCAATAAAAAGACAACCTGGAGGAAATGGACAAATTCTTAGGAGTACAACCTTCCGAAACTGCACCAGGAAGAGATAGAAAATATGAACAGACCAATTCCAAGCACAGAAATCAAAACTGTAATAAAAAATTGCCTCCAAAAACAAAAAATAAGCAAAAGCCCAGGGTCAGATAGCTTCACAGGTGAATTTTACCAAAAGTATAGCGAAGACCTAATACCTATACTGCTCAAACTCCTCCAGAAAATTTCAGAAGAAGAAAAACTCCCAACCTCATTTATGAGGTTACATCTTCCTAATAACAAAACCAGACAAAAATGCCAAGAAAAAAGAAAATTACAGGCCAATATCATGATGAACACAGATTCAACAATCCTCAATAAAATTTTAGCAAACAGAATCAACAACACATTAAAATGACTGTATACCATGATCAAGTGGGCTTTATCCCAGGAATGCAAGGATACTTCAATATATAAAAATCAATCAATGTGATACACCATATTAAAAATTGAAACATAAAAATAATATGATCATTTTGATAGATGCAGAGAAAGCTTTTGATAAAATTCAACATCCATTTGTGGTAAAAATTCTCCACATAGTAGACACAGAAGGATCATACCACAATGTAGTAAAGGCCTTATACAACAAACCCACAGTAAACATTCTCAATGGTGAAAACCTGAAAGTATTTCCTCTAAGATCAGGTAAAAGACAAGTGTGCCCACTCTTCTCACTATTATTCAACATAGTTTTGGAAGTCTTATCCACAACAATCAGAAAAAAAAAGTAATCTAGAGTGGAAAAGAAGTAAAATTCTCATTGTCTGCAAATAACATGATACTAAACATAGGAAATTACCAGAGTTAATCACTATATCAAAGTCATAGGATACAGTATTCATACACAGAAACCCCTTGCATTCCTATACACTAACAATAAAAAATCAGGAGGAGAAATTAAAGAAATAATCTCACTTGCCATTGCAACAAAAAGAATAAAATACCTAGGAATAGACCTAATTAAAGAGACAAAATACCTGTATGCAGAAAACTATAAGACATTTTTGAAAGAAATCAAAGGTGACACAAACAGATGGAGATATATATATGTATATATACCATTTCTTGGACTGGAAAAATCAATGTTGTGAAATGATTATACTACCCAAATCATTCTACAGATTCAGTCAATCCTTATCAAACTATCAGTAGTGCTTTTCACAGAGTTACAGCAAAAAAATTTCAAAATATGTATGGAAACACAAGAGTCTCTGAATAGCCAAATCAATCCTGAGGGGCGGGGGTTGGGGGGTAAAAAAGAGCTAGAGGAATCACTCTTCCTGCCTTCATACTATACTACAAAGCTACAGTCATCAATACAGTATGGTGCTGGCACAAAAACAGAAATATAGGCCAATGGAACAAGACAGAGATAAGCCCATGCAACTAAGGGCAACTTGACTTTGACAGAGAAGGAAAGAATACACAATGGAGAAAAGACATCCTCTTCAATAAGTGTTTAAAACTGGACAGCTACACATAAATAAACCTAGAACACCCCCTAAGACTATACACAAAAGAAAACTCAAAATGGATTAAAGATTTATATGCAAGGCCATAAAATATAAAACTCTTAGAGGAAGACATAGAAGACCCCTTAACATAAATCACAGTTGGATACTTTATGATCCACTTTCTAGAATAATGGAAATAAAAACAAAAAATAAACAAGCGAGACCTAATTAAACTTAAAAGTTTTTGCACAGCAAAAAACAAAGTGAAAAGACAAACCTCAGAATGGGAGAATATAATAGCAAATGAAACAACTGACAAAGAGTAATCTCCAAAATATACAAGCAGCTGATGCAGCTCAATACCAGAAAAACAAACAACCAAATAAAAAAAATGGGCTGAAGACTCAAACATACATTTGTCCAAAGAAGACATAGTCAGATGGTAAAGAATATGCCTACAATGCAGGAGACCTGGGTATGGAAGATTCACTGGAGAAGGAAACGGCAACCCACTCCAGTATTCTTGCTGGTGCATTCCGTGGACAGGGGAACCTGGCAGGCTACAGTCTATGAGGTCACAAAGAGTCAGACACAATGGAGCTGCTAACACGCACACACACACACACACACAATAAACACATGTAAAGATGTTCACCATCTCTCATTATTAGAGAAATGCAAATCAGAACTACAATGAAGTATCACTTCACACCGGTCAGAATGGCTATCATCAAAAAATCTACAAGTAGTAAAGCCTGGAAAGGGTGTGGAGAAAGGGAAATCTCTTGCATAGTTGGTGGGAATGTAAGTAGATACAGCCACTATGGAGAACAGTTATGCAGCTTCCTTAAAAAAACAAACAACTAGTAATCACAGTGACATATGACCCAACAATCTCACTACTGGGTATGTACACTAAGGAAGCCATAACTGAAAAAGACGCATATGCCCCAATTTTCACTGCAGCACTGTTTATAAGAGCAGGACATAGAAGCCAGCTATATGCCCATTGACGGATGAATGGATAAAGAAGTGGTACATACAAACAATGGAATAAAAAGTAATACATTTGAGTCCATTCTAATGAGGTGTATGAACTAAAGCCTATTATCCAGAGTGAATAAGTCAGAAAGAGAAAAACAGATATTGTATATTAACACACAGATATGGAATCTATAAAGATTCTACTGATGAACCTGTTTACAGGGCAGCAATGGAGATGCAAACATAGAGAACAGACTTTTAGACCCATTGGGGTAAGGAGAAGGAGGTACGAATTTAAAGAGTAACATCAAAACATACACACTTAGTTCAGTTCAATTCAGTTGCTCAGTTGTGTCCAACTCTTTGTGACCCCATGATTCACAGGATGACAGGCCTCCCTGTCCATTACTAACTCCTGGAGTTTACCCAAACTCATGTCCATTGAGTCAGTGATGCCATCCAGCCATCTCATCCTCTGTCATCCCCTTCTCCTCCTGCCCCCAGTCCTTCTCAGCATCAGGGTCTTTTTCAATGAGTCAACTCTTTGCATGAGGTGGCCAAAGTATTGGAGTTTCTGCTTCAAAATCAGTCCTTCCAATGAACACCCAGGACTGATCTCCTTTAGGATAGACTGGTTGGATCTCCTTGCAGTCCAAGGGACTCTCAAGAGTCTTCTCCAACACCACTGTTCAAAAGCATCAATTCGTCAGCACTCAGCTTTCTTTATAGTCCAACTCTCACATCCATACATGACTACTGGAAAAACCATAGCCTTGACTAGATGGACCTTTGTTTGCCAAGTAATGTCTCTGCTTTTTACCATGCTGTCTAGGTTGGTCATAACTTTCTTCCCAAGAAGTGAGCGTCTTCTAATTTCATGGCTGCAGTCACCATCTGCAGTGATTTTGGAGCCCCCCAAAATAAAATCTGACACTGTTTCCACTGTTTTCCCATCCATTTCCCGTGAAGTAATGGGACCAGATGCCATGATCTTAGCTTTCTCAATGTTGAGCTTTAAGCCAATCTTTTCACTCTCCTCTTTCACTTTCATCAAGAGGCTCTTTTGTTCTTCACTTTCTGCCCTAAGGGTGGTGTCATCTGCATATCTGAGGTGTTGAGGAGCTGAACACAGACTGCTCAGAGGAGAAGGTCCTCAGGGAATTGGCAAAGGGCCAACTGCCCAAGCATGTCATGTTGCAAACTCTTTAGAACATCTCCTGCCATATGGGAAACATTTCCCACGGCCATTAAGTTTATCTACAAAGGGAGTCATGAGAAAGAGCACATTGGGTGGTTGGGAGTTTGGTGTACCAGAGAACTAAGATAAACAGGATATTATCTCCTTTGTACGTGCTGGGAACCCACTTGCTTGCTTACGTAGTACTTTCCTTGAACTCTGGGTATAAAAGAAGCGTCTATGAAATAAAGAATTGTCAGTCCTTGCAAAGGCTGTCCTTGTCCTTTTCAGAGCCGTCTCTGCCAAGTCCTGGGAAAGAATTCCCATACTGAGGTTATTGATATTTCTCCCAGCAATGTTGATTCCAGCTGTGCTTCTTTCAGCCCAGCATGTCTCTTGATGTAACTCTATATTACCATATATAAAATAGATAGCCAGTGGGAATTTGCTGTATGATCCAGGGAGCTCAAACCCTGTACTCTGTGAAACCCTAGACGGGTGGGATGGTGCGGGAGTTGAGAGACAAGTTCAAGAGGGAGGGGACAAATGCATGCCTATGGCTGATTCATGTTTATGTATGACAGAAGGTAACACAATGTGGGAAAGCAACTATCCTCCCATTAAATATTTTAAAAATTCTTGGGGTTTCATAGATTAAAGAGGCCTCTGCCTTTAATGCCCCAACAGTCATTTCTGAGCCATTTTCCAAAATACATTATTACTTTTACATGAGGCTGCCTATCTTCTCTAGCCCAAGAATCTACCAGATCTTGACCTTCAAGTCATTGTTTCTTTTCATTTTTCTTTAAATCCTTCCAAGGATAAATGTGATTGGGGAACAAATCTGAGTTTTTAGATTCATTTTCTCCAACTTCATTAATAAATGAACTATTTCCTATTAGTCACCTCTTTCCTTCTTCTTCTTTCTTATCCATAACAGTATCCTGAGAAGCCTTTCTTACATCTAATCTTCACTTACAATTCAATATTTCATAATTCTATAGCACATATTCTCTCACTTTTTTCTTTAGGGACTCTTTCTTTAAGGAGAGCCATAAACATATCTTTTCTAGATACTCTGTTAATTGCTTCTGTCACATTCCTTGTCTTCCTTTTCTTTCAAAATTCCATTTTCCTAAATCACCCTGTTGCTGAACTTTATCAATTACTACATTAATGGGAGGGTCCATCTCATTTAACAGAAGGGTTAAAATGACATGCTTGTAACTGGGAAAAGCCGTTTTAAAGATCTTGTGTCTCATTTGTACTATTAAAGGCATTTGTGACATCTCATCTACATGCCCCACAAAGATGGTACTTTTCATTCATAGCCTCCTCCTTCAGTCTCTGAACACAGTGGTTTAAAGTATACCAAAGGTGATCACTTCCAGCCAAGGTGGATTCCAAAGAATATTTCTTAATGCACCCTTCAACCACCACTTCTAGCAGATCTGAGACCCCAAGACCTTTTACTTTTATTTCTAAAAGTAAAAATAAAATAAAAAATAAAATAATAAGTAAAAATTCTTTTGTGCTTGCTGCACAAAAGAATCATTGATGATAGTGTCAAATTTATTTGTGTCATCCTCATCTACGAGAATTTCAGCTGCCCCAGTATCGTATATGCACACTACTCACGAAAAGAGGGCACTCCAGACCTCTGAACAAATCTGCTTATGATGTCATTAATTTCATTCTGGGTGTCTTTCCTAAGTATCATTATAGATCAACATGCATGAACAATATGGAAACCACAAATCAAACACATACAAGAGAGTCACAAAACCCAATACACAATAGACCAGTTAGACTCAATTGATATCTATAAGACACTACATCCATAAAAAGCAGAATACACATTCTTTTCAATGGAGCATAGAATGTTCTCCAGGATAGAGCAAATACTTGTTCACAAGACAAGTCTCAACAATTTAAGAAGATAGAAAATATATCAAGTATTGTTCCAGATCACAACTGTATAAAACAAAAATCAGTTACAGAGAGAAGAAAGATTTAAAAAAATTATGGAGACTAGACAACATGCTACTAAAAGAAAACTCATTGGCTCAATGATGAAATCAGAAAACATCTCAAGAAAAACATCAATTAAAGTATTATTTTACAAAATCTATGAGATGTAGCAAAAGCAGTTCTAAGAGAGAAGTTCATAGCAATAAATGTGTTCCTCTAGAAACAAGAAAAACTCATATAACCTAACCAATCACCTAAAAGAATTAGAAGAAAACAAAGCCCCAAGTCAGCAGAAGGAAGGAAATAATAAAGATCAGAGAGGAAATGAACAGAGTAGAGATTTCAAAAAATAGAAAAGATCGATGAAACCAAAAATTATTTTTTGAAAAGATAAGCAAAATTGACAAACCTCTGGCCAGACTCACCAAGAAAAAATGAGAGATGGCCCAAATGAACAAAATAAGAAACGAAAGAGGAGAACTAACAACCAATACCACCAACATACCAAAAAAATGCCCAACAAGTTGGGTAGCCTATAAGAAATGGGCTAATTTCTACAAACTTACAGTCTGCTAAGACTGAGTCAAGAAGGAGCAGATAATCTAAACAGATTGATCAGTAGAAGTAAAACAATCTATAATTTAAAAACCTCCCTGCACACAAAAGTTTAGGACCAGATGGCTTCACAGAAGAACTCTTCCAAGCATATATAGAAAAATATATACCTATTCTTCTTAAGCTATTTCAAAAAATTAAAAAGCAGGGAACACTATTATCCTGGCATAAAAATCAGATGAAGACACTACAAAAAAATAAAATTATGCCAATATATTTGATGAGTATGGATCAAAATCATCAACAAAATATTAGCAAAGTGAATCCAACAATGTATACAAAAGATCACAAATCATGATTACATTGAATTTATTCCAAGGTCACAAAGATGCTTCAATTTATGCAAATAGATCAATATAATACACCACATTAACAAAAGGAAAGACAAAAACTATACGATTATCTCAATAGACGAAGAAAAGGCATTTAACAAAATTCAACATTCATTTATGATAAAAACTTTCATCAAAGTGGATATAGAGGGAACATAACTCACCATAGTAAAGGTCTTTTACAACAAACTCACTGACACTATAATACTAAAAGCTGAACCCCTTCTCACTAAAATTAGGAACAAACAAGACAAAGATGCCCACTCTCATTACTTCTATTTAGCATAATATTGGAAGCCCTAGCAACAGTAATCACATGAGAAAAAGAAGCTACCCAAATCAGAAAGGAAGAGCTAAGATGGCCACTATCTGCAGATGACAGGATATGCTACACAGAGAACCTTAAAATCTCCACCTCAAAACTATTAGAACTAATACATGAATTCACCAAGTTTGCAGGATACAAGGTTAATATAAAAAATCTGTTTTGTTTCTACATATTAATAATCAAATATCAGAAAGGAAAGTAAAAAAATACCATTTAAAAAATACTTAGGAATAAAATTAACCAAGGAGATGAAAGACCTATTTACTGAAAACTATAAAACATTGATAAAAAAAACCTGAAGATTCAAAGAAATGAAAAAAATATCCCATGCTCTTGGATTAGATTGGAAGAGTCAATATTATTAAAATAGGTAAACTACCCAAAGAAATCTACAGACTTAATGCAATTTCTCTCAAAATATCCAGAAGAATATTCATAGAACTAAAAGACATAATTCTGAAATTTATATAAAACCGCAAACTGCAGAATCAATCCTGTGAAAAAAAGAATAAAGCTGGAAATATAATCTTCCAGACTTTAGGACTATACTCCTAAGCTATGGTAGTCAAAATAGAGTGGTATTAGCACACACAGAAAAAACAGAACATCAGAACATAAATCAATGGAAGAGAAATAGAGAGCCCAGAAACAAACCCACACACCTATAGTCAATCTATAACAAAGGAGGAAGACTTTATAATGGATAAAAGGCAGTCTCTTCAAGAAAAGGTACAGGGAATGCTGGACAGCTACATGTGAAACAATGAAATTAGAACTTTTCCTCATACAAGATACAATACTAAAGTGAAAATGGTTTAAAGACCAAAATTTAAGGCATGACACCATAAAAATCCTAGAAGAGAACATAGGCAGAACACTGTTTGACATAAACTGCAGCAACACATGTTCAGATTGGTCTGCTAAGGCAAAATACATAAAAGCAAAAATAAACAAATGAGAATTTAAACTTAAAAGCAATTACATAGCAAAGGAAATCATCAACAAAACAAATAGATGATCTATAGAATGGGAGAAAAATGTTTACAAACAATGCAACCAACAAGGGGCTAATATTCAAATTATTCAAATAGCTCATGCAACTCAATATCAAATAAGCAGCCCAATTAAGAAAGGGGCAAAAGACCTGACTAGACATTTTCTAAAGAAAACATATAGATGGCTAACAGGCACATGAGAAGATGCTCAATATTGCTTATATCAGAGAGATGCAAATCAAAAGCACTATGAGATGTCACCTCACACCAGTCAGAAAAGCCATCATCACAAAGCCTACAATTAATAAATGCTGGAGAGGGTGTGGGAAAAAAAAAACACTCCTACACTGTTGCTTGGAATATAAATTGGTGGAGCGGTTTGGGAAACAGTATAGTGGTTCCTTAAAAAACTAAAACTACCATATGATCCGGCAATTCCACTCCTGAGTATGTATCCAAAAAAGAGGTTCTCAAAAATGCAAATGAAGACAAATCTCTGACTATAGCAAACCATAAGCTGCCGTCAAGTAATTAATTTTATACAGTAATGAGTTTCACAGCAGAACAGTATTCTAATTTAGTTCTGCCAAAGTCAAGTGAGACCATATCACACCTTCCCATTTGGCACATACAAAATTACCTTCATCTCCTTGCCCATTTTATAACATCCTCACGCTCTTGCGATATGACAGATCAACAGTGTAACAAACATCAATGATAGATTGATTTAGCTACTTGCCTATGACTTGGTAGAAAACACAGGAGCAGTGTAGCAGATTACAATGAAGCTTCCCAGTCCCAGGAATAAGGTTGGTAAAGCTGCTTTTGTGCTTGCCTTTTTTTTCTGGAAAGCCCTTAAACTTGCACCTGTTCCCTTCCCAAGAAAGCAACGCCTCCATACCAACTTACTAGGCAAACAGTCATACATGACTATTAAGAAACTAAGTACTCTTCAGTCCGTACACATGGAGCACTTGATTAATGCCACATTTGAGTCAGTCTTTTGAAGCAAACAGACTATTTAAGAGCTCCAGCACAGAGCACTGATGCACTCTGCTAGGTCCATGATTTGCATTAGAAGGATAAGATTCAGTGAAACTACTACTTTGAGGGCCATATTAAATACACCACTAGTCTTGGCATCAAGATGCTCATACTTTGAGCTCTAGTCGTTGTTCTTTCACTGTTACTTATACAAGCATGAAGTCAAACTGATAAGACCTAGATGAAAATAGTCCTTTTATGTGAGGTTCCAACAACAATTTTTATGCATTTCTTTCTAAAGATACTGAGCTTGTAGTACTAAAGACTGATGGAAATTAGCAGAACAAAAACTAAACCTGCCTCAACCACCATTCAATTTTCTTCCCCAGCTTCTTCCCAAACCATCACTATATAAAAGACCCCAAAGAAATGCTTTTCAAAAACCACCAAAATAACCAAGGAACCAAATCATACTAACATTTTGACTGATTTCTAAGGCACTGACCTCAGGAAATCTCACTGTTGTTCTCTCCATGCAGATCAAAGCTGAAAATGAGCAACAACACTGAGAAGCAGTATGTGTGGTCAAAACAAAACAAAACAAAACAAAAAAAATGGTGAGCACATCTGGGTCAACAGAGCTTGGTCTGAATATGAAAGTAGCAAGTTTTGCACATTTTAAAATTTTTGGAAGTCAATGCATGACAATGATTATATTCTAAAAATCAAAGTTTTCATGCAGTAAATCTATTCCCTATTATATACATATATATATATGAAATAGCACTTGAACTTTCTAGCTAATAATTTACCTTTTTTCTTTATCAATGTGCTTCCTGCTATGTTCACAGCAAATTATTCCCATATTTTTTTGCAATTAATTGTATGATTTGTTTAATTGATCCTTCCTAGTTTGGATATCTTTTTCCAAATTGTTACTATTCCTTTTAAATTGTGACTTGGTATTTAGAAAAATTTTACTTTACAACTGCACAAAACAAAATAATAATAACTACCTCTTTGAACCTCTTTTGATTCTTGGACCCAATTCCCACCACACCAAAACCAAACAATTCTAGGCTACTAAGAGAGTGTCTGATAATTCAACTTAGTTCTGACACTTTCTACCCAGAGGCAGCATCACATTCTACAGGTCACGGATTCAAGACTACAAGACGAAATTCAGATGGAAGTCACATGCCCAAATTGTTGCTATAAATAAGAAGTCCCCATGACCACTTCTTCTGGTTCAATTAATTTGCTAGAGCAACTCACAGAACCCACAGCAATATTTTGCTTACGAGATTGCCAATTTATTCCAACAAGCTATAACTCAGGAATAGTCAGATGAAAGAGATACACAGGGCTAGGTACAGAGCTTCCATACTTTTTCCAGGAACTTAACCATCTCAGCACCTCCAGTCTGGAGGTTTTCCAAACATTGTCCTCTTGGGGTTTTACTGAGGCCTCATTACTTAGGCATGATTGATGAAATCCTTGGCCATTGGCAACTACTTCAATCTCCAACTCCCTCCCCTCTCCCCGAAGATAAGAGGAATGGTACTGAAAATTCCCATCTACTCCCAAAGCTAGTGGACATGATGGAATTCCAGTTGAGATATTTCAAATCCTGAAAGATTTGATGCTGTGAAAGTGATGGACTCAATATGTCAGCAAATTTGGAAAACTCAGCAGAGGCCACAGGACTGGAAAAGGTCAGTTTTCATTCTAATCACAAAGAAAGACAATGCCAAAGAATGTTCAAATTGCCAACAATTGCACTCATCACACACACTAGTAAAGTAATGCTCAAAATTCTCCAAGCCAGGCTTCAACAGTATATGCAGTGTGTGAACGTCCAGATGTTTAAGCTGGATTTAGAAAAGGCAGAGGAAAAAGAGATCAAATTGCCAACATGCATTGGCACATACACAAAGCTTGAGAGTTCCAGAAAAATATCTACTTCTGCTTTATTGACCATGCCAAAGCCTTTGATTGTGTGAATCACAGCAAATAGTGGAAAATTCTTCAAGAGATGGGAATACCAGACCACCTGATCTGCCTCTTGAGAAATCTGTATGTAGGTCAGGAAGCAACAGTTAGAACCAGACATGGAACAGCAGACTGGTTCCAAATAGGAAAAGGAGTACATCAGGCTGTATATTGTCATTCTGCTTATTTAACATATATGCAGAGTACATCATGAGAAAGGATGGGCTGGAAGAGTTACAAGCTGTAATCAAGACTGCTGGGAGAAATATCAATAACCTCAGATATGCAGATGACACCACCCTTATGGCAGAAAGTGAAGAAGAACTAAAGAGCCTCTTGATGAAAGTGAAAGAGGAGAGTGAAAAAGTTAGCTTTAAGCTCAACAATCAGAAAACTAAGATAATGTCATCTGATCCCATCCATTCATGGGAGATAGATGGGGAAACAGTGGAAACACTGGCAGACTTTATTTTTGGGGGCTCCAAAATCACTGCAGATGGTGACTGTGGCCATGAAATTAAAAGATGCTTACTCCTTGGAAGGAAAGTTATGACCAACCTAGACAGCATATTAAAAAGCAGAGATAGTACTTTGCCAACAAAGGTCCATCTAGTCAAGGCTGTGGTTTTTCCAGTGGTCATGTATGGATGTGAGAGTTGGATTATAAAGAAAGCTGAGTGCCAAAGAATTGATGCTTTTGAATTGTGGGGTTGGAGAAAACTCTTGAGAGTCCCTTGGACTGCAAGGAGATTCAACCAGTCCATCCTAAAGGAGATCAGTCCTGAGTGTTCATTGGAGTGATTGATGTTGAAGCTGAAACTCCATTACTTTGGCCACCTGAAAAGAGATGACTCACCTGAAAAGACCCTGATGCTGGAAAAGATCGAGGGAAGAAGAAGGGGACGACAGAGGATGAGATGGTTGGATGGCATCACCGACTCAATGGACATGAGCTTGGGTGGGCTCCGGGAGTTGGTGATGGACAAGGAGGCCTGGCGTACTGCACTTCATGAAGTCGCTAATAGTCAGACATGGCTGAGAGACTGAACTGAACTGAACTGAACTGAAGAGATCATATCATGCAAGATGGGTACAGTTAAGGACAAAAATAGTATGGACCTAACAGAAGCAGAAGATATTAAGAAGAGGTGGCAAGAATACACAAAAGAACTATACAAAAAGACCTTCATGACCCAGATAATCACGATTGGGTGATCACTCACCTAGAGCCCGACATCCTGGAATGTAAAGTCAAGGGGGCCTTAGGAAGCATCACTACAAACAAAGCTACTGGAGGTGATGGAATTCCAGTTGAGCTATTTCAAATCCTAAAAGATGAGGATGTGAAAGTGCTACATTCAATATGCCAGCAAATATGGAAAACTCAGCAGTGGCCACAGGACTGGAAAAGGTCAGTTTTCATTCCAATCCCAAAGAAAGGCAATGTCAAAGACTGCACAATTGCACTCATTTCACACGCTAGCAAAGTAATGCTAAAAATTTTCCAAGCCAGGCTTCAACAGTATATGAACTGTGAACTTCCAGATTTCAAGCTTGATTTAGAAAAGGCAGCGGAACCAGAGCTCAAACTGCCAACATCCGCTGGATCATCAAAAAAGCAACAGTATTCCAGAAAAACATCTACTTCTCCTTTATTGAATATTCTAAAGCCTTTAACTGTGTGAATCACAACAAACTGTGGAAGATTCTTTAAGAGATGGGAATACCAGACCACCTGATCTGCCTCTTGAGAAATCTGTATGCAGGTTAGGAAGCAACAGTTAGAACTGGACATGGAACAACAGACTGGTTCCAAATTGGGAAAGGACTACATCAAGGCTGTATATTGTCACTCTGCTTATTTAACTTATATGCAGAGTACATCATGAGAAATGTTGGACTAGAAGAAGCACAAGCTGGAATCAAGGTAGCCTGGAGAAATATCATAACCTCGTATATGCAGATGACACCACTGTATGGCAGAAAGAGAAGAACTAAAGAGCCTCTTGATGCAAGTGAAAGAGGAGAGTGAAAATATTGCTTAAAACTCAAATTCAGAAAACTAAGATCGTGGCATCCCGTCCCATCACTTCATGGCAAATAGATGGGGAAAAATGGAAACAGTGAATGACTTTATTTTCTTAGATGAAAAGCTATGATCAACCTAGACACCATATTAAAAAGCAGAGACATAACTTCGCTGACAATGGTCCACATAATGAAAATTATTGTTTTTCCAGTAATCATTTATGGATGTTAGTGTTGGACCAGAAAGCTGAGCACCAAAGAACTGATGCTTTTAAACTGTGGTTTGGAGAATACTCTGGAGAGTCCCTTGGTCTGCAAGATCAAACCAGTCAATCCTAAAAGAAATCAGTCCTGAATATTCATTCTAAGGAATGATGCTGAAGCTGAAGCTCTAATACTTTAACCAACTGATGCGAAGAACTGACTCATTAGTAAAGACCCTGATGCTGGGAAAGAGTGAAGGTAGGAGGAGAAGGGGATGACAGAAGATGAGATGGTTGGATGGCATCACCAACTCAACGGACATGAATTTGAGCAAGTTCTGGGTGTTGGTGATGGACAGGGAAGCCTGGAATGCTGTAGTCCATGGGGTTGCAAAGAGTCAGATAGGATTGAAAGACTGAACTGACTGAACACTTACATTGCTTGACTGAGTAATGTCTATGTTGATAAACATTCATTAGAAATATCTTTTTTTTCATTTCTCATCAAGAAAAAAATGAATATGAAATTTTTTCCTTTATTTTTGCATCTGACACCAGAGAAGCCCACATTATAGCCTCAGAGCACCAAATACAGCTTTTTAAAACTGAGAGGTAAGCAGTTTTAAAGTCATCTTCCTTTTATCTCTACTGCCTGCAAAGTCAAATTAAAATTATTAGATCTAAGTCATCTGATGTTTTTGAAGAATTAAGAAAAACTTGAAGACATTAAAGAGAAATTCTCTTAAGGGAAAAGACATTAGGACAGGTAAAATAATGTCTGTAGATCTGAGAGTAAAAATAGAGGTAAAACTACTTTTTCAAAAAATTCTCTGCTTACTCCCAAAGAAACACTTTGATTACCATTGGTGTCTGAAATATACCCATAGACATCCTGTAGAATGTGTAAGATAATTTTTAGTATTACCCTTTGGACTGACAGAATGTCCAATTATTCATTCATTTATGGACACAAAAACTATTTTAAATAAATATTTACTAATCATTTTCATTTCTTCTTCCCCACATTTAAAAGTCTAGAACCTCCCTTCATCAGCATTCCCCAAGACCACCAGATAATCTCATGATAATTTTCAAAGACCTCTTATATAGGATTCCATCCAGCTTTGCTCTCCCCAGAATGCTCTAGGATATAAATGCGAGCTTCACTAGCTCTTCCTCAAGACACACACATGCACGCACACACACACACAAACATCCTTCAGCAAGGCAAATTTCTCATTAAAAGCAAGTATGCTGTGATTAACAACAAAATTTTACCCGCAGGGAGCCTATGAATTTTTAAATATTAGATTGTGTATTATGAGATACTATGGAAAAGGAACGCTACCAAGTATATTCTGTTCTTGACAAATACCACTGATCCACATGCCATATCCTCCATCAGATGCAGATAAACACACCCAAGTCATTAGAATAAGTATTATAATTAGCACAGAAAATTTTATCTCTAAAATATTGTCAAAATTATTTCTAACCAACCTTAGAGTGCTTAATAGATTTCAGAGATTTTATGAATGATAAGTAGGTCTATCTGTCCTGTCTTACAGAGTAATAAATGAGCCAATTTCCTTTGCCTTTGTATATGAACTATCTACACTTTGCCTAATACAGGCTATGAAAGGAAGTGAAACTCACTGAGAAAGAGCTTGGGCTCTAGCACCTAAACTGCAAGGATGGAACTCTGATTCTGTCAGTGCCTGTTAACCTTGGAACTATTCATTCATTTAAAAATATTATTCAGTCTTCAAAATATACAAGCAGCTCATGCAGGTAAGTTTCAAGAAAGCAAGCAACCCAATCTACAAATGGGCAGAAGACCTAAACAGACATCTCTCCAAAGAAGACACACAATGACCAACAAACACATAAAAAGTTGCTCAGCACTGCTCATTATTAGAGAAATGCAAATCAAAACTACAATGAGTTATCACCAGTTAGAATGACCATCATCAAAAACTCTGTAAACAATAAATGCTACAGAAAATGCGAAGGAAAGGGAACTCTGCTGCTCTGCTGGTGGGAATATAGATTGATACAGCCACCATGGAGGGTAATATGGAGATTTCTTTAAAAACTAGGAATAAAGCTATCATATGACCCAGCAATCCTACTGCTGGACATATACCCTGAGAAAATCCTAATTCAAAAAGTCACATGTACCCTGATGTTCACTGCAGCACTATTTACAATAGCCAGGACATGGAAACAGCCTAGATGTCCATTGACAGATATGAATAAAGATGATGTGGTACATATAGACAATTGAATATTACTCAGCCATAAAAGGAACAAATTTGATCAGTTGAACTGAGGTGGATGAACCTAGAACCTGTTATACAGAGTGAAGTAAGTGAGAAAGAGTAAAACAGCTATTGTATATTAAACTCTAGAAAAATGGTACTGATGAACCTATTTGCAGGGCAGGAATAGAGACACAGACAAAGGGAAGGGACTTGTGGACACAGCAGGGGAAGGTGAGGGTGGGATGAATTGAGGGAGTAAGCACTGAAATATATACATTACCATGTGTGAAATAGATAGCTAGTGGGAATTTGCGGTATAACACAGGGAGCTTAGCCTGGTGCACAGTGACAGCCTAGGGGGTCAGACGGGGGTGATGTTGGAGGGAGGTTCAAGAAGAAGGGGATAAATGTATGCTTATGTTTTATGGAAGTTGCTGTATGGTAGAAACCAACACATTTTAAAGCAAGTATCCTCCAATTAAAAATAAATTTGAAGAATTGTATTCAATCATTCAAAAATTTATTGAGTGCTAATAGTGTATGTACTAGGCACTATTTTAAGTTCTTGCAATACAACAAAGAACAAAACTAGGCTTTCTAACCTTTTTACATTTACAGTCTAACAAGAAGAGAGAGAATAAATAATAATTATTGTAAAAAAGTAACTATACATGGCATGTTATAATATGTTAAATGTTTATGGGAAAAATATAGGTAGGATAGGATGAGAGGGATAGCAAGGTGAAGGGACGGCCATTTTTAATAAAGTTGTTTTGTAGGCCTTATTAAAAACATGTGAAGGAGGTGAGAAATGTATTAATGTTTGACAAGTTCAAAAATATCATGGAAGCCATTTTGGCTCCGACAGAGTGATCTAAAATCCAAGTAGTAGGAAAGAAGATCCAAAAGGTTAAGGGTTGGGGAGGGAGTATGTGTACAGATCATGTAGGACCTTGGAGAACACTGTAAAAAGTTATACTCTGTGTAAAATGATGGAGTGTGGGAAACCACTGCATAGTTGTGAGCAGAGGGAGTGACATAATCTGACTAATATTTAATAAAAGGGTTAGTTTGGTTGTTATGTTAAGAATGGACTGGGGGAAAGAATGGACTGTGGGAAGGGGGTGGGAAAGAATGGAAACAGGAAGATTTATTAGGATATTTCAGTAACCTGGAGAAATACAATTATAATACCACTAAAGCTATGGTCTGATCCTGAATATATTTTGAAGGTAGAATCAAAAAGATTTTCTAAGCAGTTGTATATGAGCATAGCAAGGAAGAAAAAAAAAAAACATGAGCAACTCCACTTGTGTTAAACAGCTGCTTGAAAGAATAGTGTTGCTGCCATTGAAATGAGGAAAGTTATAGGTAGGGCAGGTTTGGCAGGACAATGAGTTCAGTCTCAGACATACTGAATTGGAGGCCTCTAAGTGAACATAGCAAGTAAGTAAGTGGATACATGTGTCTGGAGTTTGGGAGAAAGGTCTCAATTAAAGATATATTGACAATAAGAAATTACCAAAGGAATAAGTGCATATAAAAAACAAAGGAACAAGCGATGAGATAGTTCAATATCAAGAGGTCAAGAGGAAAAGGAGGATTCAGCAAAAAGACTATAAAGGAATGATTAGTGAAGTACAAAGAAAATCAGGATAGCACAGTGTCATAGAAACCAAATAAAGAAAATACACTGTTGGTGGGAATGCAAACTAGTACAGCCACTATGGAAAACAGTGTGGAGGTTCCTTAAAATACTGCAAATAGATCTGCCATATGACCCAGCAATCCCACTGCTGGGCATATACACTGAGGAAACCAGAACTGAAAGAGACACGTGTACCCCAATGTTCATCGCTGCATTGTTTACAATAGCCAAGACATGGAAGCAACCTAGATGCCCATCAACTGACGAATGGATAAGCAAGCTGTGGTACATATACACAATGGAACATTACTCAGCATTAAAAAAATATTCATTTGAATCAGTTCTACTCAGATGGACGGAACTGGAGCCCATTATCCAGAGTGAAGTAAGCCAGAAGGAAAAACAACAATACAGTATTAACGCATATATATGGAATTTAGAAAGACAGTAACGAGAACCCAGCATGCGAGACAGCAAAAGGAACGCAGATGTATAGAACAGACTCGTGGACTCTGTGGATGAGGGTAAGGGTGGGATGATATGGGAGAATGGCATTGAAACATGTTAATTATCATATGTCTAATCAATCACCAGCCCAGGATTAATGCTCGGGGCTGGTGCATCGAGATTTCCCCGGGGGAGGGAGTCAGGAGGGAGGAGGGAGGGGGGTTCTGGAGGGGGAGCATATGTAAACCCACGGTGATATCATGTCATTGTATGGCAAAACTAATAAAAAAAATAGCAAATTTTATGTTGCATACATTTTACTACAATAAAAATATTGCTGTGAAAGAATAAATAAATAAAATTATAAGGGAAAGTAAAAAAAAAAAGAAAAGAAAATATAAGAAGCAGAAGAGTGAGCAATTTCAAATGTTGATGAAAATTCAATTTAAATGAAGAATGAAAATTGACTACTATTGAATTCAGCAACATAAAGGTCATTGGTGACCCTGACAAGAGTGATTTAGGTGAGGTAGTGGAGATAAAAGGATGATTGAAATTAGTTTAGGAGAGAAAGGGAAAAAAAAAGGCAACAGTGAGTGTAAACAGCTATTGTGAGGAGTTTCTGGAAATGGGATTCAAATAATTAGGTCAATAGGGGAGCTTTTGTTTTACTTTTCCATGCTTTTTACAAAAGGAAAAATAGCACTGTGTTTGTATGCTGATGAGAACGGTCCAGTAAAGAGTAACATTTTATTACGTAGGAAAGAAGAGATGTTGGAGCAGTATCTGGAATAAGTGAGGGAGGTGACAGTGGTGCATAGTAAACAACTTGCAAGACTAGTTTTAAATAAGGCTATGCACAGGTCAATTATGGTAATGAGGGAGGAAGCAGAAAATGTAGGTTTAAGTGTTCGAAGGTAAATAAATGTGGGAAAGTAGTTAATGGAAGATCTTGTCTGAGTACTTCAATTTTTTACTGAAGTAAAAAAAGTATTAAGCTGAGGGTAGTTTGGGGAAGGTGATATTGGATGTTTGAGAAAAGGAAAGGTCTGAAGTAATTGTCTAGAGAGTATGAGAATAAACACACTAGGAAAACACAGTAAGACTGCCAAGCAACATTAAGGGAACACTTGGTGTTTACAGATATGAATTTAACAAGACTGTTAAGTCAAGGCATATTCAATAGAGTGACAACAATAATTGACTTTAAAATGTAAGCTGAATAAAGAGGGAAAAGAGGACTTAAAGGAAGTGAAGATCAATAATAAAGAGATAAGATCAGTCAATGGATTGGTGATCCCAGTGGGACTAATGAATTCTTAGAATTGGAGTACTAACGGGGATGAGGTGGAAAGAAAGGATGCTATTGAGATAAAGAGGTTGCAGGTATTAATATAACCAGATCTAGACTATGATCATTGGAATGAGCTGCTCAGGTAGAATACAAGACCACTGGAAGAGATAACTTCAAGATAGTACAGGTATTAAACGGATCAAGTATATTGAATAAAACAAGGATTATGATGAGACTTATTAGAGAGTTCTAATCAGGCAGGAGCTAAAATAATTGGAAAAAGGGGGAAATGCTTCAAGAGTGTGAAGTTGAAAGGAGCAGTGAGTGGTAATAGGTAATATAAATTAAGGCCATGATAGTCAGGGATGGAAATTTTTAGAAATATCTAACAGTGAAAAGTAACAACTGGATATCTTTCAAAGATGTCAGACTTCACATGGATGAATTAGCACTCCAGGTTTACTCTCACAAAACACCAGCTCCAACATTTTTTATTTCCTCATTTCTTTGAGTAGCATGATACCCACCCAATTGCAGAAGTAAAAAACTGAAGATTGGCCTTGATTTCTCCCTATCCTGCAGTATCAACATTCAATACAAATTTCTGTCAATACAATCTCCAAAGTATCTTTCAACCACCCACTTTCCTAGAGCTTCTCTGCTCTATGAAGCCACATTAAGTCAAGCCCCATCATCTCTTTCCATCTAAGTGCCACCTAACTAATATCTCCATATTCACTCTTGCTTTCCTCAAATCCATATACCAAACAGAATAAAGAGCCAAAAATAAAAAATGAACTTCTAAAATATAAAATCCAGCCATATTATCTCCTTGCTTAAAACTACTCAAAATAATAGTTCTAGAGGAAAATAAAGTTTAATTTATTTTCTTTTTATTTTATTTCTAATCTAGGAATGAAGAAGGCCTTTTAATCATGGTTTAAATCTGGGCACAATAAAGAACAACTTTTTGTTGTTTTTGACTACTTGAAAATTGAATCTGGACAGCAAGATTTTCAAGATGGAAAAACATTTGTTACAATATCATGGGGTATACTTCTCATAATTACAAATGAATAATTTCACAAAGAACTCACATTAATCAATAATGAAAAGAATGACCAGCATAAAAGTGATTAAAATGTATGAAAAGAGAGTCACAAAGATGCAAATATAAAAAATTACAAGCATAAAGAAAAAACTCAATCTCATTCACAATACAAAGAAATTTATTTCAAAGACACAGATTAAAAATTTCCTATTAGGAGGTGCCCCCAAGATGGCAGAGGAATAGGAGGGGGAGACCACTTTCTCCCCAACAAATTCATCAAAAGATCATTTGAATGCTGAGCAACTTCCACAAAACAACTTTTGAATGCTGGCGAAAGACACCAGGCACCCAGAAAGGCAGCCCAATCTCTTTGAAAGGAGGTAGGACAAAATATAAAAGATGAAAACTGAGGCAAAAGATTTAGGAATGGAGACCCATATTGGGGAGGGAGTTGGGAAGGTGAAGTCTCCACACAGTAGGAAACCCTCTCACAGGTATGTCTGTGGGGAGTTTTGGAATCTCAGAGGGCAACATAACTGGAAAAAAAAAGTCATAGCATATGCACCTAACCGCACTGCCAGTGGAGAAGCCCAGATGCTTGTGTCCACCACCAGCGAGTGGGAGCTGGGCAGAGAGGGCTGCATCATTGGTCCTTAGGGTAAAGACGGGGCCTGAACCCCCTGAAGACAATCTGAGAAAGCTAATGTGAGACAGCAATGCAAACCGTGGGATCACCAGAGAGACCAAAAAAAAAAAAAAAAAGACCTTTCCCATGAAAGGCTCTACTGTAACATGGTGACTCCTGGCATGCTCACAGGACAAAGGATTGAGCAAATACGAAAGGAGAGCAAGCCGGCTGCATATAGTGCTCTCCCTCTTTGGAGGCAGAGAGGCATGTGAGCAACAGCCAGAGCTGGAAGGCAAGGATTTGCTGCAATCTCAGCCCCAGAGACCGAATCTCCCACCAATTCATGAGCAGGCTCCCAGTTGCTAACCTTGTCTTCCTGGGATCCTGGACAGCTGACATCTGCCAGGAGTGACACAGCCTGAGATCAGCTCCCCAGAGGAGACACACGGCACACCTGGGACTGTGCTCTCACAGCACACCCAAGGAACTGAGCGGCAGGGACCGGACAGGTGAATAAGATGCATGGCTCAGGTGGGACAATGTGCTTGCCAAGCACCCGGTCACCTGAGCTGCTGGGACCTGGGAAGGACACAAAATGCACAGCCCATCTGGGTCTGTGCCTTTGCAAAGCACTCGAGAACCTGAGCGGCTTAAACTTTGGAAGTGCAGGAAACTCAGGGCTCACTTGGGAGAGTGCCATTGCAGAGCATCCTGGAAACTGAGCAGTGAGGACCTGGGAAGCACATGCCACCTTGAGCTGTGGCAAACCCAGTGTGGTCCAGCCACTGCAAGCACTCCCCACACATGCCAGCGGTATTTGTTTGCAGTGTCCATCCCCACCAACAAGACAACTGAACAAGTGAGCCTAAATAAGTGGTCACCTTTGCCCCCTTGTGTCAGGGTAGAAATTAGACCCTGAAGAGTCTTGCAAACAGAGGAAGCAGAAATAGAGAAAGAAGGGGGAACTGCTCTGGAAATAACAGGTGCAAAAGATTACAACCCTGCACTTAATACTGGAGACATTTGAGGGGCACCTATAGACCTTGAGAACAAGTACAAGATGGAATAAGGAACTATCTGACTCTGAACTGACCCCACACTGCCCACAACAGCTCCAGAGAAATGCCTAGATATATTTTTACTTTTATCACTTTTTAATTAAAAAAAATTAGTTCTTTATTACTCCTTTAACTTTCATTTTTATAGCCTACTATTACCTTTCCAAAAAAAAACCTATTAAAAAACAAATTACACATATTTTTAAAATTATTGTGATTGATTATGATGATGATTATTTTTTATACTATATTTTGAGAGTCTAACCTCTATTCTAGGTTTCTAATCTTTGCTTTTTGATATTTGTTATGAATTTTGTACCTCTAAGAATCTACTCTTCAGTATCCCATTTTCACTTAGGGATTAGATTACTGGCTAGATTGCTCTCTCTCCTTTTGACTTCCCCTTTTCTCCCCCTTGGGCTTCCCTTGTGGCTCAGCTGGTAAAGAATCCGCCTGGAATGTGGAAGATCTGGGTTCGATCCCTGGGTTGGGAAGATCCCCTGGAGAAGGGAAAGGCTACCCACTCTAGTATTCTAGCCTGGGGAATTCCATGGACTGTATAGTCCATGGGGTCACAAAGAGTTGTACACAACTGAGTGACTTTCACTTTCTCCTTCTGGTCACCTTTATCTCCCTCCTCCTTCTTCTCTTCTCTGTATAACTCTGTGAACCTCTCTGGGTGTTCCTGGCTGTGGAGAACTGTTTCACCAATAAACCTAGGGGTTTTATCTTCTATGTTGTATGGATGGAGAAGTATAGAGGCTACTGTAGAAGGACGGAAATCCAGAAGCAGGAGGCTTAACTCCAAAACTATAGAACATTAGAGAACTCCAGACTCCAGGGAACCTTGGCAGACAAGATCTCACTCAAAAGCCTCCACACCTACACTGAAACCAAGCTCCACCCAAGAGCCAACAAGATCCAGTGCAAGACACAGCATGATAATTCTCCAAAAAAACAGGAACACAGCCCTGAACATTAAAAGACAGGCTGCACAAAGCCATGCTAAACCCACAAACACCCCCAAACTCACTACTGAACGCTTCACTGCACTGCAGAGAAAAGAGATTCAGTTTCACACACCAGAACACAGACACAAGCTCCCCCAACCAGGAAACCTTGACAAGCCATTAGTCCCAGGGAGCAGACTCCACAATTAAAAGGAACCATGAACTTCCAGCCTGCAGAAAGGGCACCCCAAACACAGCTATCTAAGCAAAATGAAAAGGCAGAGAGTTCCAACAGAGAGAGTGGCTAGAAGCAGATGATGGCCTTCAACCCTGGGGCCCTCAGGCCCTCTGGTCGGTGGGTGAACTGGGGGTGCCAGGGGACAGTCTCCAGTGTGTTTTGCAGAGCGGTGGTTGAGGCCACCAGTTGGTGGGCCCAAGACCGGAAGCAGCCGTGAACCTCTCTCCCCACCCCCAAAACACCGCGATGTAATGGAGGCGGCCCCTCTGAGCCAGGATCCTGCCAACAGCTGGTCTCTTCACCCATGGCTTCCGGGCTTGGGCTTAGGCGAAGCCCCTTCCTGGCCACTGAGATCCTGGCGCCTTTGGGCATTGGACAGGGCAGGACTAGAAGAATGGCGGCTGCTCAAACTCCATGGAGGGCCATTAGAGCCTCAAGGGCCCAGGAAGGACTGTGGATGCCAGCTCCTCCACCCTTAGGCCTTGCGGCTGAGCAGACGTGAGGTGCTGTCCCGGTTGGATGAGACCTCACCTCTTCCGGACGACAATGGACAAAGGACGTAACATGCCGCTAGGTGAGCAGAGCCATGGTCATGATGGGTGGAAAGTTAGCGGGCCATCCAGCGGATGATCATCGTTCTACCAAGACCTTGATGTCGGAAGATAGAAATGGTAGAATAACATACCCCTTGTGGTCAACAGAAAGTGCCTGCCGCCCTTTGGGAAAATTTACTGGTTGCTGATAGAAGGCCTGAGGATACAATATGAAAAAGCTGTTCTCGACTTTACCCCCAACACTTCAAAAGAAAACGTTTGCTACACCTAGGCCTCCTAGATGTAAAGAGGTTGCTGACATGATAAAATAGAGTTAGAAAAATCATATGTCTTGTAAATGCCCATTTGTTAAAAAAAAAAAAAAATATATATATATATATATAGAGAGAGAGAGAAAACGAGATGTCGTCTGGAAATGACTTTTCAAAATGGAGTTGTCTGATAACCTCTAGAAGCAACTTCCAGAACCACCAAAGTGGACATTTGTTCAGTGGGTTGGAGAAGGTGGAATGGAAAACCCTGAGGAGGAAGAATAGAAAGTTCTATGTCAGACTGGTCATACTTAAAAGACATTTCCATATAACCTTTGTTTTGTGTGTGCATTTTATTTCTCACTACTGTATATATAGTTGACAATAAGTACTTTTCTGAAATATCTAGTCTCTCTAGATGGTCTTAAGTGCCTGATATATGTTAAAGCACAGGTAGTAAAAAGAGATTTTGTAAATATCTTTCTGTTAAAATTCATATGAAATGTTGTTGGGGGCAGGGGGGACTGGCCAGACCACCTCCAAGAGCAACACGCATTGTGTTTTATGCACTGGTTCAAGGTTGGGGTGGCAGGGGTGGGTAGGAGAGGGACATGCAGGCATCTGTGCCAGTGTGTTTATAGTGAGGCAGGATTAACCATCATCTTTTTTTCTCTTCATGCATTTTGTTTCACTTTGCTTTATATATAGTGTATATAATGGACACATGGGTCTTAATTTATAACATCTAGTCTTTCTAGATGTTAAAGAGGTTGCCAGTGTATGACAAAAATAGTTAGTAAATAATACATTTATATATTTTTTGGTAAACGTTTCTAGGAAAGATTGTCTTCTGATAATTGGGCATTATAGCCTTCTGGGTATGATGGAGAGGGGAGAGTAGGAAAGGGTCTTAGGCTAGAATACTCCTATTTTGAAGACAAGTTCAGATTATAACTGTTAGATATGGCAGTTTATTCAAGACTTCTCTGTATATAGTGGACAAATTAAGTCCTTATTTGAAACTGCTAGTCCACCTCAATATTTGGAAAATAGATGGGGAGACAGTGGAAACAGTATCAGACTTTATTTTTTTGGGCTCCAAAATCACTGCAGATGGTGAATGCAGCCATGAAATTAAAAGACACTTACTCCTTGGAAGGAAGGTTATGACCAACCTAGATAGCATACTGAAAAGCAGAGACATTACTTTGTCAACAAAGGTCCATCTAGTCAAGGCTATGGTTTTTCCAGTAGTCATGTATGGATGTGAGAGTTGGTGAAAAAAGCTGAGTGCTGAAGAATTGATGCTTTTGAACTGTGGTGTTCAAATTCATAGGAAGTACTGTCTCCTAAAGGCGATCAGTCTTGTGTGATTGGAAGTCATTCATTGGAAGGACTGATGTTGAAGCTGAAACTCCAATATTTTGGCCACCTGATGCGAAGAGCTGACTCATTTGAAAAGACTCTGATGCTAGGAAAGACTGAGGGCGGGAGAAAAAGGGGACGAGAGAGGATGAGATGGTTGGATTGCATCACTGACTCAATGGAAATGAGTTTGAGTGGATTCTGGGAGTTGGTGATGGACAGGGAGGCCTGGAGTGTGGCAGTTTACAGGGTTGCAGAGTGTGACACGACTGAGCAACTGAAGTGAAACTGTCTTTGGGAATGCTAAATATTAAACCACCTCTGTGAGCAGTATACTATTGTCTGTACTTGTTCAGTGGTTTGGAGGAGGTGGGAGGGAAAGAATTACAAAAAGTAATATGCTAGTGTGTTTGTACCTGGACATTTTCAGATGAAACCATTTTTGGTGTGTTATGTGCATTTTGTTTTGCTGTGTATATAGTGTATATAATGGACAAATGAGTCCTAATTTTGTGACATCTAGTCTCTAGATGTTAAAAAGGTTGCCAGTGTATGCATGACACGGTAGTTGGTAAAATTAGCACATTTTGTACACTTTGTGTTGAAATTCATAGGAATGCTTGCCTTCTATAAATGATTTTTTTATATGAATTTATTCAAACACCTCTAGGCTACATGTGTAGCCTGTGCTTGTCAACTGGATTGGTGGTGGAGAGAAGGAAGTGAGAGAAGGAATGGTTCAGGCCAAAATGGTCATATTTAGAAGATATTTCAAATTATAACCATTGCTACATGAGTGCAATTTATTTAACAGGACTGTGTACATAGTGGACAAGTAAGTTCTTATATGAAATATCTAGTCTTTCTAGATATTTAGAAGTGCTTGATGCATTTAAAAGTAGAAGTGGTATAGTAATGCTTCTTTTAAATAGCTTTTAAAACTGATGGGAAATACTGTAATTGTAATTGTAATTGTTAAACCTCCTCTCTAAATAGTATACTTTGTACTTTTTCATTGGGTTGAGGGAGGTGGGAGGGAAGTTTGCAAAAGATCTTTTGCTGGTGTGTAGTAGAACATTTCAGCTTACCATTGATTTATATGTGAAGTGCATTTCGTTTAACTTTACTGTATATCTTATATATATACTGGACAAATGGGTCCCAATTTTATAATATTTAGGCTCTAGATATTAAAGAGCTTGCCATTGTAAGACAAAAGTAGGGTTAGTAAAGTATATTAAAAGTAGAAAAAAAAAAAGAAGCATATGTAAACCCATGGTGATATCATGACAATAAAAAAAATAATTGTTAAAAAAAAAGAAATAGTAAAATAACCCCTTAGTAAATGTTCTTTCATTGGTTTTTAGGAAGGGCTGTGTCTTCTGGGAGTATCTGTGTTAATCCACCTCTGGGAACTAGATGTAGTCTGGTACTTTGTCACTGAAATGCTGGCAGAGGAGTAAGAAGAAGGGTGATGGGAAGGGCTCTTAGCTAATATCTCCATTATCTGGAAGACAGTTTTAGGTTATAACCATAGGTCTGTATGTGCATTTTTGTGAAGTACCTATGTTTATTGAGGACAAGGTTCATTATTTTGTAACATCTATGCTTTTTAGACATCCTGGGGTGACAATGTATGATAAAAAGTAGAAATCCTGAATTAATACATTTGTAAATATCTTTGTTATAATTGACTTTTAAAAAAAGGCAGCATCTTGGACCTGGAATTATTAAACCGTCTCTGAACAAATGTACATCAGGACGTGTTCATTTAGGTTGGCAGCTGAGGGGTGGCAGAAAGTAGAGAGGGAAGGCTGTATGTGGATGGGTTCAGGTTTATATTTTGATGGTAACCATTGATGTGTGCATCTCCTGGCTGTATTGCAGGAATGCATTGTTAAACAATTCAGCAGAAACATACCTCCTTGCTAATACCTTAATAGTTTAGATCGGATGATGAATCCTCTTGGAAGCATTATACTTTATGTACTCTGTTGCTTTATGTCTCATTTTTAGTTGAACATTAAGGGAATGTAGTATTTTAATCATAACTCTGCTAGTATGTTTATATAGAGGCCTGTTGCCATTTTTGTCTTTGAAATTTTTGTTGCCAAGAAAGGCAAGATTACATTTTTTTTCTTTCCAGATTGAGTTGGTGTAGTGTATTCTTGGTTATCATAATACTCATAGCTTTGGGACTTTGAAATGGTAAATATTCCTGATGTGTGAAACAGCATGATACATAACTGTATGGTCTTAATTAAATAAAAATGGATGCTTAGTTGTGAAAATACCTAAATGAGACATAGAAGGACATGTCAAATGGTTAAACTGCTTGTGATTATGAATGACTTCATATTTTGCTTCTTGTGTTTTTTGGTTTCCTATTATGCACATGTTAACTTTTAAAAAATAAATATTGCTTTAAAACCTTTTTTAAGGAGGAGGGAACTAAGATGGCGGAGGAATAAGACGGGTAGAACACTCTCTCCCCAATAAATATACCAAAAGAACTTTTAAAGGCCGAGTAAACTCCAAAAAACAGGAACTGAATGCTGGCAGAGGACAACGGGCATCTGGAGGGGCGACCCATTGCCGACTGAGGAGGTAGGACAAAAGAAAGAAAAAAAAAAAAAGTAAAGGGAGAGACAAAGAGCTGGGGATGGGTTCCGTCCCGGAAGGGGAGTCTGGAATAAAGAGGAAAAAAAAAAGAGGAGAAAGGTCTCCGAATACCAGGGAGCATTCTCTCGGACGGATCTGCGGTGAATCTTGGAGAGCAATATAACTGGGAGTAAAAGCAGATTAATAGTTAAGCCCTGCACGGTATGTCTCTGGCTACAAGGCACAGCCGAGCGGCAGCACAGCCGAAACGGACTGCTCCTGCTCAGGGAGGGGCGGGCCGCGGGCTCAGGAACGGAGCAGCCTGAGGGACCTAACCTTCCAGGAAAAGCACCCCGCCCCCAGGCCAGTGCACAAAACAAAGGGCGGTGAGGAGTCAACAGAGAGGCTGGGCAGCTGCGGACCGGCCCAGCCCCCGCTTGAGAGCAGTGGGCATAACCCAGCCCCGGGGAGGCTAACCAAGACTTCTGGGGATTCTGGACAGATCGGTGCTGTATAAACCTTAGAAGGAGTGCTCAGCTGCACGAGCGGCTGGGCCGGGGGAGA
>ML663009.1:33841621-33966989 GCA_007570785.1 Antilocapra americana
AAAAAAAAAAAAAAAACAAACCTTTTTTAAAAAGGCAGAGAAATATTCAGCAGGTGAAGGAATATGATAAAAAAAAAACAACCACTAAACCAAACAAAAGAGGAGGAGATAGGGAGTCTAGCTGAAAAAGGATTCAGAATAATGATAGTAAAGATGATCCAAAATCTTGAAAAAAAAATGGACCTACAGATAAACAGACTAGAGATAAGAATTGAGAAGATGCCAGAGATGTTTAACAAGGGCCTAGAAGAAATAAAGAAAAATCAATCAATAATAATGCAATAACTGAGATCAAAAGCACTTTGGAGGGAACCATTAGTAGAATAACTGAGGCAGAAGAGAGGGTAAGTGATACGGAAGATAGAATGGTGGAAATAAATGAAGCAGAGAAGAAAAAAGAAAAATGAGGACAACCTCAGAGACCTCTGGAACAATGTAAAATGCCTCAACATTTGAATCATAGGTGTCCCAGAAGAAGAAGACAAAAATAAAGGGCATGAGAAAATACTTGAGCAGATAGTAGTTGAAAACTTCCCTAATATGGGGAAGGAAATGGCCACGCAAGTCCAAGCAACCCAGAGAGTCTGTAACAGGATAAACCCAGAGTGAAACACCCCAAGACACATATTAATCAAACTAACAAAGATCAAACACAAAGAGCAGATATTTAAAGCAGCAAGGGAAAAGCAACAAATAACACACAAGGGGACCCCATAGGGATAACAGCTGACCTTTCGATAGAAACTCTCCAGGCTAGAAGGGCATGGCAGGACATGCTTAAAGTGATGGAAGAGAAAAACCTACAACCAAGATTACTCTACCCAGAAAGGATCTCATTCAGATGTGAAGAACTCAAAAACTTTACAAACAAAAGCTGAGAGAATTCGGCACCACCAAACCAGGTCTTCAACAAATGCCAAAGGAGCTTCCCTATACAGGAAACACAGCAAAGGTTTATAAAAATGAACTCAAAACAACAAAGTAAGTGGTAACAGGATCATACTTATCAATAATTACCTTAAATGTAAATGAGCTAAATGCTCCAACCAAAAGACAAAGACTGGCCAAATGGATACAAAAACAAGACCCTCCTTATATATGCTGTCTTTAAGAAACGAATCTCAAATCCAGGGACACATACAGAAGTGAAGGGCTGGTAAAAGATACTTCACGCAAATGGGGACCAAAAGGAAACAGGAGTAGCAAATATCTGATAAAACAGACTTTGAAATAAAGAACGTGATAAGAGACAAATACACTACTTTGTGTCCTAAAATGATCAAAGGATCAATCCCAGAAAAAGGTAAAACAATCATAAATATATATGCATCCAACATAGGAGCACATCAATATGTGAGGCAGATGCTAAGTATGAAAGGGAAAATTAATAGTAACACAATAATAGTGGGGAACCTCAATACCCCACTCACACCTATGGATTGATCATCCAAATAGAAAATTAGCAAGGAAACCCACACTCTACATGATACAATGGACCAGTTAGACCTAATTGATGTCTATAGAGCATTTCACCTCCCCAGGAAAATTGTTTTCACCTTTTTCTCAAGTGCACATGGACTATTCTCCAGGAGAGATCACATCCTGGACCATAAATCTAGCCTCAGTAAAGTAAAAAAAAAATTAATCATTTCAAGCATCTTTTCCAAACACAATGCAGTAAGATTAGATGTCAACCACAGGGAAAAAACTATTAAAAATACAAAGATATAGAGGTTAAACAACATGATTCTGAATAACCAGCAGATCATGGGAGAAATCAAAAAGGAAATAAAAATATGCATAGAAAGAAATGAAAATGAAAACATGACAATCCAAAACCTATGGGATTCACTAACAGAAGTGCTAAGAGGGAGGTTCACAGCAACACAAGCCTACCTTGTATTGAAATAAGAGAAACATCAAATAAACAACCTAACTTTACATCTAAAGCAACTAGAAATAAAAGAAGAACCCCAAAGTTAGTAGAAGGAAAGAAATCATAAATATCAGAGCAGAAATAAATGAAGAAGACGATAGCAAAAATCAACAAAACTAAAAGCTTGTTCTTTGAGACGGTAATTAAAATAGACAAACCATTAGCCAGACTCATCAAGAAAAAAAGGGAGCAGAATCAAATCAATAAAATCAGAAATGAAAATGGAGAAATCACAACAAATAACACAGAAATACAAAAGATCATGAGACTACTATGAGCAATTACATGCCAATAAAATGGACAACATGAAAGAAATGGACAAATGCTTAGAAAAGTATAACTAACCTTCCAAAACTGAACCAGGAAGAAATAGAAAATCTTTACAAACCTATAAGAGAAATCGAACCTGTAATCAAAAATCTTCCAACAAACAAAAGCCCAGGACCAGATGGCTTCACAGCTGAATTCTACCAAAAATTTAGAGAAGAGCTAACACCTATTCTACTCAAAATGTTCCAGAAAATTTCAGAGGAAGTTACTCATTTTATGAGGCCATCATCACCCTAATACCAAAATCAGACACAGATGCAACAAAAAAAGAAAACTATAGGCCACTATCACTGGTGAACACAGATGCAAGAATCCTCAACAAAATTCTAGCAAACAGAATCCAGCAACATACTAAAAAGACCAAGTGGGCTTTATCCCAGGGATGCAAGGATTCTTCAATATTCACAAATGAATCAATGTGTTACATATTAACAAATTGAAAGACAAAAACCATATGGTTATCTCAACAGATGCAGAGAAAGCATTTGACAAAATTCAGCACCAATTTATGACAAAAACTCTCCAGAAAGTAGGCACAGAAGGAATATACCTCAACACAATAAAAGCCATATACGACAAAGGCACAGCAAACATTATCCTCAAAGGTGAAAAATTGAAAGCACTTTCTCTAAGATCAGGAACAAGACAAGGGTGCCCACTCTCACCACTAGTATTTAACATAGTATTGGAAATCCTAGTCACATCAATCAGAGAAGGAAAAAAATAAAAGGAATCCAGGTTGGAAAAAAGAAGCAAAATTCTCACTATTTGCAGATGATATGATCCTCTACACAGAAAACCCTAAAGACACCACCAGAAAATTACTAGAGCTAATCAATGAATATAGTAAAGTTGCAGGATATAAAATAAATACACAGAAATCCCTTGCATTCTTATACACTAACAATGAGAAAACAGAGAAACAATTCCATTCACCATTACAACAAAAAGAATAAAATACCTAGGAGTAAATTTACCCAAAGAAACAAAAGACCTATATATAGAAAAGTATAAAATACTGATGAAATAAATCAAGGATGACACAAATAGATGGAGAATTACACCATGTTTGTGGATCAGAAGAATCAATATCGTGAAAATGAGTACACTACTCAAAGACATCTATAGATTCAATGCAATTCCTATTAGCTACCAGTGGTATTTTTCAGAGAACTAGAACAAATAATTTCAAAATTCATATGGAAATACAAAAAACCTCAAATAGCCAAAGCAATCCTGAGAAGAAAGAATGGAACTAGAGGAATCAACCTGTCTGACTTCAGACTACAAAGCTACAGTCATTAAGACAGTATGGTACTGGCACAATGACAGAAATATAGATCAATGGAACAAAATAGAAAGCCCAGAGATATGTATTAGCCACAAGGGCTTCCCTTTTGGCTCAGCTGGTAAAGAATCCGCCTGCAATGCAGGAGATCTGGGTTTGATACCTGGGTTGAGAAGATCCTGTGGAGAAGGGAAAGGCTACCCACTGTAGTATTCTGGCCTGGAGAATTCCACGGACTGTATGCTTCATGAGGTCATAAGAGTTGGACACAACTGAGCAACTTTCACTTTCACAAAACTAGAGTCATCAAGACTGTATGGTACTGGCACAAAGACAGAATTATAGATCAATGGGAAAAAAAAGTCCAGAGATAAATCCACACACCAATGGATACCTTAACTTTGACGAGTAGGCAAAAATAAACGATGGAGAAAAGATAATCTCTTCAACAACTAATGCTGGGAAACTGGTCAAACACCAGTAAAAGAATGAAACTAGAACACTTTCTAACATACACCTAAATAAACTCAAAATGGATTAAAGATCTAAATGTACGACAAGAAACTATAAAACTCTCAGAGGAAAACATAGGCAGAACACTCAATGACAAATCACAGCAAGATCTTCTATGACACACCTCCCAGAGTAATGAAAATAAAAACAAAAAATAAACAAATGGAACCTAACTAAATTAAAAACATTTGAACAATGAAGGAAACTATAAGCAAGGTGAAAAAGCAGCCTTTAGAATGGGAGAAAATAATACAAAAAGAAGCAACTGACAAAGAATTAATTTCTAAAATATGTAAGCAACTCACGAATGCAGCTTAATACCAGGAAAACAAATGCCTCAATCAAAAAATAGAAGAAATGGGAGTAACCCTCATAGTCACCTAAAGAATCTGAAATGCAGTACTTTGTGGAATCTCAAAAATGACAGAATGATCTCTGTTTGTTTCTAAGGCAAACCATTCAATATCACAGTAATCCAAGTCTATGACCCAACCACTAACACTGAAGAAGGTGAAGTTGAACAGTTCTATGAAGATCTACAAGACTCTCTAGAACTAACTCTCAAAAAGATATCCTTTTCATCACAGGAGACTGGAATGCAGAAGTAGGAAGTCAAGAGCTATTTGGAGTAACAGGCAAATTTGGTGTTGGAGTACAAAATGAAGCAAGGCCCAGGCTAACAGAGTTTTGCAAAGAGAATGCGGTGGTCAAAGCAAACACTCTTTTCCAACAACACAAGAGAAGACTCTACTTATGGACATCACCAGATAGTCAACACCAAAACAATCTGATTATATTCTTCGCAGCCAAAGATGGAGAAGCTCTATAGAGTCAGCAAAAACAAGACTGGGAGTTGACTGTGGCTCAAATCATGAACTCCTTATTCCAAATTCAGACCTAAATTGAAGAAAGTAGGAAAAACAATTACACCATTCACTATCACCTAAATCAAGTCCCTTAAGATTATATAGTGGAAGTGATAAATATATTCAAGGAATTAGATCTGATATACACAGTGCCTAAAGAACTATGGATGGAGGTTCGTGATAATGTATCAAGATCATCCCCAAGAAAAAGAAATGCAAAAAGGCAAAATGGTTGTCTGAGGAAGCGTTACAAATAGCTGTGAAAAGAAGAGAAGTGAAAGGCAAAGGAGAAAAGGAAAGATATACCTACTTGAATGCAGAGTTGCACATAACAGCATGGAGAAATAAGAAAGCCTTCCTCAGTGATCAATACAAAGCAATAGAGGAAAACAACAGAATGGGAAAGACTAGAGATCTCTTCAAGAAAATCAGAGACATCAAGGGAACATTTCATGCAAATATGGGCACAATAAAGGACAGAAATGGTATGGACCTAACAAAAGCAGAAGAGATTAAGAAGAGGTAGCAGTAATACACAAAAGAATTATACAAAAAGATCTGCATGATCCAGATAACCAGAATGGTGTGATCACTCACTTAGGGGCAAGACATGCTGGAGTGTGAAGTCAAGTGGGCCTTAGGAAGCATCACTAGGAACAAAGCTAGTGGAGGTGATGGAATTCCAGTTGAGCTATTTCAAATCTGAAAAGATGATACTGTGAAAGTGCTGCACTCACTATGGCAGGAAGTTTGGAAAACTCAGCAGTGGCCACAGGGCTGGTAAAGGTCAGTTTTCATTCCAATCTGAAAGAAAGGCAATGCCAAAGAATGTTCAAACCACCACACAATAGCACTCGTCTCACATGCTAGCAAAGTAATGCTCCAAATTCTCTAAGCCAGGATTTAACAGTATGTGAACCGTGAAATTCCCGATGTTCAAACTGGCAGAAAAGGCAGAGGAACCAGAGATCAAACTGCCAACATCCCCTGGATCACAGAAAAAGCAAAAGAATTCCAGGAAAACATCTACTTCTACTTCATTGATTACACCAAAGCCTTTGACTATGAAGATCAAAACAAACTGGAAAACAAACTGGAAAATTCTTCAAGGGATGGGAATACCAGACCACCTTACCTGCCTCCTGAGAAATATATATATATAGGTCAAGAAGCAACAGTTACAACTGGTCATAAAATAACAGACTGGTTCCAAATCGGGAAAGGAGTACATCAAGGCTGTATAGGGTCACACTGCATATTTAACTTCTATGCAGAGTACATCATGCAAATGCCAGGCTGGATGAAGCACAAGCTGGTTCAAGACTGCCAGGAGAAATTTCAGTAATGTCAGATACACAGGTGATATTACCCTTATGGCAGAAAATGAATAAGAACTAACAAGCCTCTTGAAAGTGAAAGAGGTGAGTGAAAAAGTTGGCTTAAAACTCAACATTCAAAAAACGAAGATCAAGAAATCCAGTGCCATCATTTCATAGCAAATAGATGGGGGAAACGGTGGAAACAGTGACAGACTTTATTTTCTTGGGCTCCAAAATCACTGAGATAGTGACTGCAACCATGAAATTAAAAGACCCTTACTCCTTGGAAGAAAAGTTATGATCAACCTAGACAGCATATTAAGAAGCAGAGACATTACTTTGCCAACAAAAGTCCGTATACTCAAAGCTATAGTTTTTCCTGTGGTCATGTATGGATATGAGAGTTGGACTTGTAAAGGAAGCTGAACACTGAAAAATTGATACTTCTCAACTGTGGTGTTAGAAAAGACTTTTGAAAGTCCCTTGGACTGCATGGAGATCACACCAGGCAATCTTTTTTTTTTTATTATATTAATTTATTTTTTTTAATTGTTTTTGCCATACATTGTCATGATATCACCATGGGTTTACATATGCTTCCCCTCCAGAACCCCCCTCCCTCTTCCCTCCCCCCCCCCAGGAAATCTCGCTGCACCAGCCCCGAGCATCAGTCCTGGGCTGGCGATTGATTAGACATATGAAAATTAACATGCTTCAATGCCCTTCTCCCATAGCATCCCACCCTTACCCTCATCCACAAAGTCCACGAGTCTATTCTATACATCTGCGTTCCTTTAGCTGTCTCGTATGTTGGGTTCTCGTTACCGTCTTTCTAAATTCCATATATATGCGTTAATATACTGTATTGTTGTTTTTGCTTCTGGCTTACTTCACTCTGGATAATGGGCTCCAGTTTCGTCCATCTGAGTAGAATTGCTTCAAATGAATTTTTTTTTAATGCTGAGTAATATTCCATTGTGTATATATACCACAGCTTGCTTATCCATTCGTCAGTTGATGGGCATCTAGGTTGCTTCCATGTCCTGGCTATTGTAAACAATGCAGCGATGAACATTGGGGTGCACGTGGCTCTTTCAATTCTGGTTTCCTCGGTGTATATGCCCAGCAGTGGGATTGCCGGGTCATATGGCAGGTCTATTTGCAGCTTTTTAAGGAACCTCCACACTGTTTTCCATAGTGGCTGTACTAGTTTGCATTCCCACCAACAGTGTAAGAGGGTTCCCTTTTCTCCACATCCTCTCCAGCATTTATTGCTTGTAGACTTTTGGATGGCAGCCATTCTGACTCACACCAGGCAATCTTAAAGGAAATCAGTCCTCAATATTCATTGGAGGGACGGATGTTGAAGCTGAAACTCCAGTACTTAGGGCACCTGAACTGACTCACTGGAAAAGACCCTGATGCTGAGAAAGACTGAAGGTGGGAGGAAAGGGGGACAGCAAAGGATGAGATGGTTGGATGGCATCACCCACTAGATGGACATGAGTCTGAGCAAGCTCCTGGAGTTGGTGATGGACAGGGAAGTCTGGAGTGTTGCAGTCCATTGGGTTGCAAAGAGTCGGACATGACTGAGCGACTGAACTGAACTGATTACTGATAGAGTCATAAAACAAACATCAAGTTCGTATTTGGATATGTGATTCTGGAGTTCAGTAAAGGAAGGTAAAAATTTGGAAGACATATTCCTTGTTCTGCTCTATTTTCCTTTTTCCATAGAACTTATCACCTGTGGCATTTTCTAGACAATTTACTTACTAGACAGGGGCTATTGTTTTATTAACTAATGTATCTCCTATATACACACCAGTGATGGCATATACTCAAATACTTGTTGAATAAATAAGCCAACTTAAACACAGTATTAAGCACCATTTTAGTCAGGAAATTACCTTGGGAGAGAGTGAGTATGGTAAAAATGAGGTTTGAGAATGGCCATTTCAACACTTAGAAGTTGATAAGAAGAACCAGCAAAGGAGATTGAGAGGAGATAGCCAGTAAGGAAAGAGGATAAATAAGAGACAGTGTTCTGGAAGCAAAGTAAAAATGGTCCTTAAGAAGTGAAATGATCAAGTATGCCAGTGAAGCTGATATTAGTAAAGAGAGACATAAGCACTAAGAACAAATGATTTGATTTGGCAATGTGCAAGGAACTGAGGACCTTGCCATAAACAAAGCTAAAACTAGTAGTATCGTGAAGATGAAGTCTAACTGTCTGACAGGAGGAAGATGGAAGAACAGGAAATAATTTTCTTTTTTTAATTAATTTTGCTCAACTGGAGAAGAGGAATGGCTAGGGGTGATGGTATGATACCAGGGTTTGTTGCTGATTATTATAAAACGTTCTGTATGCTAACTGAAATAATTTTATAGAGAAGAACAAATCTAATAATTCAGAAAATAGAGGCATTTGAGTAGGTCAAAAATGATAAAATCTAGTATATCAATGACTTGCTTAGCTCTAGATAAGGACAAAATAATTTAAATACAGTTAACAGGAAGAAAAGAAGAGTACATGGGTATAGATGCAAGTATATTGATTAGATGTGGTAGAAATTCCCTTCTAGTTAGTTCTACTTTCTCAGTAAAACAGGAAACAAGATTCACCAGCTAAGAATGAAGACAGAGGAGGTATAAAACAGTCCTTTAGCACTGTACTTAAATACACTTGACACGTATCTTGCATTAGAGCTTATATTGTGCTATTATTTTTGTATGTCTATTTCATCTCTAGACTATTAAACAATTTAAGGTATGAGAAGTATTTTTTTCATACTTGGGGTTCTCAAGGCAAGAATACTGAAGTGGTTTGCCATTCCCTTCTCCAGTAGACCACATTTTGTCAGAACTCTCCACCATAACCCATCCATCTTGGGTGGCCCTACACAACATAGCTCATAGTTTCACTGACATAGACAAGGCTGTGGTCCATGGGGTTAGACTGGTGAGTTTTCTGTGAATGTGGTTTTCAGTCTGTCAGCCCTCCACTGGAGAAGGGTAAGAGCCTTATGAGAGCTTCCTGATGGGAGAGACTGACTGAGGCAGAAACTGGGTCTGGTTCTGATGGGCGGGGCCATGCTCAGTAAATCTTTGATCCCATTTTCAGGTGACGGGTGGGGCTCCCTGCTATTTACCTGGGGCCAAACTATTGTGTAGGTAATGAAGATATCGGAGACCTCCTTCAAAAGATCCCATGCAGGTACTGCTACACTCAGGGCCCCCAACCCTGCAGCAGGCCACCACCAACCCACGCCTCCACCGGAGACTCCTGGACACTCACAGGCAAGTCTGAGTCAGTCTCTTGTGGGGTCACTGCTCCTTTCTTCTGGGTCCTGGTGCACACAAGATTCTGTTTGTGCCCTCCAGAGTCCGTTTCCCAGACCTGTGTAAATCAAATCTCTTATGATTATACTGTGAAAGTGAGAAATTGATTTAAGGGACTAGATCTGATAGCCTAAGTGCCTGATGAACTATGGACAGAGGTTCCCCACACTATATAGGAGACAGGGATCAAGACCATCCCCGAGAAAAAGAAATGCAAAAAAGCAAAATGGCTGCCTGAGGAGGCCTTACAAATAGCTGTGAAAAGGAGAAGCAAAGAGCAAAGGAGAAAAGGAAAGACAGTCCCATCTGAATGCAGAGTTCCAAAGAATAGCAAGGAGAGATAAGAAAGCCTTCCTTAGTGGTCAGTGCAAAGAAATAAAGGAAAGGAATAGAATGGGAAAGACGAGATCTCTTCAAGAAAATTAGAGATACCAAGGGAACATTTCATGCAAAGATGGCCTCAATAAAGGACAGAAATGGTATGGACCTAACAGAAGCAGAAGATATTAAGAAGAGGTAGCAAGAATACACAGAAGAACTACAGAAAAAAGATCTTCATGACCCAGATAATCACAATGGTGTGATCACTCATCTAGAGCCAGACATCCTACAAACAAAGCTAGCAGAGGTGACGGAATTCCAGTTGAGCTATTTCAAATCCTAAAAGATGATGCTGTGAAAGTGCTACGCTCAATATGGCACCAAGTTTGGAAAATGCAGCAGTGACCACAGGACTGGAAAAGGTCAGTTTTCATTCCAATCCAAAAGAAAATCAATGCCAAAGAATGTTCCATCCTTGGTACAACTGCACTCATCTCATATGCTAGCAAACTAATGCTCAAAAATTTTCCAAGCCAGGCTTCAATAATACGTGAACCGTGAACTTCCAGATGTTCAAGCTGGTTTAAGAAAGGCAGAGCAACCAAGAGATCAAATTGCCAACATCTACTGGATCACTGAAAAAGCAAGAGAATTCCAGAGAAACATCTACTTCTGCTTTATTGACTATGCCAAAGCTTTTGACTGTGTGGATCACCACAAACTGTGGAAAATTCTGAAAGAGATGGGAATACCAGACCACCTGACCTGCCTCTTGAGAAATCTGTATGCAGGTTAGGAAGCAACAGTTAGAACTGGACATGGAACAGACTGGTTCCAAATAGGAAAAGGAGTACCTTAAGACTGTATATTGTCACCCTGCTTATTTAACTTATATGCAGAGTACATCATGAGAAACCCTGCGCTGGATGAAACATAAGCTGGAATCAAGATTGCCGGGAGAAATATCAATAACCTCAGATATGCAGATGACACCACCCTTATGGCAGAAAGTGAAGAAGAACTAAAGAGCCTCTTGATGAAAGTGAAAGAGGAGAGTGAAAAAGTTGGCTTAAAATTCAACATTCAGAAAACTCAGATCATGGCATCCAGTCCCTCACTTCATGGCAAATAGATGGGGATACAGTGACACTTTATTTTTCTGGGCTCCAAAATCACTACAGATGGTGACTGCAGCCATGAAATTAAAAGATGCTTACTCCTTGGAAGAAAAGTTATGACCAACGTAGACAGCATATTAAAAAGCAGAGACATTACTTTGCCAACAAAAGTCCATCTAGTCAAGCCTCTGGTTTTTCTAGTAGTCATGTATGGATGTTAGAGTTGGACCTTAAAGAAAGTTGAGTGCCGAAGAACTGATGCCTTTCAACTTTGGTGTTGGAGAAGACTATTGAGAGTCCCTTGGACTGCAAGGAGATCCAACCAGTCCATCCTAAAGGAAATTATCCCTGAATATTCATTGGAAGGATTGATGTTGAAGCTGATACTCCAGTACTTTGGCCACCTGATGTGAAGAACTGACTCACTGGAGAAGACCCTGATGCTCGGAAAGATTAAAGGCAGGAGGAGAAGGGGACGATAGAAGATGAGATGGTTGGATGGCATCACCAACTCAATGGACATGAGTTTGAGTTAACTCTGGAAGTTGGTGATGGACAGGGAGGCCTGGTGTACTACGGTCCATTGTGGGGTCCCAGAGTCAGACACGACTGAGCGACTTAAGTATTTATTTTCGTACTATCATGCAATAAAATGCCCTGTAAACAAATGTTGTTAATACACTCAGTGAATAAGTGAATGTTAAAGATTTCTCTGAGACTTTGTAGCAAGGCCATAATTGTCTGAAAACTGTGATAAATAAAATTTATACTGTCAGTTATCAATTTGATAAAAAATACTTAAATGCAATTTGAAATACTGAGAATTTGAAATGATTAAACTCCCAACTTTTATTAAAATTTTAAAAATGGAGATAGAATGTAAACATTTCCTTTTTCATGATATTAAAGAAAGATATCAATATTAAAAACAACTATCTGGTTACGAGTTACTCTAGAGTACATGTCACACTGATTCTAAATATTCAACATTTCATGACAAAATTTCAAGGTCTGGCTCCAAAAAATCAACATCTTTGAAAAAGGGTGACTATAAAAATATCTTCCATGTAAAAAATTTACTTTTAAAAATTATTTATTTATTTATTTATTTTTAATTTTCTTTACTTTATTGTGTTGGTTTTGCCGTACATTGGCATGAAACCGCCATGGGTATACATATGCTCCCCCTCCAGAAACCCCCTCCCTCCTCCCTCCCGATTCCCTCCCCCTGGGTCATCTCGGTGCACCAGCCCCAAGCATCAACCCTGGGCTGGTGATTGATTTCACATATGATAATTAACATGTTTCAATGCCATTCTCCCATATCATCCCACCCTTGCCCTCTTCCACAGAGTCCACAAGTCTGTTCTATACATCTGCGTTCCTTTTGCTGTCTCGAATGCAGGGTTCTCGTTACCATCTTTCTAAATTCCATATATATGCGTTAGTATACTGTATTGTTGTTTTTCCTTCTGGCTTACTTCACTCTGGATAATAGGCTCAGTTCCATCCACCTGAGCAGAACTGATTCAAATGAATTTTTTTTTTAATGCTGAGTAATATTCCATTGTGTATATGTACCACAGCTTTCTTATCCATTCGTCAGTTGATGGGCATCTAGGTTGCTTCCATGTCCTGGCTATTGTAAACAATGTGGCGATGAACAAATGCTAAAGGATCTTCCCTAGACAGGAAACACGGATAGGCTATATAATCTCGAACCCAAAACAAGAAAGTAAATGGCAACGGGATCATACTTATCAATAATTACCTTAAATGTAAACGGGTTGAATGCCCCAACCAAAAGACAAAGATTGGCCGATTGGATACAAAAACAAGACCCCTATATATGTTGTCTACAAGAGACCCACCTCAAACCTAGGGACACATATAGCCTGAAAGTTAAAGGCTGGAAAAAGATATTCCATGCAAATAAAGACCAAAAGAAAGCAGGAGTGGCAATACTCATATCAGATAAAGTAGACTTTAAAATAAAGGCGGTGAAAAGAGATAAAGATGGACATTACATAATGATCAAAGGAGCAATCCAAGAAGAAATAACAATTATAAATATATATGCACCCAACATAGGAGCACCACAATATGTAAGGCAAACGTTAACAAGTATGAAAGGGGAAATTAACAATAACACAGTAATAGTGGGAGACTTTAATACTCCACTCACACCAATGGATAGATCAACTAAACAGAAAATTAACAAGGAAACTCAAACTTTAAATGATACAATAGACCAGTTAGACCTAATTGATATCTACAGGACATTCCACCCCAAAACAATGAATTTCACCTTTTTCTCAAGTGCACACGGGACCTTCCCAGGATAGATCACATCCTGGGCCATAAATCTAGCCTTGGTAAATTCAAAAATACTGAAATCATTCCAAGCATCTTTTCTGACCACAATGCAGTGAGATTAGATATCAATTACAGGAGAAAACCATTTAAAAATTTCAACATGTAAAAAATTAAGTAGCAACACTCTTGGATACAATGGCCATATTTTATACTTATCACTTATCAGTTTTTTCTCTTCACACCAAGTTTAAGCATAAAGGAAAATGAAGAACCTTAGATCAAATGGGACAACACAATGTGCTCCTGTCACTTAAACATACACACATTACTTAGTAATTAATATTTTGTAATGATCAATACAACCCCAAAATGCTGACTGGGCTAAAATTTTTAACTTTCAGAGAAACCCCAAACAACTACAAACTGTGATTTTTGGAAAGTATATGTAAAATCACCAAAATTCAAACACACTATTTAAAACTGCAGAAATAAAAACAAATCACAAACGTATTACATACTTCATTTAATTATTTATTACTTTGGGGACATTCTTTTTTCCTTTAATAAAAAGAATAGCAGTGATATATATGGTACCGGTAGAAAATTAAGAGCTTTGATAAAATGCTGTGAAAAGAAATTTCAATTATCACTAAATATGCCAAGTCTTAGTTTAAATGCAAAAGAAGCTAGTCAGTAGACTTAACAAACTTGAAGTAGACTCATTTCCCTCTGAACCAATGATTTGCGATACTTCCTAGATAATTCTTCAGGAAAGTCTTTCTACAGATTAACTAAATAGCTTAGAACATGAAGACACAGGTACAGAACAGGACATGAACAGGTCACCCAACATAACTGGTCTCCAGCATAACTGGTCTCCATGGTTACTACAATGCAGTCCACAGGAGCAGGTGGTGAAGGAAACCAATACAATTCAATGACGCACAGTTGTCAGAAACCCAGATCATGACACTCTTTTTCTATTACCTGATGGTTAGTTGTTTAGCTAGATGCAATGGAAATAAATCTGAAAAGGAAATAAAAAATGAAAGCTTTGCCTCAACATTTTTTATTTCCAGTGAAGTCAAATGGTTTCCACCACTGAGCAAACTGCAGTGCTTTCTTCCTCTGATCTTCAAAGCTTTCTCGCATCCCTTTCCTCCAAACTCTTGGTTCTATATCCAGCATGCCACCAATGATTTCCTTTTAAAGAATGAGAAAAATAAAAACACACACATGTATAAAGATTGAAAAACAGGAATGAAGCTATTCCTGTTTATTCTGTTACTAAATATAATATTAAGTACTTCTCTGCAAGGATGTTCAAATTTTATATAAATGTTAATTTCAAGTAAAAAAATTGTTTTCATTTAATTCTAACTGTGTAAACCCTGTGATTCCAAGGGTCCTTAGCTGTGTCTCCTGTCAATTTGTCTATTTTGTTGCTTCTTAGTACATCTATCAGACAGCAGCTAAGAGGAAGAAGAGAAAATGAAATGCAATTAATTTGGTCCTTATTAGCTGCTCTGGTAAGAAAGTCTGAAGAAAACGTTGACCAACATGTAGCAATTATAAACTTGATTGTTCAACTACTGTTGAATCTCAGGCTAATGTTCTCTCTACTACCCAGTATATTTAAAAGCCAGTTTCTTCTATTAACTGGAGATCTTTTTAGGAAATAAAATCGTATTTTAGTACCAATCCATGTAAACCAGTAATTAAAAATTATAAATCACCTTCATTTAAAAAGCCATATTCCCATATTCCCAAGCCCTGAAATAATATATTTTTGATGGTCTGCTTATTATTCTAGATAATTTCTTTCATGATTGTCTTCCTGTTCCTATAATATCAGCTATAGAGATTAAATTTATGAGAATGAGTGGGCTTCTCTGGTGGTTCAATGGCAAAGAAGCCACCTGCCAATGCAGGTGATGCTGGTTTGATCCCTGGGTCAGGAAGCTCCGCTGGAGAAGTCAATAGCAACTCACTTTAGCATTCTTGCCTGGGAAATCCCATGGACAGAAGAGTCTGGCAGGCTACAGTCCATGGGGTCGCAAAAGAGTTGAACATAACTCAGTGACTGAGCACACACGCATGACAGTGAGTATCCATATACAGAAAGATATGGGGGAGATTTACAATGCTTCCAGGAAGAGAAGTACGGTAATACAGGAAAAAGCTGGGCCAGGTAGAATTCTGCATATTCGGTCTAGTTCTACAGGATTGTAAGCGCTTGGATGTAACTGCTCTAAGACATAGGTTCTTCATCTTAACAAATATTCTATTAATAAATGGATCTACTATATACAAGCAAAGGCCAAATACTGTAGGTGATACAGAAATAACTAACATACATTTCTCTGCCTTCAGAAAACTCATAACAGAATGCAGAGCTGTGGTGGGAGCCACAATAATAACCCAACTACATAAAGGACTGTCTTATAAAGCAGAATAAGGTAAATGACAAAGTAGACTGTATGGAGACTCAAAAAGAAAGTAGATTCTATTTGCTGGATTTATCAAGAAAAGCTTCATGGAAAAGGAAATCTCTTCATTGGGTAAAGGAAGTAAAGGGGCCAAGAGAGACAGTTTAAAAAGAGGACAAACTTAATGCAAGAGTTTCTTAGCATTAGCCAATCACTAGCAATGTAGTTTAAGCCTAGCTTTCTTGACCTAAATTTTTCTTAAATTTGACCTAAATTTTTCTTAAATTTTCTAAAACTGACTTAAAATTTTCTATAAAACATCAGGTTTTGTCTCGTGTGTACCACTGAGGTACACATACTATAAGGATTGATTCTTGTTCTGTTACTGAAGCAGATATTAATGCAAAAAGAACAATCCTTCTTGCTGTCTAAACAACTGCAGGCTGAAGGGAGTTCGTGAGTACATAGGCTTTTTCTTGGAAAGAAATTTTGAGGAAAATGGATCAGTAATGTAATGCTAACTAAAGTTTTCAACACTAAAACAGTATCATATACATCATAACATATGCATAATATTTGGAGGACAATTTCCCAATTAAACTCATGCAAGTTAAAAACCAGATATTTACTTCATTTTTATTAGAATCATGTTTTTTAAATAAATAAAAGCAGAGACATAAAAGTTTTGAGTTATAAAACTCTATTGAAATTTAACAATTTTTTCAGAGCAATGAAAACAAATTTCTTTCTAGTTAACTCTGGGAAAAGATATTCTGAAAAATTCTCAGACAAGTTTCTAAAACACATTTCAACAGTTCACAGATGAATGTGATTTGGGGTCTCTCGTTAGCCTTTAAGGACAACAGTATAAAAAATTCTGAGTCCAAACCTCTCATAGGTCCCTAATCATTGTAGAAAATGATGTGACACAAGGGACAAAAGTGGGGGGAAGAACGGGGAGCCATGAACAAAGCTCATGTAGGCTCCTCTACTTTAGAGAGAAAGGCCTGACGTACGCTGGATTGAAAGGGCACTTTCTGGAGCTTTTATTGCTCAGACTTCTTTTGACTGCTCCCACAGCTACATTAATTTTATTCTAGGCCCTGATACTAACTTACATGCTTCCCAGATATTCGATAGAACTTAAATTTAAGGACTACTCCCCTAGAAGGCAATCTGTAGTAATGGAAAGAATCCACTAGCAACTGAAGATCTACCCTCTAGTATCCGACCAGAAACTGTGAAATGAGTGCTATATTCTTCTCGGACTGTACGGTACTAAGTTATAAATGAATATGTGGGATCGTCTGTTTTCTAGTTCAACCATGAATTAGAAACCATGAACTTATGCACCCCTTCGTTCTATCACTTATTAGCACATGATGCTGGGGAAGTTATGTAGCCTCTCTGTAGATCGGTTTCAACATCTATAAAATGAAAGTACAAAATGTCTACATGATGGTGTTATTATGAGAATTAAATGACTGCTGAGAACATTACCAGGCTCGCTGTAAATCCTCAGCAAATAGGTTATCATCATCATCATTTATCATTCTCAGCACAAGTCTGGCTGTCTCAAAGGAAAACACTATAGTCACCGCTGACACTGTCAACAGAATGTTTGGTTCCAAAGTGACGTTCCTGTTATAAACATCTTGCTATATATTTCTTAATAGCTTTTGGGTACTCTCTCTGAAAACTGGGTTTTACAATAGTTACCAACTTCACTGTATATTGTGCACAAAGTTATTTCCTTCAAAAGAAGTGTTACAAAATTGCTAAATTCTGGAATTTTACAAATTTGTGAGCATACCTTTCCAAAGTAATGTGGGAATTTGTGCTGATCTTCAATGACATGGGCAAACCCCCCTTGGAGGCCAAAATTCACAGAGAAGTAAGGTAAGCCTCTGGGTACCTAAATAAACAGATAAATCACACATGAATACAGCATGAAATCAGGAAGTTATGCTTAATCCCTCTTCCTAATTAAGTATTCCTCAAGACAAACATATACAATGAATTTCCAATTATAGAAATACTTCAAAAAATAACCTAACATCTTAACTAAAACATTTCATTTTGTTGACTTTCAGTTGGGTAATGCTTCATAATATCCAGCAATTATAATCAGAACCAATTATTTTTCTGTCTTTGAGAAAAACAGGAAAGAAAAGTAACTTTTAAAATATTTAACAACACAATAATTTTTCTTTAGACTATGCAAATAGAGATTAAGGATATGCTTTCTTGTATTTTTTCTCACAGTGCAGAAAAGTAACTGGGCTTAGTCATATACTCAGAGCTTTGTTTATAACATCCTTGAACTTTTATTACTACTTATTGATCAAAGATAAATGCAAACAATCATAGCTTTTTTTATTAACTGGTAAGGTAGTATAGTAATATTTAGTTTATCCATCTCATTTTAAAATATTTCCAGTAGTAAGTATTATCTTTCCCTTACCGTTTTTCCCCTCCCTCTTACTACACACACTCAAAGACACACATGAATACAAACACACACATGTGTACAGGCATGAAGAATCTCAGACCCTATCTTGATTGGAAAAGGTCATCACTTCTAGCTTCATATTAAGTAGATCTGTCCTTGCAAGTTTTTCCTCCAAGCCCTAATTCTGTTACTAGAAAGTGTTCAAATTGGTCAATTTAAAGTAATATCGGACACTTCCCTGGTGGTCCGGTGGCTGAGACACTGCGTGTGGTTGAGGAACCATAACCCACATGCCTAACTAAGAGTTTACACGTCACAACTAAAGATATGGCATGGCGCTAAGACCCAGCACAGTCAAACAAGCAAATAAATAATTTAAAAAAATTAAAGTTGTTCAGTCACAAAGTTGTGTCCAACTCTGCGATCCCATGGACTGCAGCATGCAGGCTTCCCTGTCCACCACTATCTCCCAGAGTTTGCTCAAATCCATGTCCAGTGAGTTGGTGATGCTATCTAACCATCACATCCTCTGCCACCCCCTTCTCCTGCCTTCAATCTTTCCCAGCATCAGGGTCTTTCCAAATGAGTTGGCTCTTCACATCAGGTGGCCAAAGTATTGGAACTTCAGCATCAGTCCTTACAATGAATATTCAAGGTTGATTTCCTTTAGGACTGGCTGATTTGATCTCCTTGTAGTCCAAGGACATCATGTCTTCTCTAGCATCACAATTTCAAAGCATCAGTTCCTCTGTGCTCAGCCTTCTTTATGGTCCAAGTCTCAAATCCATACCTGACTACTGGAAAAACCAGAGGTTTGACAATACGGAACTTTGTCAGCAAAATGATGTCTCTGCTTTTTAATATTTTGTTTTGGATTGTCATAGCTTTCCTTAGAGGAACAAGCATCTTTTAATTTCATGGCTGCAGTCACCATCCACAGTGATTAAAATAATATCTCCCTCCATTAATCCCCTCATAAAGTTGCATTTACTAATTCTGGCAGTGAATTATATTTGTTGTCATTCAGTTACTCAGTCATGTCCCAGCATCTTTTCTAATAAATTGGCTCTTTGCATCAGGTGGCCAATGTACTGGAGCTTCTGCTTCAGCATCAGTCCTTCTAATGAATATTCAGGATCAATTTCCATCAGGATTGACTGGCATGATCTCCTTACAGTCCAAGAGTCTTCTCCAGCACAACAGTTCAAACGCATCAGTTCTTCAGCGATCAGCCTTCTTTACGGTTCAACTCTCACATCCATATGTGACTACTGGAAAAACCATAACCTTGACTATATGGACCTGTGTCAGCAAAATAATGTCTCTGCTTTTTAATACACTGTCTAGGTTTGTCATAGTTTTTCTACCAAGGAGCAAGCGTTTTTGAATTTTGTGACTGCATGTCACCATTTGCAGTGACTTTGAAGCCATGAAAATAAAGTCTGTCCCTGTTTCCATTGTTTCCACATCTGCAATAAAGTGATGGGACTGGATGCCATGATCTTTGTCTTTTGAATGTTGAGTTTATGCCAGCTTTTTCACTCTCCTCTTTCACCTTCATCAAGAGGCTATTCATCATGTTCCTCTTTGGTGTCTTCCATAAGGGTGGTGTCATCTGCATATCAGAGATTTCTGATATTTCTCCCTACAATCTCGCTTCCAGTTGTGTTTCATCCAGCATGGCATTTCACATGATGTACTCTGCATATAAGTTAAATAAGCAGGGTGACTATATACAGCCTTGATGTACTCCTTTCCCAGTTTGGAACCAGTCTGTATTTCATGTTTGACTTTAACTTTTGCTGCTTGATATCCATACATGTTTCTCAGAAGGCAGGTAAAGTGCTCTGGTAGTCCCATCTAATCAAGAATTTTCCACAGTTTGTTGTGATCCCCACAGTCAAAGGCTTTAGCATAATCAATGAAACAGAAGTAATGTTTTTCTGGAATTCTCTTGCTTTTTTGATGATCTAATGGATATTGGCAATTTGATCTCTGGCTTCTTTGCCTTTTCTAAATCCAGCTTGAACATCTGGAAAGCTCTCAGTTCACATACTATGGAAGCCTGGCTTGCAGAATATTGAGCATCACTTTGATAGCATGTGAAATGAATGCAATTGTGCAGTAGTTTGAACATTCTTTGGCATTCCCCTCTTTGGGACTGGAATGAAAACTGACGTTTTCCAGTCCTGTGGCCACTGCTGAGTTTTCCAAATTTGCTGGCATACTGAGTGCAGCACTTTAACAAACAGTATCATCTTTTAGGATTTGAAATAGTTCAGCTGGCATTCCATTACCTCCACGAGCTTTGTTCACAGTGATGTTTCCTAAGGTCCACTTGACTTCACACTCTAAGATGTTTGGCTCCAGGTGAATGATCACACCACTGTGGTTATCCAGGTCATTAAGATCTCTTTTTTTGTATTTCTGAATTCAGTCTGCTGTTATTTGTTGAAGATTTTTTCATCTATGTTCATCAGTGATACTGAACTCTAATCTTTTTTGTGATATCTTTGTCTGCTTTTAGTATCAGAGTGATGCTGGACTCATAGAATGAGTTTAGAGGAGTTCCTTTTCTGCAATTTTTTGGAATAGTTTCAGGATAAATGTTAGGTAGAATTCAGCTGTAAAGTCATCTGGTTCTAGATTTTTGTTTGCTGGAAAATTTTAAATTACTGACTCAATATGTATTGGTAACTCGTCCATTCATCTTTTCTATTTGTGCTTGGCTCAGTTTAGGAAGACTATACCTTCAAAAGATCCCAAATAGTCAAGACAATCTTGAGAAAGAAGAACAAAGCTGGAAGACTTATGCTCTCTGACTTCAGACTATACTCTTTAATACAAAGCTACACCCATCAGAACAGTTTGATACTGGCATTAAAAACAGACACACAGATCAATGGAAGAGAATGGAGAGCCTAGAAATAAACTCACGCACCTATGGTCACCAAAAAGAACCAAGAATATACAATGAAGAAAAGACAGTCTCTTCAATAAACAGTGCTGGGAAAACTAGACAGATACATGTAAAGAAGTGAAATTAGAATATTCTCTAGCACCATACAAAAAATAAAAGTCAAAATGGATTAAAGATCTAAAGTTAAGGCCAGATACTATAAAATGTCTACAGGAAAATAGAGAACACTCAGTGACATGAATCACAGCAAAAGTTTTTGTATCCATCTCCTGGAGTATATTAAATAAAAGCAAAAGTAAACAAATGGGACCTAAGTAAATTTAAAAGCTTTTGCACAGCAAAGGAAATGATCAACAAAATTTAAAGACAACCTACTAAATGGGAGAAAATTTTTGCAAATTATATGACCAATGAAGAGTTGATCCATCATATATTAACAGTTCATACAACTCAATATAAAAACAAACAAACAACCCAGTTAAAAAGGAGATAAAAAAAACTGAACAGACATTTTACCAAGGAGGAAATGAAGATGGCCACAGGCATATGGAAAGATGCTCCAAATCACTAATCATCAGGAAAATGCTAATCAAACCAAAACCACAATGAGCTATCACCTCACACCTTTATGGCTACTGCTAAAAATAAAACAAATAACAAGGTTGGCAAGGATATGAAGAAAAGGGAACACTCAAACGCTATTGCTGGGAATGTAAACTGGTGTAGCCACTGGGCAAAACAGTATAGAGGTTTACTAAAAAACTCAATATACAACTACCATATACCTCAGCGATTCCTCTCCTGGGTATATATATCTGAAAAACACAAAAACACTAATTTGAAAATGTATATGCATAGAAATGTTTATGTGGTTGTTCAGTTGCCAAGTCATGTCCAACTCTTTGCGATCCGATGGATTACAGCACTCCAGGCCTCCCTGTCCCTCAACATCTCCCAGAGTTTGCCCAAGTTCGTGTCCATTGACTTGGTGATGCAATCCAACCATCTCATCCTCTGTTGCCCTCTTCTCTTCCTGCCTTCAATCTTTCCCAGCATCAGGGTCTTTTCCAATGAGTCAGCTCTTTGCATCAGATGGCCAAAGTACTGAAACTTCAGGATCACCATCAGTCCTTTCAATGAATATTCAGGGTTAATTTTCTTCAGAATTGACTGGCATGATCTCCTTGCTGTCCACAGGACTCTCAAGAGTCTTCACCAGCACCACAATTTGAAAGCCTCAGTTATTAGATTTTTTATGGTCCAGTTCTCACATCTGTACATGATTACCGGAAAGACCACAACCTTGACTATACAGACCACTGACAGAAAAATGATGTCTTTGCTTTTTAATACACTGTCTAGGTTTGTCATGGGCTTTCCTGGTGGGTCAGCAGTACAGAATCCACCTGCAAGGCAGGAGATGCAGGTTCGATCCCTGGGTGGGGAAGATCTCCTGGAGGAAAGCATGGCAACCTACTCCACTATTCCTGCCTGGAGAATCCCAATGACAGAGGTGTCTGCTGAGCTATGGTCCACTGGGTCACAAAGAGGCAGACACACTGAAGCGACTGAGCACTGTCTGTCATGGCTTTCCTTCTAAGAAGCAGTCATCTTCTAATTCCATGATTGCAGGCACCATATACAGGGATTTCAGAGCCCAAGAAGAAGAAACCTTTCACTGCTTCCACCTTTTCCCCTTCAATTTGCAATGAAGAGATGGGACCAAATGCCATTTTAGCTAGTTCAATATTGAGTTCTAAGCTGGTTTTTCCACTCTCTTCTCTCACTCTCATCAAGAGGCTCTTTAGTTCCACCTCACTTTCTGCCATTAGAGTAGTGTCATCTGCATATCTGAGGTTGTTGATATTTCTCCTGGCAACCTTGATTCCAGCTTGTAAGTCATCCAGCCCAGCATTTTGCACAATGTACTACGCTAAGCACATCTTGTATAAGCTAAATAAACAGGATGACAATACACAGCCTCGTTGTACTCCTTTTTCAATTTTGAATCAGTCCATTGTTCCATATAAGGTTTGACCTTCCTACAGGTTTCGCAGGAGACAAGTAAGACAATCTGGTATTCCCATCTCTTTAAGAATTTTCCAGTTTGTTATGATGCACACAGTCATAAGTCTTTAACATAGTTAATGAAACAGAAGAAGATGTTTTTCTAGAATTCCCTTGCTTTCTCTATGATCCAGTGAAAGCTGGCAATTTCATCTCTGGTTCCTCTGCCTTTTCTAAACCCAGTTTGTACATCTTGGAAGTTCTTGTTTCATGTAATGCTAAATACTAGCCTGAAGGATTTTGAGCATAACTTAACTAGCATGGAAAATGAGTGTAAGTGTCCAGTAGTTTGAACATTCTTTAGCACTGCCCTTCTTGGGAACTGTGATGAAGACTGACCTTTTCCAGTCCTGTGGCCACTGCTGAGTTTTCCAAATTTGCTAACATATTGAGTGCAGCACTTCAACAGCATCATCTTTTAGGATTTTAATCAGCTCTGCTGGAATTTCATCACCTCCATTAGCTTTATTGGCAGCAGTGCTTCCTAATGCCCTTTTGACTTCACGCTCCAGGATGTCTGGCTCTAGGTGAGTGATCACACCATTGTGGTTATCTGAGTCATTAACGATCTTTTGGGTACAGTTCTTCTATATGTTCTTGATGTCTCTTCTGCTTCTGTAAGTTCTTCACCATTTCTGTCCTTTAGTGTGCCCATATTATAGGAAATGTTCCTTTGATATATCCAATTTTCTTGAAGAGATCTCTAGTCTCCTTCACGGTCACCACCTTGTCATGTTGAAGGGGCTTGTGTAACTCTATGAAGCTATGAACCATGCCATGCAGGGCCACCCAAGATGGACGGATTCCACTGGAGAGTTCTGATATAATGTAGTCTACTGGAGTAGGGCATGGCAAACCACCCCAGTATTCTTGCCGTGAGAACCCCATGAATTGTATAAAAAGCCAGATGTTCATCAGTTTAGTTCAGTTGCTCAGTCGTGTCTGACTCTTTGCAACCACATGGACTGCAGCATGCCAGGATTCCCTGTCCATCACCAACTCCCGGAGCTTGCTCAAACTTATGTCCATTGAATCAGTGACGCCATCCAACCATCTCATGTTCTGTCATTCCCTTCTCCTTCTGCCTTCAATCTTCCCCAGCTTCAGGGTCTTTTCCAATGAGTCAGTTCTTCACATCAGGTGGCCAAAGTATTAAGAGTTTCAGCTTTAGCATCAGTCCTTCCAATTAATATTCAGGACTGATTTCCCTTAGGATTGACTGGCTGGAAAATGTTCATAGCGGCATTATTTACAATAGCCAAGATATGAAAGCATCTTAAATGTCCATCGACAGATGAATGGGTAAAGATGTTAAAAAGAACAGAATTCTGCTATCTGCAGCAACATGGATGGACTTCAAAGGCATTAGGCATTATGGGAATTGAAATAAGGCAGAGAAGGTCAAATACTGTATGATATCACTTATATGTAGAATCTAAAAAATACAACAAACTAATGAATAAAGGGGAAAAGAAGCAGACATACAGACATAGAGAACAAACTGGTAGTTACCAGTACCAATGAGCAGGGGCGATACGAGGTGATGGGGTTGAAGATACAAACTATCATGTGTAAGACAGGCTCAAGGATGTATTGTAAAACATGGAGAATACAGCCAATATTTTGTAACAACTGTAAATGGAAAGTAAACTTTTAAAATTGTATTCAATTTCTTTTTACTTTTGAATTAAAACTGTCTCTAATAATGCAGATTTCAATCTTTTGTCTGGGATATAATAAAGGTAATAGGAGATTCTACTGGTCACATGTATCAGGAGTCTGGATTTCCAAAAGAAATGCTAGAGAAATATTCTAGTGATATCTTCTATAGTAAAGGTCAGCAAAATTTGAAAAACTTACAAAAACCTTTTTAAAACCTACAAAATAGTTTTAATTTAAGTAAAATAATTTGGGCACTGAAGTTAATAGAATTTTTATTGTAACTCTCAATTCTGCCCTTGTAGCATGAAAGCAGCCGAAAACAGTACTTACAAAAGCGTATATCTATGTTGCTATAAAACTTCATTAACACAAACAGGCAGCAGGCTGGATTTAGTACAAAGAATGCAGTTCCCAACTCTTAAACTAGAATATAAGCTACAAAAAGTCTTTCCTTTGCTTCATTATGTATAAATGTACCTAGAACACTGCCTGGTAAATAGCAGGCACTCAAATATACATTCATATAATACTCTTTTCATAGAAAAAGAAAAAGAAATCTATAGTTCTATTATATATCTATTCCATTCACTGTGTATTTCTAGAAAAGAAGGGCGTCATTACAGAAGTACTCAACTAAAGTATTACTTCAATTAAAACTTGACCTGAAAATCAAGATTAAACTATGGAGCATGGTTAGTAAAGCATCTAAAAGAAAACTGTATTCATAATCTAACTCAACTACTATTTTAAAGGAACATAACAGTGTACCTATGTATAAGCCCATCCCCCCAAAAAAAAGAGTGAGAAAGAGAGTTTTAAATTCAAAACAGGATCTTTAAGAAAGACTAATGTTTTTCTCATTATGAATTCAGTAACAAGAAAGCATCTTTCCTCACTTGTCCCAGAGGCCAAGAATCTCATAAGAAGAACTTTCACAGCTGAGAATCTCATGAGAAGAATTTTCACGGCAGTCTTACGGCTGTCATAACCAATTATAAGGACTACAACTGCAGAGGGCCAGAAAATCAGGAATAAATATTCATATAAGCCATTAAACAAATAAAGATTTGCTAGACCAGGTAAGATGAAAATAATTTCTTCTTCATTTGTAGAATTATATTTACTTCCCCTTTGGTCACTGAGCCAAATGGTCTCTTTCTCAAATAAGATATGGAAATTACAAAATTTCTAAACAGTCGGGTTATTTCTTTTATTAAGAAAAAGGAATACTTACAGACTTTCTGATATCTTTTGAAGAGAGATCAATCAATTTCTTGTTTATAGACCATTCTTCATCAGATTCCATTATGGCTTTCTAAGAAATAGCCATTTGTTAATGAAAATATACAAGTAAATACAAAGAAGAAGTTTAAAAATAAAGAAATACAGTGAATTAGCTATAGGGTATAATATACATGTTAGGTCATTATTTTGAATGAATTAACCTTTTAATTTCTGTTACTTAAAATTGGAATTTCTTGATTTCATACAAATCTGATCTTCAGCCAAATTGATTCTATATTACTCACTGTATACTCCTGTACATAAAAATTCACAAATTTCCTACTCCACTCATAGCATGTGTGCATGCTCAGACATTCAGCTGTGTCCGACTCTTTGCTACCCCTTTGGGATGTAGCTTGCCAGGCTCCTCTATCCATGAGATTATCCCAACAAGAATACTAGAGTAGCTTCTATTTCCTCCTCCAGGGGATCTTCCCAAAGTAGGGATCAAATCCAATGCATCTCCTGCATTGGGAGGCAGATTCGTTTTTTTTTTTTTTCCATTTTAATTGGAGGCTAATTACTTTACAAGTATACAAGCAAAGTAATGCAAAAAATAGAAGTGCAAAAAAGTAAAACGGCTATCTTGAGAAGGCCTTACAAATAGCTGTGAAAAGAAGAGAAGCAAAAAACAAAGGAGAAAAGGAAAAATATACCCCTTTGAATACAGAGTTCCAAAGGATAGCAAGGAGAGATAAGAAAGGCTTCCTCAGTTATCCCTGCAAAGAAACAGAGGAAAACAATACAATGGGAAAGAATAGAAATCTCTTGAGATACCAAGGGCACATTTCCTGCAAAGATGGGCTCAATAAAGGACAGAAATGGTATGAACCTAACAGAAGCACAAGATATTAAGAAGAGGTGGGAAGAATACACAGAACAATATAAAAAGGATCTTCATGACCCAGATAATCATAATGGTGTGATCACTCACCTAGAGCCAGACATCTTGGAATGTGAAGTCAAGTGGGCCTTAGAAAGCATCACTACAAACAAAGCTAGTGGAGGTGATGGAATTCCAGTTGAGCTATTTCAAATCCTAAAAGATGATGCTGTGAAAGTGCTACACTCAATATGGTAGCAAATTTGGAAAACTCAGCAGTGGCCACAGGACTGGAAAAGGTCAGTTTTCATTCCAATCCGAAAGAAAGGCAATGCCAAAGAGTGCTCAAACTACTAGCGTGTGCACTCATTTCACACGCTAGTAAAATAATGCTCAAAATTCTCCAAGCCAGGCTTCAACAATACATGAACCGTGAACTTCCAGATGTTTAAGCTGGATTTAGAAAAGGCAGAGGAAAAAGAGATCAAATTGCCAACATCCACTGGATCATCAAAAAGGCAAGAGAGTTCCAGGAAAGCATCTATTTCCACTTTACTGACTATGCCAAAGCTTTTGACTATGTGGATCACAGCAAACTGTGGAAAAATCTTAAAAAGATGGGAATACCAGACCACCTGACCTGCCTCTTGAGAAACCTGTATGCAGGTCAGGAAGCAACAGTTAGAACTGGACATGGAACAACAGACTGGTTCCAAATAGGAAAAGGAGTACCTCAAGGCTGTATATTGTCACCCTGCTTATTTAACTTATATGCAGAGTACATCATGAGAAAGGCTGGGGGGGAAGAAGCACAAGCTGGAATAAAGATTACTGGGAGAAATATCAATAACCTCAGATATGCAGATGACACCACCCTTAGGGCAGAAAGTGAAGAGGAACTAAAGAGCTTCTTGATGAAAGTGAAAGAGGAGAGTGAAAAAGTTGGCTTAAAGCTCAACATTCAGAAAACTAAGGTCATGGCTCTGGTCCCATCACTTCAGGGGGAGAAAAATGGGGAAACAGAAGAAACACTGGCTGACTTTTTTTTTTTTAGCTCCAAAACCACTGCAGATGGTGAATGCAGCCATGAAATTAAAAGACGCTTACTCCTTGGAAGGAAAGTTATGACCAACCTAGACAACATATTAAAAAGCAGAGACAGTAATTTGCAAACAAAGGTTCATCTAGTCAAGGCTATGGCTTTTCCAGTAGTCATGGATGGATGTGAGAGGTAGACTATAAAGAAAGCTGAGTGCTGAAGAATTGATGCTTTTGAACCGTGGTGTTGGAGAAGACTCTTGAGAATCTCTTGGACTGCAAGGAGATCCAACCAGTTCATCCTAAAGGAGATCAGTCCTGGGTGTTCACTGTAAGAACTGATGTTGAAGCTGAAACTCCAATACTTTGGCCACCTGATGTGAAGAACTGACTCGCTGAAAAGGACCCTGATGCTGGGAAAGATTGAAGGCGGGAGGAGAAAGGAATGACAAAGGACAGGATGGTTGGATGCCATCACCAACTCGATGGACATGAGTTTGAGTAAATTCTGGGAGTTGGTGATGGACAGGGAGGCCTGACCTGCTGCAGACCATGGGGTCACAAAGAGTCGGACATGATGGAATGACTGAACTGAACTGAATTACTTTACAATATTGTGGTGGTTTTTGCCATACTTGACATGAAACAGCCACAGCTGTACATGTGACCCCAGTCTCAAACCCCCCTCCCACCACCCTCCCCATTCCTTCCCTCTGGGTTGTCCCAGTGCACCAGCTTTGAGTGCCCTATTTTATGCATCAAAATTGGATTGATCATCTATTTCACATATATTAATATACATGTTTCAATGCTATTCTTTTAAATCATCCCACCCTCAAGGCAGGTAGATTTTTTTTTACCACTGAGCCACCTGGGAAGCCCACACCTTTCACAGACATCAACTCAAATAAATTCAATTTGCTTTACTGGTCTTCTTTGAAATATATGAAGTTATTTACGTGCTTTGTAGTAACCAAATACTTGAACTATTTCTGGTTACATAAAAAAGGAGTAAAATTGTATGGGAAAAAAGACACAGAAATGGAATTATAAGACTTATCTAAGCTAATCAATATGACTAACATAAGAAGCACTAGGGTGATAAGTATAAAATACTCTCATTTTTTATATAACATCACTATAATGAAGCAAATTTAAACATGAAATTAAGATTCAAATAAGTATACTATTCTGCTATTACCTATTTAAAAGACATGTGTTTCTTGTGTTGACACTATAATGCAGTACATTCAATAAAAACTGAAGCCAGATCACATAAATATATCTTTAATGATCATGTAAGAGAGTTGGTATAGAAAAGTGATACATCATTCTTCTAAAAGATGACACTTCTGTTGCCCACCATTGAGCAACAGTAGCTGCTTATGTTGTCCTATATACTTCAGTCCTTACATTCATAATCTAGTACTCTATTGAGGAAGTATAAGAGAAAAAGAAAACACACTAAAGAAAAGCATATTAATTTCTTTCTCAATTGATTCTGTTTAACACAGGACTGATAATGGAGTTGCAGATTACCTGGCTTATTCTTCTGTACCTTAATAGCATGACATTTCAAAGCAAATAATCAGACTGTTTTTCAAAATTTCTACAGGAAAAGTAGATTTTCACCACCTCATCAACCTTAATAGGTTTTATGATTCTTTTTTTAAAATTAATCCTTTTAACTGGGATTTGTAGTCCATATTCATTAAACTTTACAATCCTATACTGTCTAAACTTTGCAAGTTTCTATATCACCTCAACAAAACATTATCTTTTTTAAATGTAGATGCTACCATTCCATATATGGTTTTACATTCACAAATTTATATTAGTCTATATACTGCACCCAGGTCAGTATTAAACAAAGGTTATTTAGTTAAACCTGCCTGAACATTATGGGCCTTCCTAGTGGCTCCATGGTAAAGAAACCACCTGGCCAAGCAGGAGACCCGGATTCAATCTCTGGGTCAGGAAGACACCTGGGAGAAGGAAATGGCAACACACTCCTGGGAAATCCTATTGACAGAGAAGCCTGGCAGGCTATAGTCCCTGGGGTCGCAAACAGACAGACAGGGCTTAGCAACTGAGCACACACAGATGCATGCTCGAACAATGTAATGAAACCTGATTGTTTAAGAACTCTAATCATTTACTATAATGTTCACAGATGCATGGCAAGGTTAGATTTTGGTTTCTTTTTACAAACAGCATGATGAAATATTAAATATTGAGATTTACAGCAATAACTTATCTCAGCAATTGTAATTTGTACTATTTGCATATAACTATCTCTGGCTCTGATGAACTTCAGTGGTAAGTTTTCTAGAGTTATGACTACTATTTTGACTTGAAAGTACTTCAAGGTAAAACTCTGATTTTTCATTTGAGAAATTAATATAGAAATTATAAATTACTATTTGATAGTATATTCACTTACAAATAAGCATGCTTTTAAAGTTCAAAATTTCAAATTTCTTTCTTCAAAATTTAAACAGCAGAATTTTTTGTGCTTTACATCATTTCTTAATGATATAAAATTTGGTAAATATATAGGAGAAAAATATCAGAATAAAGATAACTGTATTCATAAAACCATAATACAGTAAAAAATAAATATGTATGTAAAGACTATTATAAATACCTTAAAATAGATGGGAGCCATATCACCCACTTCCTTTGGGAGAGGAATACATTCGTAAACCATATGGTACTGTTTCTTCATGTTCATATTCGTTTCTAAAAAGATACAGTCTAATCCTTTATCTTCAAACATTTTCACCAATGATTTTCTAAACATCTGAAGAAAGCAAAATGGCTAAGTAAATAAAGCAATGATAGGAGATTCAAAATATGAAAACAAAAAAAAGTGTAGCAAATTCTTTTAAAATAAAAAAGAAATAATACACAATGTTGGAATTCTATACTGTTATCTTACAATTACTTTACTTTCTAAATCTACCACATTTAACATAGTTAAGTAACATTTTTTTAAACTGAAATTCACTGTGCTCAGTGTATATATCACAAACAGTTTCAGTAAACTAACAAAAGGAAGTGATAAAATCAAAATTACACAGTAAATTACATAGAACTAACAGTAAAATCATACAAAAACATCCCCAAACCAAAAGTACTCTGAGTGGGTAAGCATCCTTAAATTCAGTGAGACAAGCAAAATTCACTTCCAATTGTTTTTCTAACCTCAAAGTAACTTCATTTGCTTCTTCCCTTTATATGTGTGCTGATCCTTCACTTGCAGATTTTCATTCAGCATAATTTCCTAGAGATTCAACCAGGTTATGTTAAGACCCTGCCGACTTACTGCCACGTGGAGATAGCAGTTCAGGTTTGCCATTCAAGATTCTCTTGACACCCAAAACAGGAAAAGGATACAAATTACTGCTGTGTGGGGAGGGAGTTCTAGAATCCCATGAGGTGTCCTCTGACCATTTAATACTGATCCCTCATCACTATTCTATTTTCCACTGCTTTTATAAAACAAGAGCAAGTAGGGGAAAAAAATCAAATAACGGTAATTTGACACGAACTAAAATGCTACCTAATAAGCCACAGATAGAGGATCCACTATTCATTTCTAACCACAGCTAAGTATAAGTTCAGCATAGTCTCTTTACTTCAGATAATTTGCTGTTGAAGTCTTAGCTAATACCTATGATCTCATGGTAGGTGACTGTTAGCTAAATCATTATAGATGATTATAGACAGTTGGTTCCCTTTCTAAAAATTGTCTGACTTTCGTATTATACTTTCTAAAATCAAATTAATGGAGACAATGCACATATAATTAAATTATGATAAAAATAATAATATAATATAGGTATAAATATATCTATATGATAAAATCGATTATTTAAATTTTATACCTCCTATGCCTCCAATCTGTTATCTGTATATAAAAATGCTTCCCCCTAAACGCTGTGTTCACTAAATTGTATGATTTTCTTCTTCCTGAGTAAACAAGAAGACTAAACTTCCCTGTATCTCTGGGACTTAAGTGGGGCCATGTTTAGTCCTGAGTAATGAAATGTATATGGAAATGATATGTGTTAAAAGAGTTATCAAAAGGTAGTGTGTCTTCTCACATCTATTTTCTTCAAACCAAGGGTCTGAAAGAGAAGAATTCCACCACAGGAGAAGCTTATCATGGAAGAAATCTGAATGCCTGTACTACTTCTTGAAGGCAGTCTTCCACAATGGATGATGATATAAGAAATCACTTTAGCTGTCTCAACTTATTGTGAATTAAGTGTTCTTTGCAACAACAGTGAAGAAGACATCAGTGATAAACTCAAGCTGTTTCAGACAAATCAGAAAATGACAACAGATAACTCTTATCTTTCCACTCAATCATACCCCAGATAGTTATCTTCACATGTCTAATAATACATGCAAAAAACAAAAGCAGCCAAATGGAAAGTATGTTTGCTATATAATATAGTTCTAAAGATTGTCTTTATTTTGTTAATTGTTGGCACATTAGTGAATTTTATTTATTATGCATATTTTCAATTAATTATTATTTATTGAATGATCACTTAGTTCTGTGGTGAGAATTTTATAACATTAGAAACAGAAAGATAATTACTAAAATGGAACTATATAGCTGAAAACCAATTTTTTTAAAAAATGAAAAAGTAGATAAAATACAACAGCAACAACAATAAAAATTTAGATACTCTAAACATTATCTAACAAATTCTTTACTTCAGATTTTTTCATGAGTCTTTTCTGGTTTAACTGTTGGATGACTGTTCTAGTGTCTATCTGAATAACAGCAAATAAGACAGACTTAAGATGTCATGGATTATAAATGAAATCCTAAAATTACTACATTAGTAGTGATGCAAAAATAGTTCAATATTATAAAATGTATAAACATCATACCTATAGCTACAAGGAGGACACACACACTTTTAAATAGTTCTCATATATATATAAGACTTGAAAAATATGAGTTTAATGTTATAATTTCAGGTTCAGTTGAGTTTGACTCTTTGTGACCCCATGGACTGCAGCACGCCAGCTTCCCTGTCCATCACCAGCTCCTGCAGCTTGCTCAAACTCATGTCCATCGAGTCAGTGATGCCATCCAATCATCTCATTCTCTGTCATCCCCTTCTCCTCCTGCCTTCAATCTTTCCCAGCATCAGGGTCTTTTCCAATGAGTCAGCTCTTCGCATCAGGTGGCAAAAGTATTGGAGCTTCTGTTCAACATCAGTCCTTCCAATGAATATTCAGGACTGATTTCCTCGAGGATGGACTGGTTGGATCTCCTTGCAGCCCAATGGACTCTCACGAGTCTTCTCCAACACCACAGTACAAAACCATCAATTCCTCAGTGCTTAGCTTTATGGTACAGCTCTCACATCCATACATGACTACTGGAAAGACCATACCTTTGGCTATACGGACTTTGACTACTACTTTGTTGGCAAAGTAATGTCTCTGCTCTTTAATACACTGTCTAGGTTTGTCATAGCTTTTCTTCCAAGGAGTGTCTTTTAGTTTCATGGCTGCAGTCACCATCTGCAGTGATTTTGAAGCCCAAGAAAATAAAGTCTGTCACTGTTCCCACTGTTTCCCCATCTATTTGCCATGAAGTGATGGGACCAGATGCCATGATCTTAAGTTTTCTGAGTGTTGAGGTTCCCCCCCCCCTTTTTTTTTAAATTTTCTTTACTTTATTGTGTTGGTTTTGCCATACAATGACATGAAACCGCCATGGGTTTACATATGCTCCCCCTCCAGAACCCCCCTCCCTTCTCCCTCCTGATGCCCTCCCCCTGGGACATCTCCGTGCACCAGCCCCGAGCATCAACCCTGGGCTGGCGTGAATGCTAAGTTTTAAGGCAGCTTTTCACTCTCCTCTTTCACTTTCATCAAGAGGCTCTTTAGTTCCCCTTCGCTTTATGCCATAAAGGTGGTGTCATCTGAATATCTGAAGTTATTGATATTTCTCCTGGCAGTCTTGATTCCATCTTGCACTTCATCCAGCCTGGCATTTCTTATGATGTACTATGTATATAAATTAAATAAGCAGGGTGACAATACACAGGCTTAACATATTCCTTTCCTAAAACTGAGCCAGTCTGTTGTTTCATGTCAGGTTCCAACTGTTGCTTCTTGACCTGCATATAGGTTTCAAAGGAGGCAGGTATTCCCATCTCCTGAAGAATTTCCCAAAGTTTGTTGTGATACACAGTCAGAAGCTTTAGCGTAGTCTATGAAGCAAAAGTAAATGTTTTTCTGAAATTCTCTTGCTTTTCCTATAATTCAGTGGATGCTGGCAATTTGGTCTCTGGTTCCTCTGCCTTTTCTAAATCCAGCTTCAACATCTGGGAGTTCTCAATTCATGTACTGTGGAAGCCTGGCTTGGAGAATTTTGAGCATAACTTTGCTAGTATGTGAAATGAATGCAATTGTGCAGTAGTTTGAACATTATTTTGCATTATCCTTCTTTGGGGCTTGAATGAAAACACCTTTTCCAGTCCTGTGGCCATGCTGAGTTTTCCATATTTGCTGGAATACTGAGTGTAGCACTTTAACAGCATCATCTTTTAGGATCTGAAATAGCTCAGCTGGAATTCCATCACTAGCTTCTTTCATAGTGATGCTTCCTAAGGGCCACTTAACTTCACACTCCAAGGTACCTGGTTCTAGTTGAGTGATCGTACCATTGTGGTTATCTGGATCACTAAGATCTTTTTTTGAATAGTTCTGTATATTCTTGCAACTTCTTAATATCTTCTGCTTCTGTTAGTTCCATACCATCTCTGTCCTTTATTGTGCCCATCTGTGCATGAAATGTTTCCTTGGTATCTTGAATTTTCTTGAAGAGGTCTTTCCCATTCTATTGTTTTCCTCTGTTTCTTTGCATTGTTCACTTAGGAAGGCTTTCTTATCCCTCCTTGCTAGTCTTTGGAATTCTGCATTCAGATGGGTCTATCCTTCCTATTTGCCTTTGCCTTTTGCTTCTCTTCTTTTCTCAGCTATTTGTAAGGCCTCCTCAGACAACATTTTGCTTTTTGCATTTCTTTTTCTTGGGGATGGTCTTGATCACCATCTCTTGTACAATGTTACAAACCTCTGTCCATAATTTTTAAGACACTCTGTTATCAGATCTAATCCCTTGAATCTATTTATCACTTCCACTGAATAAAGGTGAGGGATTTGATTTAGGTCATACCTGAATGGCCCAATGGTTTTCTCTGCTTTCTTCAATTTAAATATGAATTTTGCAATAAAGAGTTCATGGTCTGAGTCACAGTCAGCTCCTGATCTTGTTTTTGATGACTATACAGAGGTTCTCCATCTTCGACTGCAAAGAATATAATCAATTTGATTTTGCTATTGACCATCTGGTGATCTCCATGTGTAGAAAGGTCTCTTGTGTTGATGGAAGAGGGTGTATGCTACGAGTAGCGCATTCTGGCAAAACTCTGTAAGCCTTTGCTCTGCTTCCTTTTCCACTCTAAGGCCAAACTTGTCTGTTACTCCGGGTATCTCTTGACCTCTTATTTTTGCATTCCAGTCCACTATGATGAAAAGGACATCTTTTTGTGGTGTTAGTTCTAGAAGGTCTCTTAGGTCTTTATAGAATCATTCAACTTCAGCTTCTTCAGCATTACTGGTCAGGCATAGACTTGGACTACTGTCATACTGAATGGTTTGCCTTGGTGACATACAGAGATCATTCTGCTGTTTTTGAGACTGCACCAAGTCTTGTTCACCTCTCTTGTTCACTGTGAGGGCTACTCCATTTCTTCTAAGGGATTATTGCCCACAGGAGTAGATACAATGGTCATCTGAATTAAATTCACCCATTACCATCAATTTTAGTTCACCGATTGCTAATGTTCACTCTTGCCATCTCCTGTGTGACCACTTCTGATTTACTCTGATTCATGGAACTAGTATTCCAGCTTCCAATGCAGTATTGTTCTTTACAGCATCAGAGTTTACTTTCACCACGAGACACATCCACAATTGGGTGCTGCTTCTGTTTTGGCTCAGCCTCTTCATTCCTTATGGAGCTATTTCTCCACTCCCATCCAGCAACATATTGGGCATCTACTGATCTGGGAAGTTCATCTTTTAGTGTCATATCTTTCTGCCTTTTCATACTGTTCATGGGGATCTCAAGGCAAGAATGCTGAAGTGGTTTGCCATTCCCTTCTCCGGTGGAGCACATTTTGTCAGAACTCTCTACCATGACCTATCTTCTAAAGAGATCCATGATTAGTCTCTTTGGAAGTCTTAAAATTTTCATGGTTTCTAATTAGGGGTTTTTATAACCCTATTCACTTGTCAACCATTGGAAAGACAAGTGCTTTCTTTCTCTCTTCCTGTTTTGGTGAGTATAAGGTCTTGAAATAATTTAGCAGCAATTTTACCCGTGTTGTGCCTTTCAATTTCTTGAAGATTCACCACAACCCATCCCCCCACCACATACACAAAATCCCTGCATCCAAATGTCAGCCAGGCTATAAGGGAAAAGCGTGGAAATTTAGCCTGGAAACAAAATCATGACAATATCACAGTAGCAGAAAATGTCAATACCATTACAGGAAAATATGACAATTAACTAAGTATAAGCCACTATCTTTCTAAAATTACTTTTTATTATCTGAAAACATCCTTCTTTTTGGCTATAATTTATTAGCTTACCTTGGCAAGAATGATTATTTCATGTTCCATAAAAGCAAATATTAGATATCTTACATTGATTTTTATTTTAAATACATATAATTAGTTGGTCAAAGTTCATTTAGTAGACAAAAGCTATCAGTTGTATACCTGAAACTGGTATATTATATGACAATCATACCTCATTAAAAATATTTGTTTAAAGCTTTCAATAAAGTAAAAAGGTAGTGAGTAGTGAAAACATCATGACCCACCACAGGTATACACAACTATGGAAATGTATGTGTTTAAATTCAGAATGTAAAATCATTGAAAGAAGGTATAAACTTGTTAGAATTTGTCACAATAGTGTGTAGAAATTGTTCTGGATCATAACAAAGATCATGAGCATTATCATGCTGACCTGAATTTCCTCCCAGATGTCTTCATCCAATAAGGTAGCTGCCCTATGGTGCTGCAAAGGGACTATCAAGCAGTGCCCTTCAGTAAGAGATCGTACGTTGGGTAAACACAAATAAACCTATGGGGGAAAGAAGATGCAAAGGTGAAATTCTATTGGTATTCCTTCTCAGTTCTGAAAGATGAGCTCCTCGTAGGTCAATACGGCTAACATTTAATAAAATATACCTGGTCATAATATACTATACTTCAATATTTTTAAGATATTCACTATTGAAAATTTTAAAAGCCATAAAGATAACTTTTAATAAACCAGATATTTATTGCAGAAGTCTCAATTTTGACTAAGATACCTCAAAGATGAAACTTACCAAAGGGGAGAATGACTGACATTTTATCCTTCATCTGAGAAAGCTACCTGTCTTCAGAGCTCTTGAAACAACACAAATTTTGCAAGAAGGAAAAAAAAAAAAAAAAATACAAGACTTGGTAATGAAATGGAAGTTAAAATGATGCCTATTAATTATTAGTTAAGAAGAGAGACATAACTTCTACATGACTTTACAGCACTGGTTAAGTTCTATTTATTTACATACATGTATTACCTAGAAGTTGGCACTATTTCTCCATTTTATACAAAGTGTATTTTTTTTAAAAAGGTCAAAAAGGTCAATTACTATACTTGTAGAAAGCCAAAGGTATTCATAAGGACCATGAATATTCTTCAAAGTGGCTTGATCTTATTTTTTATAACTTTTTGGTTAGGTTTTAGCTAGAAGAACTTTATATAAGAGAATTAACTAATAACATTTATCTATTAACTGATTAATTGCTTTATAAAATAATGCCAATTTAAAATTCTTTGCTATTTGAGTGAAGAACTAGGAGTGTATATGAATATGGCTATATATACTTGAATTTACAGTTAAATCACAACAATATTCACAATTAAAAGCAGTATCAGGAATAAGCATTGGAGAGGTGACCAAGATAGGTAGAGTAGGAAGACCCTGAATTCACTTCCTCCTACAGCCACAACAAAACTACAACTAATTACAGAGCAACTATCTATAAGAAAAACCTGAATACTAGCAGAAATGATATTCTGCAACTAAATACATAAAGAAGAAACCACGAGACAAGGAACAGGTGAAAACACATTATCATTAGGACATACATCCTGAGGTCAGCAACCCACAAACAAGAGGATTATGATAGAGGTCCTCAACAAGGAGCAAGGAATTTCAATCCCACATTGGGCTCCCAGGCAGGGGGGCTTGCATCATGAAGATGAGATCCCAGAATGTTTGGCTTTGAAAGCCTTCAAGGCTTGCATATGAGAGAGACTCATTCTTAAAAGCTGCATGCAAAAAAATCTCATACTCTCTGAGTCACAGCACAGAGACAGTAGTTTCAAAGTAGCCTAGTTCAGATCCACTCCCACTTGCTGAAAGAGGTAAGAAGTAATTGGGACTATCCTTGGGGACAGAAAAGCTGGCAGCAGCCATTTACCAGCATGAGCAACCAATGTTTCAGAATCTTCCCTCTAGCTTCTTAGTGCCAAGGACCACGCCTGCCCTGCAGCAAGCCAGCCCCAGCCCCAGTCCCTGCTGGCCATGAGTGAACCACTTGGGAAGCCCACCCCACCCCGAATCAGCAAGACAGCGGCGGCCCTACACCCTACAGGGTGACCGAGGTAAGCATGAGGAAGGCTGACATGCACCCCAGCAGGCCTGCAGCCGTACCAAGAGGTTACGTCTAAAGGTGGGAGGAGATAACTGATCTACCTAATAGAAATGAAACAGAAATCTGGGTAAAAGAGGAGATGAAAGAAACACTCCAAGTGAAGGAGCAAGACATCACATCCTGGACTTCCCTGGTAGTCCAGTGGTTAAGAATCTGCCTGTCAACGTGGGGGATACAGGTTAGATTCCCTGGGCCAGGAGGAATCCATATGGTGCAGGACAACTAAGCCTGTGTGCCAGAACTGCTAAGTCCACGCTCTAGAGCCTGCATGCCACAACTACTGGAGCCTGCACGCCTGGAGCCTGGGCTCTGCAACGAGAGAGGCCACTGCAGAAAGAACCCTGCACACCGCAACCAGAGAATACTCCCTGCTCACCGCAAGCGGGGAAAGCCCATGCACAAAGAAAATATAGCACAGCCAAAAATAAATGAAAAGAGTGGCCTTGCTATTTAAAAAACAAACGAAAAGACATAACCTCAGGGGAAAAAAAATACTAAACAAAGATAAGCAATTGACCCAATAGTTCAAGATGATGATCATAAATATGCTAACCAAACTTGGGAAAAGAAGGGATGAACACAGTGACAATTTCAAAAAAGAGAAAATATAAGGAAGAACTGAAGAGTACTAAAGGTTCAAGAACTAAAATGAAGGTATATACTAGAAGGAATCAACAGTAGGTTACATGATACAGAGGAACTGATCAGAGAGCTAGAAGACAGAGTAGTGGAAATCACTCAAGTGAGGAACAACAACAACAACAAAAAGAGGACTTTAAAAGTGACACTAGTTTAAGAGAGACCTCTGAGACAACATCAAGCATACTAATATTCACATTATAGGTGTTCCAGAAGAAGAAGAGAAAGAAAAGGGGTAAAAAATCTATTCAATGAATCTAGTCAATGAAATTATGGCTGAAAACTTCCCTAACCTTAAGAAGGAAACAGATATCCAGGTATAGAAGCAGAGATTACCAAATAAGATGAATGTGATGTATCTGCACAAAGAAACATTATAATTAAAATGGCAAAAATTAAAGATGATGAGAGAATCTTAAAAGCAGCAAGAGAAAAGCAACGAGTTACATATAATGTAACTCCCATACCATCAGCTGACTTTTCAGCAGAAACTGGAGGGCAGAAGGGAACAGCATGATATCTTTAAAGTGCTGAAAAGAAAAAATCTACAGTCACAATACTTGGCAAGGTTATCATGCAGGTTTGAAGGAGAGTAAGTGTTTTACAGACAAGCAAAAGCTAAAAAGAGTTCAGTATTACTGAAGAGGCTTTATAAGAAATGATAAAAGGACTTAGGGGCTTCCCTGGTGGCTTAGACGGTAAAGAATCTGCCTACAATGCAGGAGACCCAGTTTGATCCTTGGGTTGGGAAGATCCCCTGGAGAAGGGAATGGCTACCCACTCCAGTATTCTTGACTGGAAAATCTCCTGGACACAGGAGCCTGGTGGGCTGCAGTTCATGGGGTCACAAACTGTAGGGCACAACTGAGCAACTAACACAAACATGTATGGTGGTCCTATTCCTAGTTTTTAAAAAAATCTCCACACTGTCTGCCACAGTGGCTATATCAATTCACATTCCAGCAATGCAAGAGTGTTCCCTTTTCTCCACACCCTCTCCAGCATATATTGTTTGCAGACTTTGATGATGGCTATTCTGAATGGTGTGAGGTGATATCTCATTGCAGTTTTGATTTGCATGTCTCTAATAATGAGTGATGTTGAGCATCTTTTCATGTGTTTGTTAGCCATCTGAATGTCTTCTTTGGAGAAATGTCTGTTTAGGTCTTCTTCTCACTTTTTAATTGGGTTGTTTGTTTTTCTGATATTGAGATGATGAGCTGCTTGTATATTTGGAAATTAATCCTTTGTCAGTTGCTTCATTTGATATTATTTTCCCCCATTCTGAGGGTTGTCTTTTCACCATGTTTGTAGTTCCCTTTGCTGTGTGAAAGCTTTTAAGTTTAATGAGGTCCCACTTGTTTATTTTTATTTCCATTACTCTAGTAGGTGGGTCATAGGGGATCTTGCTTTGATTTATGTCATCGAGTATTCTGCCTGTGTTTTCCTCTAAGAGCTTTATAGTTTCTGGTCTTACATTTAGGTCTTTAAATAATTTTGATTTTATCTTTGTCTACGGTGTTAGTAAGAGTTCTAATTTCATTCTTTAATACGTAGCTGTGTGGCTATGTAGTATTCCCAGCACCACTTATCCAAGAGGCTGTCTTTGCCCCTCTGTATATTCTTGCCTCCTTTGTCAAAAAGAAGGTACCCGTAGGTGTGTGGTTTTATCTTTAGGCTCTCTATCTTGTTCCACTGGTCTATATTTCTGCTTTTGTGCCATATCATACTGTCTTGATGACTAACTTTGTAGTGTAGTCTGAAGTCAGGAAGGTTGATTCCTCCTGCTCCATTCTTCTCTCTCAAGGCTGGTTTTGCTATTTTTGTGTTTCCATATCAATTGTGAAATTTTTTGTTCTAATTCTGTGAAAAATGTCACTGGTAATTTGATAGGGATCGCACTGAATCTGTAGACTGCACCTGGTAGTACAGTCATTTTCACAATATTGATTCTTACAACCCAGCAACATGGAATAATCTGTTTATGCTGTCTTTGATTAAAAACCAAAACACTCTTTTAAGTAAAGAATAGTGTTAGGACAAGAAGGGGATAGATAATTTTTATTTTTAAGAAAGGAGAAGGTAGGGACAATTTATGATCAGAAACTAAAATAACATTTGACTCTAATGAGTACTAATATAGCTTCCTTAAGAAATCTGTATTTAAGACATTAAATATAAGAAATTCAAGCAGAGTGAGTATGACTGAATTGTTTTCGAATACTGTTTATTACTACTACCTAACATAAAGTAATTCCTTAGAAACTCACAGTCATATATAATTAACTTGGGTAATAACTAAAAGGATATATATCTTATTGTTTATTCAGATTAATAAAATAATCTATTATCTACAACAGATAGGATAAGCAGTCAGATGCTGTAGGAAACAGATGAAATTAAATCGAATCAATATTTCAAACATTTATATATTAAAATATTCACAGATGAAAGTCTGAAATGAATTAAGAGACAGTATTTTGTTAGAGCTAAGACAGCACAATAAAGCACAGATCAAGAAAGGATCTATTCAAATAGTGTTAATAACACTATTCAAATAGTTTTAAAGTGAAATCAAAATGATACGACTGGCCCAAGAGGAAAAAACAGATCAGCTGCTCCTCAGGAAGTTAGAGGCAAAAAGAAGACTTAGTACCTTTAATTGGAAAATTAATTTTATAATTAAAATTAAATACCTTCTAGTTGAAAATGTGGATTACCTCACAGTAGAAGAGGAAAAGGAATGTGTCAAACAATATATGAGTTGAAAATAGAACACGTCTCTTTGCTGGCCCACAGTTCCTTTCACTAACTGAGAAATGGCTAGAACGGGACGCAGTCTACGAAGCAGGAGGCAAATGGAAGTTCTGTATACTTCACGCTTCTGGGCCTGTGTGGACCAAGCCTGTCTTCAGTGCATTTCAGAAAATGAAGCCACTGAAAAATACCCAAACTTTTTATATAGAATTATTGAAACCTTTATGTTACTTTATGTTTAATTTATTCTTTTCCTCTGTTTCCCCATCTATTTGCCATGAAGTGATGGGACCAGATGCCATGATCTGGTTTTCTAAATGTTGACTTTAAAGCCAAATTTTTCACTCCTCTTTCACTTCCATCAAGAGGCTCTTTAGTTCTTCTTCACTTTCTGCCATAAGGGTGGTGTCATCTGAATATCTGAGGTTATTGATATTTCTCCCAGCAATCTTGATTCCAGCTTGTGCTTCATCCAGCCCAGCGTTTCTCATGATGTACTCTGCATATAAGTTAAATAAGCAGGATGACAATATACAGCCTTGATGTACTCCTTTCTTGATATGGAACCAGTCTGTTGTCCCATGTCCAGTTCTAACTGGTGCTTTCTGACCTGCATGCAGATTTCTCAAGAGGCAGGTCAGGTGGTCTGGTATTCCCATCTCCTTCAGAATTTTCCAGTTTGTGGTGATCCACACAGTCAAAGGCTTTGGCTCAACATTCAGAAAACTACGATCATGGCATCCAATCACATCACTTCATAGCAAATAGATGGAGAAAACAGTGAGACTTTAATTTTGGGGGCTCCAAAATCACTGCAGATGGTGATTGCATGAAATTAAAAGACACTTACTCCTTGGAAGAAAAGTTATGACCAACCTAGACAGCATATTAAAAAGTAGAGATAGTACTTTGCCAACAAAGGTCCATCTAGTCAAGGCTATGGTTTTTCCAGTGGTCATGTATGGATGTGAGAGTTGGACTATAAAGAAAGCTGAGCACCAAAGAATTGATGCTTTTGAACTGTGGTGTTGGAGAAGACTCTTGATAGTCCCTTGGACTGTAAGGAGATCCAACCAGTCCATTCTAAAGGAGATCAATCCTGGGTATTCATTGGAAGGACTGACACTGTAGCTGAAACTCCAAAACTCTGGCCACCTTATGTGAAGAACTGACTCATTTGAAAAGATCCTGATGCTGGGAAAGACTGAAGGAGAGAGAAGGGGACAACAGAGGATGAGATGGTTGGATGGCACCACTGACTCAATGGACATGAGTCTGAGTAAACTCCGGGAGTTGGTAATGGACAGGGAGGCCTGATGTGCTGCAGTTCATGGGGTTGCAAAGAGTCAGACATGACTGAGCAACTGAACTGAACTGAATTTATTCTTACATTTTGTAAAGGTAGGGGACAGACTAAAGAGGAATGAAATATATATACAAAATGTCTTAATTATGAAAATATAAATGTTTATTTAACAGTCAAGAAAAGAACATGGGAAAATTAATACAAGTAATTGGTAAAGTGGGTTAAGAGTTTTTGGATTGATTAAATTTTGAATGGAATTTTTTTACTTTTACTTTTTGATTAAGGCTTGGAGAAGGGAATGGCAACCCACTCCAGTATTCTTGCCTGGAGAATCCCATGGACAGGGGAGCCTGGCAGGCTACAGTCCGTGGGGTTGCAAAGATTCGAACATGATTGAGCAACTAATACACACTTTTGATAAAGTCTAGAGGAAAATAAAGAAATGGAAAAGGAGGGTAATGAAAAATTAAAAGTTAAAGAAACCAAAATTCAAACTGATAAACTGATGTTCTTAATGACCTAAAGATATTAAAGATTAGAATTGCAATGAAAAAGTCAATACCAGTTCTTTGGCTATGCAGGTGCCAATGTGTATAACAAATAATATGTATATTCTCCACAATATTAGTTTCTGAAACCAGCATTCATTCATTCAACTTCCTTTTCTACCACATTTTCTCACTCACTCCACTCTAGCTACACTGGCTTTTTTTCTTCTATTCCATAAATGCCTACCTCATGTCTTCATTCACTGACACCTCTTTCTGAAACATTATTCATTCAGGGCTTCATGTTGCTTCCTTCTTCTCATCTTTCATAGCTTTACTTTCATACATTTAAAATATCTCCTCAGAGAAGCCTTTTAGATCAGCTTCTCAAAAAATAACCTCTCATCATTTCCCACATTTCCTCTCTATATCTGTTTTCTAACAACAGTTCCTTAAATCAGGGCAATCATTACTCTGCTCTGTTTCACTAGAATACAAGCTATACAAGTATATTCAATTCTCTGGTACATGATAACTATTTATTTAACATAAGGATTAAATTGCCAAATGCTGAAATAAATGATTATTATTACCAGCTATTAAATAACTGATATTTAATATTTATTGAGGAGAAGGGGACGACAGAGGACGAGACGGCTGGATGACACCACCGACTCAATGGACATGAGTCTGAACAAGCCCCATGAGACAGTGAAGGACAGCGAGGCCTGGTGTGCTGCAGTCAATGGGGTCGCAAAGAGTTGGACATGACCGAGTGACTGAACAACAAGAATATTTATCAACAGGAGTGACTATAAACATACATGTTTAGTATATAATGGGATATATGCATGTATACAATGATAAATAAAAGTTACCTATACTCATGGAACTAACAGACTACTGAGGGAGACACTCAACAAGTAAAACAAAATACAGATATGGAGGGCTGACTCTGGGACTTGAGAGCATCTGTGGATTTTGATATACACAGACTGCAGAAACCAATCCCCAGTGGTTACCAGGCATAAACTGTACAATAAACTCCTTCAAATTATGAGATAGTCTATAAACAAATAAAAAGATTTCATGAGAATGTAAGGGAAGAAGCAGAAGCTACTTTAGAATAAGTAGCTCTGAGGTGATTTTAATACTGAGACTTAAGTATCAATCATGAAAGTAAGATCACACAGATGGGAAATGGCAGAGCAAGGGTCTGAATCTACATGGTCTGGATCCAAACTCTAGGGCCTGAAGCACAACTCAATGCTGCCAATCTGTAGAGTGGAATTACATGAAACATGAGTTTCATATCATTTGAATATTGATACTCAATCTAAAGAAAATTCTAAGAATCATGGGAACTTAGAAAAGAAAATATATAAAACATAGATTAAGAGATGGATTACTGAGAACCTTAGAAGCGTATGAAGAAAGAAGCAAAATTACATATAACACTAATTCATTTCCTTAGGATAATTAACACTGTATTTCTTACCTTAACACCTATTGCAACAATAAGGTGCTTGGGAAACTGAGAGCTGTCAAAACAATAAAGGCATTTTTCCATTTGTGCAATAAGACTCCGGTGCTCAGCAATAGCTTTTTTCCTCTGATTCTCTTCCTCTTCACCAAAACGTTCTCTCTCAGCTGCTTTGGAGACAAACATGTCATCCAGTGTGTAATAGTCTCCGTCTGGTTTTCCCATGAACTAAAAAATGAAAATAACAGTAGTGGAGAGAAGGCAGTGGTTTATTCAGTTTATTGTACAGTGTCAGGAAAAAAGTAAAGTCAAAGTGTTAGCCACTCAGTTGCGTCTGATAACACTATGGCATACTGAAGTTACATCTGTAAGTTCTGTGATAAAACTATTACATGAAAATTTTAAAAAAGATAAAAATGATTAAAATTTAAGCTTGAACAGCAGGGGTCAATTTATTATGATCATCATCATAAATAAAGTATACTGAATATTTACTATGTGCAATCCTATGCAATTTGACTATTTTATGCTCCTATGGGCTTCCCTGGTGGTTCAGACAATAAATAATCTGCCTGCATTGCAGGAGACCTGAATTCGATCCCTGGGCCTGGAAGATTCCCTGGAGAAGGGAATGGCAACCCACTCCAGTATTTTTGCCAAGAGAATTCCATGGACAGAGGAGTCTGGCAGTCACAAAGAGCTGGACACCACAGAGACTGACACTTTTAGTTTCACACTCCTATGAGGATAGAATCATTATCATTTCAATTTATAGATGAGGAAACTAAACCACAGAGTGGTTAAGAACAACTTTCACTATATAATTAGCATACATTCTATTAAACTTACCACCAATTTGCTAATAAGTATATGGAGAACAATTTTCTCCCTTCTCTTGAAAAATAAAATTTTTAAATTTATTTTTATACAGGTGACAATGATTTATAAAATTATGTATGTTTCATGCATACATAGTCAAATTCTTTTAATAAGTCTTTCTAACACTCTCTTATTGAGAATATCCTATAGTTCGACATGGAGTGCATTCTGGTTTGCTGCTATATAATAAACCCAACTTAATTCTGTGTGTCCCTAGTGGTCTTTGGCTAGACACCTCTGACATACTGTTCATTTAGGGGTGTGCAATAATGGTGTTTTGATAATGCTAAAAAACTTGTTAAAAGCTTATTTATCTATTAAAGTGTGCTTGGTTTGCAATGTTGTGCTAATTTCAGGTGTGCAGCAGAGTGATTCAGTTATACACATGTGTACATATGTGTGTGTATGTGTATATGTGTGTTCTTTTCTAAATTCTTTTCCATTATATGTTATTACAGAATGTTGAGTGTAGTTCCCTGTGTTAATCAGGAGGTCTTTGCTTACTGTTTTCTACACAAGAGTGTATCTATTAATCCCAAACTCCTAACTACTTAAATTAGGAATTAAAATTTTTTATTAACAAAAATAAATCACAGAAACTCATCCATGAAAAAAAAATTAGCATGCACTCCACATGGAACATAAAACAGTTTTCAATTGTACCTCAAGGTACTATCTCTAAACCTTCTTCACAATAAACTGTAGCGAGGGGGATGTTTTTAAAACAAAAATTTTATTTACTTATTTATGTCCTGGCTGAAAATTCTCAAAACACTCTACACTGGGAACAAGATCAAGTTCAAACCATTCTTTGGCCTACCAAGTAATAGATATTGAAAGGTATAATGGTTAAAAACTTGGGTTGAATAATCAGAACTGCACAAAAAAAATCTTCACAACCCAGATAATCACGATGGTGTGATCACTCACACTCACCTAGAGCTGGAGATCCTGGAATGTGAAGTCAAGTGGGCCTTAGCAAGCATCAATACAAAGCTAGTGAAGGTGATGGAATTCCAGTTGAGCTATTTCAAATCCTAAAAGATGACGCTGTGAAAGCGCTGCACTCAATATGTCAGCAAATTTGGAAAAATCAGCAGTGGCACACAAAACTGGAAAAGGTCAGTTTCCATTCCAATCCCAAAGAAAGGCAATGCCAAAGAATGCTCATACTATTGAACAATTGCACTCATCTCACATGCTAGTAAAGTAATGCTCAAAATTCTCCAAGCCAGGCTTTAGCAATATGTGAACCATGAACTTCCAGAGGTTCAAGTTGGTTTTAGAAAAGGCAGAGGAACCAGAGATGAAATTGCCAACATCAGCTGGATAATCGAAAAAGCAAGAAAGTTCCAGAAAAAGCATCTATTTCTGCTTTATTAACTATGCCAAAGCCTTTGTGTGGATCACCATAAACTGTGGAAAATTTTTAAAGAGATGGGAATACCAGACCACCTGACCTGCCTCTTGAGAAATCTCTATGCAGGTCAGGAAGCAACAGTTAGAACTGGACATGGAACAACAGAACTGGTTCCAAATAGGAAAAGGAGTACCTCAAGGCTATATATTGCCACCCTGATTATTTAACTTCTATGCAGAGTACATCATGAGAAACGCTGGGCTGGAGGAAGCACAAGCTGGAATCAAGATTGCCGGGAGAAATATCAATAACCTCAGATATGCAGATGGCACCATCTTTATGGCAGAAAGTGAAGAGGAACTAAAGAGCCTCTTGTTGAAAGTGAAAGAGGAGAATGAAAAAGTTGGCTTAAAGTTCAACATTCAGAAAACTAAGATCATGGCATACGATCCTATCACTTCATGGTAAATAGATGGGGAAACAGTGGAAACAGTCGCTGACTTAATTTTTGGGTGCTCCAAAATCAATGCAGATGGTGATCATAGTCATGAAATTAAAAGATGCTTACTCCTTGGAAGGAAAGTTATGACCAACCTAGACAGCATATTAAAAAGCAGAGACATTACTTCGTCAACAAAGTCCGTCTACTCAAGGGATGTGAGAGCTGGACTATAAGGAAAGCTGAGCGCTGAAGAATTGATGTTTTTGAACTGTGGTGTTGGAGAAGACTCCTGAGAGTCCTGTGGACTGTAAGGAGATCCAACTAGTCCATCCTAAAAGAGATCAGTCCTGGGTGTTCATTGGAAGGACTGATGTTGAAGCTGAAACTCCAATACTTTGGCTACTTCATGCGAAGAGCTGACTCATTTGAAAATGAGAGACTGACACTGGGAGAGACTGAAGGCAGGAGGAGAAGGGGACAACAGAGGATGAGATAGTTGGATGGCATCACTGACTCAATGGACATGGGTTTGGGTGGACTCCAGTAGTTGGTAATGGATAGGGTGGCCTGGCGTGCTGCGTTTCATGGGGTTGGAAAGAGTCGGACACGACTGAGCGACTGAACTGAACTATAATCAGAATAACTGTGGTAATATTCTATAATAATAACATCAGGCAGTTATTTAATCTTTCTGCAGTGTCTCTATGGTCTAGTTCCCTATTTTACAATGGTTATAACAATATTATTCATCTAACAGGTTATCTTTCTTAATCCTTTAGCACATGCCTGGCACACAATAAGGACTCATAAATATGAGTCGCCTCAGTCACACATGATCATGTTGTTGTTCAGCTGTTCAGTAGTACCCGACTCTTGCAACCCCATGGATTGCAGCACACCTGGCTTCCCTGTCTTCCGAATCTCCCAGAGTTTGTTCAAACTCTTGTCCATTGAGTCAATGGTTCCATCCACCCATCTCATCCCTGTTGCGCCCTTCCCCCTAAATCTTTGCCAGCACCAGTCTTTTCCAATGAGTCAGCTCGTCCCATCAAGTGGCCAAAGCATTAGAGTTCAGCTTCGGCATCAGTCCTTCCAAAGAACATTCAAGATTGATTTTCTTTAGAATTGACTGACTGGATCTCCTTGCTATCCAAGGAATTCTCAAGAGTCTTCTCCAACACCTCAGTTCAAAGACATCAGTCCTTCAGCTCTCAGCCCTCTTTATGGTCCAACTCTCACATAACTAATGGAAAAACCATCATTTTGACTATATTGACCTTTGTTGGAAGTAATGTTTCTGCTTTTTTATACACTGTCTGGGTTTATCATAGTTTTTCTTCTAAGGAGGAAGCATCTTTCAATTTCAAGGCTGCAGTCACCTTCCAGAGTGAGTTTGGAGCCCAAGAAATAAAGTCTGTCACTGTTTCCATTTTCTCCTCATCTATTTGCTGTGAAGTGATGGGACCGAATGTCATAATCTTCGTTTTTCAAATGCTGAGTTTTAAGCTAACCTTTTCACTCTTCTCTTTCAATTTTATCAAGATGACTTTTAACTCAACATTCAATCACTGCAGATGGTGACTGCAGCAATGAAGTTCAAAGACGCTCACTTCTTGGAAGAAAAGCCATGACCAACCTAGACAGCATAATAAAAAGTAGAGATATTACTTTGCCAACAAAAGTCTGTCTAGTCAAATCTATGGTTTTTCCAGTAGTCATGTATGGATGTGAGAGTTGGACCATAAAGAAAGCTGAATGCTGAAGAATTGATTCTTTTAAATTGTGGTGTTGGAGGAGACTCTTGAGAGTCCCTTGGACTACAAGGAGATCAAACCAGCCAATCCTAAAGGAAATCAGTCCTGAATATTCATTGAAAGGACTGATGCTGAAGCTGAAACTCCAACTTTGGCCACGTGATGCAAAGAGATGAATCACTGGAAAAGACCCCTGATGCTGGGAAAGATTGATGGCAGGAGGAGAAGGGGATGACAGAGGATGAGACGGCTGGATGGCATCACCAACTCGAAGGACATTAGTTTGAGTAAGCTCTGGGAGTTGGTGATGGAAAGTGAAGCCTGGTGTGCTGCAGTCCATGGGGTCACAAAAATCAGATGCAACTGAGCGACTGAACTGAAGAGGCTCTTCAGTTCCTCTTCACTTTCTGCCATTAAGGTGGTATCATCTGCATTTCTGAGGTTACTGATATTTCTCTCAACAATCCTGATTCCCACCTGGGCATCATCCAGCCGGGCATTTCACATGATGTACTCTGCATAGAAGTTAAATAAGCAGGGTGATAATATGCAACCTTGACATACTCTTCCCAATTTGGAACCAGTCTATTGTTCTATGTCCGGTTCTGTTGCTTCTTGACCTGCATACAGTTTTCTCAGGAGGCAGGTAAAGTGGTCTGATATTCCCATTTCTTTAAGAATTTTCCATAGTCTTTTGTGATCCACACAGTCAGTTACATGTGATCATATCTCTACTCAAACTCTATACTTTGCCCCCTCTATTTTAATCCCCCAAAGTACTGTTCTCTTCAGACTTTGCACAAATTGCTCTCTAACCAATTCTGTCCTCAATTTCGCCATTCCTACTTCTACTCATTTTCTTAATTTCAAGCTGGTTTATAGTATTGGCCAAAAAGTTCCTTCTGTTTTTAAAAAACAAGAGATGCATTTTCATTTTCACCAATAACTTTATTGAAAAATGTATCCACCAGTTTGTTCCACTATCTTCTGCTGCTTTCTTGGCAACTTCACAATTCCATCCTCCCAAAACTTTTTACCTTTATGAGCAATGAACTGCTCCAGGTATCTTTTACAGTCTTCCAGGGAATTGAAACTTCTTCCCTTGAGAGAATTTTGTAAAGACCAAAATAAATGGACATCTGAAGGTGGAATGTCTGGTGAATATGGTGGACAAATCAGAACTTCCCAACCAAGCTGTAACAATTTCTGCCTGGTCATCAAAACATGTGGTCTTGCACTCACCTGACAGAACATTATGTGTTTTCTGCTGAATTATCTAACTGGGAGCAGTACTTGTTGGAATTAACACCCCTTCGACATCATCACTCTCGGGTCTTACCTGAGTCCTTTCATTCAACTAATAGAGGCAGTAAGAAGACAACTAGTTCATTGGCTACGTCCACATTCACAAACCTAACCGTATCTGTGCCTTTCCTACTGATGGACAGTAACCAGCTCCTTTCTAAGATTATCTCCTCACCAACTGTTCTTACATTCACTCTTGAACACATCATAATCAAGCTTTTCTCTTTAGCAGACCAAGAAAATCACACTTATCAATGTCACAAAGGGAGTTTGCTGGTGGTCCAATGGTTAAGATGCAGGACTTTCACTGCCATGGCCCAGATTCAATCCCTGTTTGTGGAACTAAGATCCCACAAGCTGAATGGCATGGTCAAAAAAAAAAAAAAGTCACCATAAACATTCCCAATGCCAAATGAATATTCATCTTCCCATCTATGAAAATCCTGCTGTCTCTCAGAAATAGCTGACAGTTATTCACAACATCTTTCTTTTCTCCTCTGGCTTCTGAAAGACCACACACTATTTACCTTCTACCTCACAGGTTGTACCTTCTCAGTCTCATTTGTTGAATCTTTTTTCTTCTTTCAGATAATGCTCAGCTCAGTCTTCAGATCATCCTCGTTAACAATTTCTTAAGTCCCTGTTAACAGCATCTATATTTACATGAGAGAACCAAGATAAACCCAGAGCTCCATGCACAGTCACACCATCGTGTGAATGACTAGTGGGCATACTTTATGTGTTCATAATAGTATTATTCATTTCCCACCTCCTGAAAGATTTTTCCCCTGCCAAAGTTTCTCTGTTTCAATGAATGGAACCAGCATTGCCCCAAATCTTATTGCTTTTCACCAGTTTACCACCCTAACCCAAGGCTCTATCTGAATTAAGGAAATTATCCTCCTAGATAATCTCCCTGCTTCCATTCCTGCCTGTGTACATTACAGTCTCAAAAGCCACCAGAAAAATCATTCAAAACATAATCCAGCAGTCTCCAGACTGGCATTTCAGGGGCTAGGGAGTCACCACTCTACCCCAACAAGTACAAAGGTGAACAAACTGAAAAATTGACAGCACTTTTTAGACTCAGTAAAGTAACTGCCCCCAAAATTGGAGAAACAATCAAGTTGGTACAAAGAATCCTAATTTAACTTATTTGTAAAAAACCAGTGGTTTCTGAGGACCAGTGGCAGGGTAGGAAAATCTAAACTGTAGTTGATAAATTTCAGGAGGCTCAGTGTAGACAAATATGAAAGTTAAAAATGCCAGGGGAATCCAGTCATAGAGGGCCCCTCAAAATTTTGTAAATTTTACCTCTTAAGAGCTCTACCAGCTCCTCAGGGTAAAGATCAGAGAAAAATACTCTGTGACTTTCAATAAGGGGAAGGGAAAAGGAAACACTCTGAAATATACCAGGGCATTCTTTCCTTCTTAACAGGGCAAGCACTTTAGCAGAAATTACCATACCAGAGTTTAACCTGCTGGAGTCTTAGCAGAGCCTAATCTACCTGAAAGAAGGGAAACATTCAAATCCAGCCCCTTCTAGCCACTCTATTCCAACTAAGTGGAGAAAAAACTGTGAAGTACTGGTGAAATTCACATTTCAGCAGCACAGGCTCACCAAAAACAGATGGATAATGTAAGGAAGATGCAAGAGATACAGGACATGTACATTCAATCACTGGGTCAGGAAGATCCCCTGGAGAAGGGAGGTGCCAACTCACTCCAGGATTCTTGCCTGAAAAATTCTATGGATAGAGGAGACTGGCAGGTCGCAGTCCAAAGAGCTGGACATGACTGAGTGACTAAGCACAAGTACAATGTAAGCAAAGATATGGAAATTCTAAGAAAGAACCAAAAAAAAAAAAAAAACCACTACATGCTAGAGATAAAAAACACCATAAGAGAAATGACAAATCCCTTTGATGAATTTGTTAATAATTGGACAAGGCTAAGGAAAAAAAATCTCTGAGCCTGAGGATGTAACAACAGAAACTTCCACAACTGAAAAGCAGAGAGAACAAAGACAAAAAATAAAATGAGAGAGAGAGAGAAAGAGAATATGTAAGAGCTATGTCAAAGTGAAATTCACTCAGTCGTGTCCAACTCTTTGCGATCCCATGGACTATAAAGACCATGGAATTCTCCAGGTCAGAATACTGGAGTGGGTAGCCTTTCCCTTTTCCAGGGGATCTTCCCAACCCAGGTATCAAACCCAGGTCTCCCACACTGCAGGAGGATTCTTTACCAGCTGAGCTGCAAGGGAAGCTATGGGACACAAAATGAGGTCATGATACTGTCCTACTAAAAACCTTCAAATGGTTTCCCATCATTTCAAACCAACAAGGGCTTCTCTGGTGGCTCAGTGGTAAAGATCTGCCTGAGAATGCAGGAGACATGGGTTCGATCCCTTATTCAGGGAGATCCCACATGCCATGGACAAGTAAATCTGTGTGCCACAACCACTGAGCCTGCACTCTAAAGCCCGAGAGCCACAACCACTGAAGCCCGTGTGCCCTAGAGCCCATGCTCTGCAACAAGAGAAACCCACACACCGCAGTTAGAGAGCAGCTTTCACTTCCCGCAGCTGGAGAAGCCTGTGGAGCATGACGACCCAGCACAGCCAAAAAAAGAAAGGCCATGAAATGTGACCTGTGACATAGTAGGTTAAGGCAGAATGAGAAAGCAACTTTTAAAAATAAATAAGTAAAACAAAAGCAAAAGCTCTTACACCATGGCCTCCAAGACCTGACATGGTCTGACCATTTCATCTTCTGTATCTCTTTTCATTTCTCCCTCTATTCAGAGTCACCTGTGTCATCTTGCTGTCTTTTAAAGCTTGCTGTGCTTGTCTTTGCTTCAGATCCTCTGTATTTGTTGATTCTGCTCCATGGACTTCCCCCAGATTTTTATACAGACCACTCCCCTTCACTTTGTTCACAAGTCTGCTGAAACATCACCTTCACTGATAGGCTTTCCTTCAGCATTCTACTGAAAACACCATCCTATCTCCTTTTATTTTGTATTACTCTCTACAAAAATATTTTCTATTTTGTGACACAGTATTTATGTTATGTAACTTTTTAATGTTATATAATTTTTATATCATGCATTTGTTCATTTTCCTTCTCATTCACTAGGAATATAACCTCCTAGTGGGGGACTTTATTACTTCACTATACCCAGCACCTAAAATGGTGTCCAGCACAAATTAGGTGCCCAACAAATACCTTTAAATTAATAAGTGATTTATTTTTAATTAAAAATTCTAACAAGGTTTTGTTTTATTTTCTGTATAAATGTGAATGGATTAAGATAAAATTACTAAAACTATATTTCATTCAAACTTCTAAATTTCTGAGAAAGAAACTTTCATAAAAATATGTCCTTCTTTCTGCAGTGAATTTCCAGACCCTAGAAGATTTCTAATATTTCCCTCAAAATAAACAGAAGAAAAATGAATCTAATAGGCTGAAGCTAAGATCCCATGCAATTCTTGGTGATAAGAAGAATGAACATTTCTGTTTACATCAAAGTATCTTTTACTCCCTCTGACACATATATACACACTGATATCTTGATTACCTTTGTTCTAGTTTTAAGTTAATTTTTTCCACCAGGTAAAATATTGATATAGCTAAAAAGAAAAGCCTAATAAGGTATGCAATGAAAAGTCTCCCTCCTATCCCTCAGATATCTCGGTTCAAATTCCCATCACCAATAACATCATAAGCAAGGATGGCAATTTGTTCAATCAAGTAAAAGATAATAAATATTTTCAGTCTTGTGGGCTATAAAGTCTCTGTCTCAACTATTCAGCTCAGCTGTTATAAAGTGAAAACAGTCTTACACTACATGTAAAGCAAAAACAACCTTAGATTCAATGTAAATGAAACTGTTATAAAACGAAAATAGCCTTAGACTACATGTAAATAAAATGAGCATAGCTGTGTTCCAATAAAACTTCACTTGTAAATAAAGTGAGATAAATTTTTCCAGTGGAGTCAAACCCTAATTTAAATGCCGCTTTGATAACAAGTATTAATGTCAGTGTTTGAAAGAAAATGCAATGAAGGGTTTGCAACAAAGATTAACATTTGAAATTAAAAAATTCATCCTACTACCTATGAAATATTGATACACTTTTAAAAATATAAAATTTCATATGAATGGACTTAAAGTTATTCCAAGATGCCTTCTTTATAATATTTTTTATAATATGCATTACTTCAACTATACATCTGTGGCATAACTATGAAGAACTGATGAAACATCAAGACAAAACAGACTGCTAATCTAACTAGCAGCATGTTGTCAGCATTAGAAGTCTTGCCCCAAGTGTTCTCTTAAATGGTAGATCAAATATATAATTAACATTTTCACAGACTACATTATAAAATTAACCCAGAATTCTTATTTTTTAAAAAACTAAATCCCAAAAGTATACTGCCCATTCACATCAATTCTAAAATGCAGGTTTCTAATGTCTTACAAAGGATTTAATTTAATAAAACCAATTTTAGATAGAACCAGCTGTCTCTGAAAAGTACATCATTGTAGACTTTAGACTGAATTTCTCAAAATTCAAAGGTATCCCAGCAATATATCTTACCTTAGATGCCATTCTCATAAAAAGTTTGTTGTGATTTTCTGCTGTTCCCATCTTTTCATTCTTGACTAAATCATTTAGGCTTAAGTTATCATCATCATGAAAGTACCTGACCCTTTCTTTTTTCTCATGAGTTGAAACCTATGACAAAATAAACACTGTAAGTTTAGTGAAAACACTAGTCTGAAGAATTTTAATGAACTACCTATAAATCTGACATTAAAAGTAAAATTCCCAACATATATTTCAATCTTTCCTTCCAGTTTCTTTCTATTCTGTCTAAATCCATGTGGATGAGTTTCCATTAGAATAACACTCCCTATCTCTTCTGTACATTGCCTTCCTTTTCCGAAGGGATGGAAGCATGGTAGTATCTGATTTCTGAGTTTTAGGCAAAGGGCAGAATTGCTTTATGCTTTCTCTCCCCTCTTGTAGTAAAAAATCCATATCACTGTAGAGTTAAGTCAGGAGTTATCCAGAGATCGAGAAAGTATATCAAGTACAAAAGCAAAGCAAATCTACTTCAAACAGCTGTATCAGAAGCAAAGCTGATATTCTGACTCTCATCTAAACAATTCTGGGTTTTTCTTTCAGTTGGTTCCATATCTATCAGTGGAAAAGAAAAGTGCTATGTATTACCTATCAATCAAATCTCCTCAACACTGCTCTCAAATTCCCTTATCCAAATAAATCCTGCTGTTCAACTTCTTTGGAACCATCCTCCTATTATTCTATGCCCATGTTACTACTCTCATCTTCACAAGCTTATATCTCACGTTCGATGACTTCAGTCATTCCTTGGATGCAAATCTCTTTCTGGTCCTCTTATCCTTTCATCATACTCAAAAAACAAACCTCAGTGCCGAATGAATGCATCTACCGCTTTACTCCTGTACCTAGATTACTCAGTAGTAAGCAATTCAAGAACACTATTGAATGCCATCTGGCAATGTGTCTATGAATCCCAAGCCAGTTCTGCCATTTCACACAATTCAAACCTTTACTATTTTCCTATGACATCTTTCTTGTAAAATCAGAAGAGGTATCTATTCCATTTCTATTTGCACTGAACAGGCAGATCATAAACATTTGACAGAAAGATTCTAAGTGACTCTTCTGTGTACTAAATTACTGCTTGTAAGATCTTTCAAATTTAAAACAAAAATCTAACTTGAGAAAACTGAATATGTTGTTTTTGCCATTTTAAAAGCCTCAAGGCAGTGCTATAAATTAACTGCTGCAGCTAGAAGGAAGAAAACAAAATCAGGTTTATAAAGGATCAAACACAGATAAGAGATCTATGGGACCAAGGTTTTCTCTAAGAGCTATGATGAGTATGTAAAAAGAAGCTAGAAACAATATCAAAGAAATAAATATTAAAATTAAGATTTCCTTAAAAATTCAATGTTCACAACTGTTGTTGAATTAGATTACACTTTGTAAAAGGCAAAGGGATATAATTAGAGGTAATATCACTATTTAAAACTTTTAATGTTTGCATTTGGCTTCCCTGGTGGCTCAGGGGTAAAGAATCTGCCTGCCAATATAGGAGATGCAGGTTCGATTGCTGGGTTGGGAAGATCTTCTGGAGAAGGAAACAGCAACCCACCCCAGTATTCCTGCCTGGGAAATGCCATGGACAGAGGAGCCTGGCAGGCTACAGTACATGAGGCTGCAAAGAGTCATATACTACTGAGCAACGAAAGGCTAACAACATTTGCATTATTGAACTATATGTCTAAAAATATTTCAAAGTACAGTTGACCCTTGAACAATGCAAAGGTTAGGGGCAGTGAATTCCTTTTTTCCCCTTTATATCAGATTATACTTAATCCTTCAACTATACTCCATAGCCACAGGTTCAAACCACCACAGATATGTAGTACTACAGTATGTATTTTATTGAAAAAGTTCTGTGTGTAAGTGGACCTGAGCAATTCAAACTCATGTAGTTAAAGGATTAACTGTAAATCTGATACAAAGGGGAAAAAAGGAATTCTAAATTAATAAACAAAAGATACATGTTAGACATACAATCTGTCTTTTCCTTCTTCCTTCTTGTTTTCCTGGTGTGTTTACAGGCCAGACTCTTCCGGAATGATCTGTTCTGACAAGGATCACATCTTCCTGATCTTCATCCTATATAAAGTTTTAGAGATAACAACTGAAATTATTGAGAAAAATACAGAATGCTTTTATTTAATAGCCAAAAAAGCATAACACAACTTTATTTTCACATAACATTATGGATTATCTAAAGCATCCTGAACTTTCATCACCTACTATAATGTAAAGTGACCATAATCTTTTCAGGGAAAAGATATCCAAAGTTGACTTAACTTTTTAAGATAATCACAGAAGCGAACTTCAAATAAAGTTACCATCTAGATAATGTAAAAGACGACAGAACACCAGTGGTTCAAACAGGCACGGTATGAGAGTGCCCATTTCCTACAGAGCAGATGTTACACTTAACAGACGTTTCTCCAATTTGAAAATCCTGGCTTGTCAACAACATGGCAAAGTAGAAAGAAGTGGGTTCAACCCTTATTACAGGAATTTTGAGATCACAAGTAACTGCTGAAGAACTATTGACCAAAAAAATGCTGAAACCTACCAAAAAAGACACCCTAAACCCAAAGACAAAGAAGCTACAATGAGATGGAATGAGGGGTGCAAAAACAATAAAATCAAACCCCACACCCACGGAGTGGGCCAACCCACAAAGTGGAAAAAAATTATACTACTGAAGTTCTCCAATAGGAGTGAAAGTCCTGAGTCATTAAACAGGCTTCCCAGCCTGCAGGTCTGGCAATGGGAGGAGGAGACCCCAGGAAATTTTGCTTTGAAGGCAAACCTTCAGTGATTTAACAGTACTGGGGGAAACAGAAATTCCACTCTTAAAGGGAGCATGCAGGGTCTCATGCATACCAGGACACAGGCGAAGAAAGTGGCCTCCTAAGAGACTGGGCCAGATGTCCCTCTTAGTATTAAAGGGTCTCCCAGGGATGGGGGTTGGGAGGTGGCTGTTGTGGCTCAGATTTTCAACAGCCAAGGTTCCAATACTTTGGCCACCTGATGCAAAGAGTTGACTCACTGGAAAAGACTCTGATGTTGGGAAAGATTGACGGTAACAAAGGAAGGGGGTGGCTGAGGATGACACTGTTAGATAGCATCACCAACTCAATGAACAAGAATTCGAGCAAACTCTGGGAGATAGCGGAGGACAGAGGTCCCTGGCATGTTACACCATCTATGGGGTTGCAAGAGTCAGACACCACTTAGTGACTGAAAAACAATAACAGGGAACACATATCAATAATCATCTCAGATGTTATTGGGATAAATACTCCAACCAAAACAAAGACTGGTTGAATGGATATTAAAAAACAGATCAGTATATATGTCATCTACAAAGATCTACTTCAGATCTAGGAACATATGCAAGCTGAAAGCAAGAAGATAGAAACAGGTATTCCATGCAAACAGAAATCAAAAGAAAGCTGGAGTAGCAATACTCATGTCAGACAAAACAGACTTTAAATTACAGACTGTTATAAGAGACAAGGAAGGACACTACATAATGATCAACCCAAAAAGACATAAAAATTATACATATATATGTACCTAATGTAGGAGCACCCCAATAATAAAAACACTAACAGTCATAAAAGGAGAAATTGACAGCACAGTAATTCTAGGAAACTTTAACTCTTTCCTCAACAGATCATCCAGACAGAAGATCAAAAGGAAACACAAGCCTTAAGTGACAGATTACACTACACAGACTTAACTGGTATTTACAGAGAATTGCATCCAAAAGCAGTAGAATATATTTTCTTCTCAAGTGCAAAGAACATGCCCCAGAAGAGGTCACATCATGGATCACAAATCAAGCCTCAGTAAATTTAAGAAAACTAAAATCATATCAAGCATCTTTTCTTACCACAACACTATGAGATAGGACATCAAAACAAGCAAAAAATCTAAAAAACACAAATATATGGAGGCTAAACAATATGTTGCTAAACAACCAACAGATCAATGAAGAAATCAAACAGAAAATCAAAAATATCTAGAGACCAAGGAAAATGTAGCCCAACCATCCAAAACCTATGGGATGTGAAAAAGAATTTCTAAGAATAAGGTTTAAGATAATACAATCTTACGTCAGGAAAGAAGAAAAACCACAAATAAACCACCTAACTTTATAATGAAAACAACCAGAAAAACAGGAACAAACAAAACTCCAAGTTAGTAGAAGGAAAGAAATCATACAGATCAGGGCAGAAATAAATGAAATAAAAAAAATTTTTTTAATGAAAAGATCAGTAAAACTAAAACCTGGTTCTTTGAAAACAAAATTGATAAACCTTTAGCCAGATGCATCAAGAAAAAGAGGGAGTGGGTTCAAATCAATAAAATTAGAAATAAAAAAGGAGAAGTTGCAATGGACTACAAAAATTAAGTCTCATAAGAGACTACCTCAATCAACTAGATGCCAATAATATGGACAACCTAGAAGAAATGAAGACATTCTTAGAAAGGTACAATCTCCCAAGAATCTTTTTCCATCATAGAAATGGAAATATGAACAGACTAATTACAAGTAATGAATTAAAATTATGATTAAAAATCTTCCAACAAATAAAACTCCAGCAACAAATAGCTTCATAGGCAAACTCTACCAAACATTTAGAGAAGATTTAACATCTACATTTAGAAAAGAGTTAACATCTATTCTTGGCAAACTATTTTGAAAAACTGCAAAGGAACAGTTCCAAAGTCACTCTATGACACCACCATAACCATAGAGCCAAAATGAGACACAGATGACTACAAAAAAACAAAGAAAACTATGGGCCAATATCACTGATGAGCATAGACTCAAAAATCAACAAAATACTAGCAAGCTGAATCCAACAATAAGGGTCATACACCATGACTAAGTGGGATTTCTCTCAGGGATGCAAATAATTTTCAAATAAATCAGTGATACATTACATCAACAAACTTAAGAATAAAAACCATACAGACATATCAATAGGTACAGAAAAAGCTTTTGAAAAAATTCAATACCCATTTATGATTAAAAAAAAAAAACCTTAAAAGAAAACAACCTTTCAGAAAGCAGGCATAGATGCTTTCTCAACATAATAAAAGCCATTAATAACAAACCTATAGCCAACATTATACTTATGGGTGCAAAGATGAAACCATTTCCTCTAAGATGAGTAACAAGACAAGGATGTCCACTTTTGCCACTTTCATTCAACAGAGTTTTGCATATTCAAGCCACCACAATGGAAGAAGAAAATGAAATGAAAGAAATCCAGATTGGAAAAAAAGAAATTAAACTGTCACTGTTTGCAGATAACATGATACTATACATAGAAAATCTTAAAGATGCTACCAGAGAACTTCTAGAGTTCATCAATGATTGGTAAAGTTACAGTATACAAAATAAAAACATAGAAATTTGTTATACATCTACACACTAAAAACAAAAGACCAGAAAGAGAAATTAAAGAAACAATCCCATTTATCAGCACATAAAAAAGAAACAAACATGTAGAAATAAATCAACCTAAGGAGACAAAAGTTAACGTTGTTTTCAACTTTGAAAACAAGACAATGATGAAAGAAATCAAAGGTGATACAAACAGATGAAAAGATATGCCACATTGTTGGTTTGGAAGAATCAATACTGTCAAAATGACAATACTGCATAAGTAAATCCACAAAGACTGAAAGCAATTTCTACCAAATTACCAATGGCATTTTTTTAGCACAAAAAGAAAAAAAAATTATTTGTATGGAAACACAAAAAACTTTGAAAAGCAAAATGAATCTTGAGAAAGAAAAATGGTGCTGAAGAAATCAGAATCTCTGACTTCAGACTATACTACAAAGCTATAGATATCAAAACAGTACGGTACTGGCATAAGAACAGAAATATAGATCAATGGAACAGGACAGGAAATCCACAAATAAACTCACACACCTATGGTCAATTAATCTATTACAATGGGGGCAAGACAATATAAGGAAATAAAGACTCTCTTCAAAAAATGTTCCTAAGAAAACTGAACAGCTTGTAAAACAAGGAAACTGGAACATTCTTTACCACCATACACAATAATAAACTCAACATGATTAGAAACATAAATGTAAGACCAGATTCTATAAAAACTCTTACAGGAAACCATAGGCAGAACACTCTTTGAAGTAAATCACAGTACTATCTTCTTGAGGCTGTCTCCCAGAGTAATATGAAAAGACAACCAACAGAATAGGAGAAAATATTTGCAAATAATCAAACCAATAAGGGATTAATCTTCAAAATTTACAAACAGCTCATGTGGCTCAATATTAAAAACAAAAACCCACAATCAAAAAAGGGTAGATGACTTAAACAGACATTTTACCAAAGAAGACACACAGATGGTAAAGAGGCATGTTTGCAAAGATGCTGAACATAGTTAATTACTGCTGCTGCTGCTGCTGCTAAGTTGCTTCAGTCGTGTCCAACTCTGTGCGACCCCAGAGACGGCAGCCTATCAGGCTCTTCCATCCCTGGGATTCTTCAAGCAAGAACACTGGAGTGGGTTGCCATTTCCTTCTCCAATGCATGAGAATGAAAAGTGAAAGTGAAGTCACTCAGTTGTGTCCAACTCTTTGCGACCCCATGGACTGCAGCCTACCAGGCTCCTCTGTCCATGGGAATTTCCAGGCAAGAGTACCGGCGTGGGGTGCTATCGCCTTCTCCAAGTTAATTACTAGAGAAATGCAAATCAAAACTACAAAGAGATCAACCTAGAGGGGTGGGATGGGGAGGGAGATGGTTGGGAGTTCCAAAAGGGAGGGGATATATGTATACCTATGGCTGATTCAGGTTGAGGTTTGACAGAAAACAACAAAATTCTGTAAAGCAATTATCCTTCAATAAAAAATACATTAAAAATAAAAAAGACAGAAAAGTTGACTGGATGATAAAAGAAGAGCCTACTATAAACTACCTACAGAAAAGCAACTTTAGGCCAAAAGACACAACACACAGATTGAATATGATGGGATGGAATGATAGTCATGCAAACATAACTGCAAAAAAGTGGGGTTACCAATACTCTTCTCAAACAAAATTGACTTTAAAGCAATGGATATAAAGAGAGATTAAGAAGAACACTATATAATAATAAAGTGAAAGCAAAAGTATAGTACTTGAATCATTTCTAAACACATTTTTTACAAATAATAAATTCACTGAATCTGAATGCACCATCTATAAGAAGCAATAAACTCAGTTCTATCTAGATGTATTATACTTAGTGAAAGTGAGTGAAAGCCACTTGGTCATGTCTGACTCTTTGTGACCCCATGGACTATACAGTCCATGGAATTCTCCAGGCCAGAATACTGGAGTGGGTAGCCTTTCCCTTCTCCAAAGGATCTTTCCATCCCAGGGATTAAACCCAGGTCTTCTGCATTGCAGGCGGGTTCTTTACCAGCTGAGCCACAAGGGAAGCTCATATAATAATAAAAGGATCTACAAAAGAAGAGGACCTTACACTCATTAATATATATGCAACCAATTCAGGAACACCCAAAGTAATAGACATAACAGGAGAAAATGATGGGAATACAGAAATAGTATGAGACTTAATACGAAACTTGTATCAATGGACAGATCTTCCAAAGAGAAAATCAATAAGACAACAGAGATTCTAAATGATACAACAGAATAGTTAAACCTCATTTATGTTTTAAGGACTCTATATATATATAAAAAAAAATTCTTTTCGAGTGTGAATAGAACACTCCCTAGAATTCACCATAAACTAAGACACAAAGCAATCCTCAAGAAATTTGAGGATAATAATTATTTCAAGCATCTTTTCTGACCACAATCTTATGAAACTAGAAATCAAATATGGAATGAGAAACTAGGAAAAAAACCAATAACATGGAGACTAAATAACATACTACTTAAAAACTAAGGGTCATGATGAAATCAAGAGGAAGTTAAAAAATATCTTGAGATAAATGACAATGAAAACACAACCACAAAAAATCTATGGGATGCAGCCAAAGCACAGAGAAGTTCACAGCAATAGAAGCCTTTCTCAAAATACAAGAAAAATCACAAATAAGCAATGCAACTTGCCACCTAAATGAATTACACAACAAATAAATAAAACCTAAAGACAGGATAAGGAAGGAAATAATAAAGGTCAGAGAATAAATTAATAAAGGATTTTTTAAAAACAGAAAAATATCAATAAAACCCAAAGTTAGTTCTTTGAAAGAATAAACAATATCAACAAATCTCTGGCCAAGGACTTTAAGAAAAGAGATGGGATCACCCCTCCCACCCTGCAAAAAAAGAAGAAGAAATAAAACGGGAGAAATAACAAGCAATATTGCAGAATACAAAACTACCAAAAGAAAATACTATGAACAATTACATGACAACAAAGTGTACAACCTAGAAGAATTGGACAAACTTCTAGAAATAGACAACCTACCAAAACTGAACCAAAAAGAAATAGATAATTTGGAACAGACTGATCAATTTCACTAGAACTGAAATCAAATCTGTAAAACTAAAAAAAAAAACCTCCCTGCAAAAAACAAGTCTAGGACCAGATGGTTTCACTGGGAAATTCTGCCAGATACACAAATAAGAGCTTAGTGATTCTTCTCAAACACTTCGAAAAGACTAAAGAGGAAGAAACACTCCTAAATGCATCCTATAACGCCATCATCACCCTGATAATCAAAACCAGACAAAGACATTGCCAAAACAGAAAATATCGTTGAAGACTATAGATATAAAGATTCTAATTCATATTCCTCTCCCATCTAAACCATCACAATAATCAAGTCAGCTCTCCTTCAAAATATACATGGAAAGCTTTTATGCATATAAAAAATCTAATTACTTCTAATATCTCTTCGGCTACTATCTTAGTCAAGTTCACTATTCTTTCTTATGTGTATTAATGCAAAAGCTTAATCAGACCCCATGTTTGCCCTTATTCTCCTTCAGTCCACTCTTAACAAAAAAGCCAGGATGGTTCTGTCAAAATACATTTTCTGCTCAAAAATCTGAAACAGTTTTACTTCTCACTCAGAATAAAATCCTACTTCCTTATTATGACTTTTAAGCTTAACATGATCTGGCCTCCCACAGATCTGTAATCTGGATCTTCCACTTTTTTCTCTTTCACTCATTTCACTTCAGCAACACTGGTCTCCTTGTTATTTTGTCTAAATACTGGACACACATCCAATCTTCTATTCCCTATGTTCACAGTGCTCTTCACTCAGAGACACAGAGATCACTGTTTAACTTACTTTAAGTCCTTGCATCAGTGTCACTTTGCTAATGAGAGTAGGCCTGTGCATCCCAAGACACACACACACATAAACATACAGCATACCTGGCACTCAAGATTCCCTCTACCCTGCTTAGGAAATATAACTTTCTACTATACTGTATAGTTCATTATCTTTGTCACTTATTATCTCTCTCTTCCTGTTCAAATAAAACTCTGCAAAGACAGACGTTTTTATCTGTTTTATTGACCAATAGATAGGTGAACGAATCCTAGAACGAAATATTTTATATGAGCGGGATCCCAAATTCAAGTGTCTCATTCTGGACAGAAAGAAATTAATGATCAGTCTGACTTGTGCAAGGTCAGTCAGTAAATGGCAGAGCCCAGAATAAAACCAGGCCCCTTGACCCCAGACCCAGGCTTTTGTCCACTAGGACACAATGGTATAAGATAAGAGACTACATATGAAAATAAATATCAAAAACAAGCAAACAAGCATAAATATACACAAACACATCAACAAGAGATATAGACACTTTTAACATTAAATAGTACCACTGCCAAGCAGAAGTATTATACAAGATAATTGGCTACCTATAAACAAACTGTTATTACTCACCTCTACCCTAGATTTTTTTGATGACATCTGTGTTACAGTGTCTTGGAATTTATTTGCCTTATCAAGTTGGGCTTTAAGTTGTTCAGCTAATTCCTTCAAATAGAAAAGATAAGAAAAACAGATATGATATATAGTTTAACTCATTTGTAAAATATTTCAAATTCATATGATGATGATGTTCAGTCACTGTCATGCCCAACTCTTTGGGACCCCTGGACTGTAGCCTGGCAGGCTCTCTGCTCATGGGGTTCTCCAGGCAAGAATACTGGAGTGGGTTACCATTTTCTTCTTCAGGGGATCATCCCGGACCAGGGAACAAAGCTGCATCTCTTGCACTGGCAGGTGGATTCTTTACCACTGAGCCACCTGGAAAGCCCTAAACATTTAAGTACCTAACACTTACCAGCTCACAGTCTAATGTATTATTTTTTAATGAATTCACCTGGGTTACAAAATTCTCAAATACCTATGGAAATTGTTTATATTTTGACAGTAAATAATTACAAAGACATATTTTAGACAAAGGATAGAGAGAGAAAACAAATACATACCCTTATGAAGGGAATTTTCATAATTCCTTAGATACTATAAACTTCCAATGCCCAGAATTTCAGTTATTTGTAAAAAGAAAGCCATCACAGCATTTAAAATACTTTATTTACTGTTGGTAAGTAATTTAGATAAAAACTGAATGAATTTCATTTTTATTCTAGGAAATCTATAAAAATTTATAAAAAATACTAACATATAAAACAATAAATCACAATGAAATAAATTAAATGAGCAGAATAAAATGACAAGCAAAGACAGTTTTCTCCACTGCAGTGGTTCCACGAACACAGAACACTTCTTTTAACTATGTTAATCTCCTAATATGGTTCTCTTTCTTTCACTATTTTAACCAATTTATTTATGCTTTCAAAACACAAATGTCATTTTCTTGCTGTTGGTGGTGGTCTGTCTTGCTTACTAATTTTGGGGTTGAGCTTAAGTTCAGTGTCATCAAGGGTAAGATTCAAAGAGAGAGAGAGCAGCATATGCAAGATGTGGTTTTTATTAGAGATACAAACTGATAAAAACAGAAGGATCAGGTTTGTTCACTTTTGTTCTACTACAGAGTGTCATGTAGATAGTGCACCAAAACAGAAGACTACTTAAGATGACTCGTATTTGGATTTGAGATGTGTACAGACACATGACCATGAGAGAATCAATTTTTTCAAGGCATGGAAAGCTGTCTGACTTTGCCATTCTGCCATGTGCAATGTAACACGTGTCTGTATGACAGGAATGTGACAATAATAAATAGACAGATGCCACTCTTACCAAAGAATTTCATTTCTATTCAATTCTCAGGTTAAGTCTCAAATCACAAGATTATCATGGGAATTAAGAGAGCTACACAAAGCGTGTAACACAGTCAGGCACAAACATGTTGCCTAAAATTTTGAAAATATTAATTAACCACCCTTTTTAGTAGCTCAGTTTTAAAGTTCCTAAGTAAAGGAATTTAAGAAAGTAACACATTATTAATAAAATAAGACTAAAAAGTGAAGGAAGACAGTGACATTTCTCTATTTCCCTCAAATATGTTCAATAAGTTATAAATAAAAGAATAAAGCAAATATCCAACTTAAAAAGAAAATTTAAAAGCATTTAGTTCCCTAAAATCTTAAATTTCAAAAATTTGACAAACTACATAATTTACTTAGAAGTAGACAATATTGTTCTTAGGAGTGCTCAGGAATCTCTTCAAAAAATAAATAAGCAGCAGTTATTGTCAAAAGATGCTGCATCCATATAGCTTAGGAACTGTCAAAATTACTCGTAAGAAGTTAAATATTTAGTAATTATTCTCCAAAAGAACAAAACATAAGCCTTACCATATTGCCCATCATCTCTGCCTTGATAATTTTGGCTCCCAACTTGTTCTTCTCATCAACACTCAAGACGTGCATAGACTCATCCCCTGGACTACTTTTGTTTGAACAGGACAGATGAAAAGCATATGAAATATAAGCACATATTAACAACAAGCAAGCTGTTGTAAATAACACCACCAAGGTTCAAATGTTATTTTAAATGACCTTCACAAAGCAATCAGCACAAACAGAAATAATAAATATAAAAGCCTCAAAGCTCCCCTATAAATCACAACTTAAAGATACTGTGTTACAATGCCATGATGGTCTATGGCAGTTATAATATCTGACCAAAGACCCAGTAGCAGTGAGAAAAATAATAAAAGTAATATTCTTCATGACTTAATATCCCTGTGAAGTGAAGTGAAAGTCACTCAGTCGTGTCCGACTCTTCGTGACCCCATGGACTATACAGTCCATGGAATTCTCCCGGCCAGAATACTGGAGTGGGTAGCCTTCCCCTTTTCCAGGGGATCTTCCCAACCGAGGGACTGAACCCAGGTCTCCTGCACTGCAGAAGGATTCTTTACCAACTGAGCTATCAGGGAAGCCCCTAATATTCCCATACTCATTCTAAAAGAAGAAACAAAAATTAACACTATAATCAAACCATAATTCTATGGCTAGAGAAATTCTTCTTATTTAATGGATAATTTACTGATAATCTAAGAAACTATAATTAGAAAATTACATTTATCTACATTTGAAGAATAAAAATAGTGACCATGTGCTCTTTCGCAAAGACAACCCACAATTAGACAACATAAACCTAATTTACAGCTAATATGATGTATCAAACCTATAATGTCCAAGCCTCAAAGAAGAAAAGATAAATTTCCAGCCAAGGTCAGATTCCTGGCATATACAAAGTTCTCCTAAGAAACTTTGCCTTATTGCCCTAAGAAAGATTCAAGACTCCAATACAAGAAGGGTGAACAGATGCAGAGCATGAAGGACTCCTTAATGAAGGAGAAATAGCTAAGAGTCCAAGGCAGCTAGTGAGGGGAGAGGTGCACAGTGAAAGAATTCCAGAGAAGTATAGAGAGTTCCCCTTGAGCCATAACCAAGAAACTACCTGTGGTCGAGAAAATAACTATCTCAAAGAATTAGAGGAACAGCATTCAGCATTCCTGGAACAGGAATAGATCCCAATAGCCAGACTAGGAAAATTCATAATTATGGAAGCAGTGGGTAGAGTATTAAAGGTCCTTCCTTCACGAATGGGAAATAAACCCTAGACTAGCTGCTCTGGGCCCATCCAACAAATATTAACGGTAAGAATCAAAAGGACCAGTTTTAAATTAATTCAACCATGCCCCAAAACAAAATTCAAGAATACTTCCAGGACTACAAATATATCCAGCACTGAAAAAGTACAACTCCTTTCTTAATTTAAATTTATTTATTTTTATTTGGAGGATAACTGCTTTACAATATTGTTGGCTTCTGCCATATATCAACAGGAATCAAAAGGACCAGTTTCCAATTCAGTTAACCGTCACCCAAAACAAAACTCAAGAACAGTTACAAGAGTGCAAAAATATCCACCATGGAACAAAATAAAATTCTTAATATATAGTATCCAATTAAAAACTGTCAGACATGCAAACTAGAAAAAAAGTAAAACTCATAATTAGAAAAAGCTATCAATCAAAGCACTGACACAGATGTAAAGAAACAGAAAACAAGGACATTAAAAGTTATTATAAATTTATTCCACATGGTTGAAAAGTAAGAGATAACTAAGACTTAAAATAGATTAGAATTTAAATTCTACAAGTGAAAATTATAATGGCCAAAATAAAAACTACACTGAATAAGATTAATGGAGATTAGACTGCAAAAGAAAAAAATTAAATTGAAACACTAGCTGCCAATGCCTAACTTCTATATAAAATGAAACACACAGAAAAAAAGAATTTTAGAACAGAAAAGAACAATGGAAACGTACAGGGCAACTGTAAGTAGCCTACCATTCATATTACTGGAGTCCCTGAAATAAATGGGAGACAGAAGAAACAAAGGTCAAAGTTTACTAAATTTAGTGAAGACTAAAAAAAAAAAAAAAAAATCCAAGGAGCTTACAGAATTCCTAGTACAAAAACAAAACAAGAAAACCACATCAAGGCGCATCATAATCAAACTGTTCAAAACTAATGACAAAGAGAACAATTTATAGCAGTCAAAGGAGGGGAAAAAAGGACATTTATGCATAGAGAAAAAAAAGGAAACAGCAGATTTCTCATCAGAAACAACATAAGCAAGAAGAGAGTAGCAATATCTTTAAAGTACTTCAAATTGTCAACCTAAAATTCTATGTCAAGTCAAAGTATCTTTTTCACTTCAGAGTAATGGAAATAAAAACAAAAATAAACAAAGGGAATCTAATTAAACTTAAAGGCATTTGCACAACCAAGGAAACTATAAGTAAGGTGAAAAGACAGCCGTCAGAATGGAGAAAGCAACAGCAAACAAAACAACTGACAAAGGATTAATCTCCAAAATATACAAACAGTTCATGAAGCTCAATACAAGAAAAATGAACACCTTAATCAAAAGGTGCAAAAGACCTAAAAAGACATTTCTCCAAAGAAGACATACAGATGGCTACTAAATACATGAAAAGATGCTCAACATCACTCATTATTAGAGAAATGTAAATCAAAACCACAATAAGGCATAATCTCACATGGGTCAGAAGGGTCATCATCAAAAATTCTACAAACAATAAATGCTGGAGAGGTAGTGGCAAAAAGGGAACCCTCTTACACTGCTGATGGGAATGCAAACTTATACAACCACTGTGGTGAAGAGTATGGAGAGTCCTTAAAAAACTAGAAATAAAACTACCATACGACCCAGCAATCCCACTCCTGGGCATATACCCTGAGGAAATCAGAATTAAAAAAGACGCATGTACCCCAATACCCCAATGTTCACCACATCATTATTTACAATAGCAAGGACATGGAAGCAACCTAGATGTCCATTGGCAGATAAATGGACAAGGAAGTTGTGATCCATATACACAATGGAATACTACTCAGCTATAAAAAGGAATGCATTTGAGTTAGTTCTAATGAGGTGGATGAACCTAGAGCCTCTTATAGAGTAAAGTAAGTCAGAAAGACAAATACCATATAAAAATGCACATATATGGAATCTAGAAAGATGGCACCAACGATCCTACGTATAGGATAGTAAACAAGACACAGATGTAAGCAACAGACTTTTGGACTCAGTGGGAGAAGAGATGGTGGGAAGATATGAGAGAACAGCACTGAAACATGTACATTACCATATGTACAAGAGACAACCAGTGCGAGCTTGATGTATGGAGCAGGGCACCCAAAGATGGTGCTCTGGGACAACCCGGAGGGATCTGGTGGGGAGGGAGGTGGGAGGGGGTTCAGGGTGGAGAGGACACAGGTATCCCTATGGCTGACTCATACTGATGTATGGCAAAAACCACAATATTGTAATTATGCTCCAATTTAAATAAATTTTAAAAATGTAAAAAAAAAAAGGTGAAATGAAGAGACATAAAAAGCTGAAAGGATGTTAAAGAAAAGCCTTCTGATAGAAGAAAAATTATACCAGATTGAAATACTGATCAACTCAAACGAAGGAAAAGCAACAGAAATGATGACTACAAGGGTAAATATATATTTTGCTTCTTACTATTTAAAGAAAAATAATAACAAGAGTTTATAACAAGTATAAGTAAACTGTATGAAAACACTAACAGAAAGGACAGGATGGGGAGAAATGTAAATAAACTACTATAAAGTTCTTAACAGGAGTGGCATAGTATCACGTGAAGGAATATAAGCTAAAGATGTATGGTGCTGGGACTTCCCTGGTGGTCCAGTGCAATGGACCTTGCAATGCAGGGGATGTGGATAATCCCTGGTCAGGAAACTAAGATCCCACATGCTATGGGGCAATGCACTGCAACTACCGAACCTGCATAATCTGGAACCTGTGCACAACAATGGAAGATTCCATATGCTGCAATAAAAATTGGATGCGGCCTAAAAAACTAATTAATTAAATATTTTTTAAAATACGTATGCTGTCAAAACCATAGAAACCACTCAAAAAACAAAAGGTACACAACTAAAGAAATGAAATGGAATCATAAAAATACTCAATCTAAAAGAAGTCAGAAGAAGAAAAAGAACAAAAAATAGATGAAGAACAAACAAACAAAAATTACAGATTCAAATCTAATTATATCACAATATATATATACGGTCTAAACACCTGAATTAATAGGCAGAAATCATCAAATGGATACAAAAGCAAAACTCAACTACAAGAAATGAACAGTCCATGAAATTCTCCAGGACAGAATACTAGAGTGGGTAGCGGTTCCCTTCTGCAGGGGATCTTCCCAACCCAGGGATTAAACCCAGGTCTCCTGCACTGCAGGCAAATCTTCACCAGCTGTGTCACCAGGGAAGCCCAAGAATACTGGAGTGGGTGGTCTATCCCTTCTCTAGGGGATCTTCTCAACCCAGGAACTGAACCAGGGTCTCGTGCACTGCAGGCAGATTCTCCACTAGCTGAGCTAACAGGAGAGCCCAACAAGAAATGAACTATAAAGACATAAAGATGTTAAATGTAAAACGAGAGAAAAAGATGTAACATGTTTTAAAACTAGTCAAAAGAAAGCTAATGAGGCTTACTTAACATCAAATTAAATTTCAGCTCAAAAAACATCCCCAGGGACAAAGAAAGTCATTTCATATGAAAAAGAAGTCAATCCATCAAGAGCACAGAGGATCTGTAAAATAAACAAAATGAAGAAAAAGTATAGAAGACACCATAAACATTGGATTGGTCAAAGGTTTATTCAGGATTTTCCACATAAACACAAACAAACCTTTTGACCAATCCAATATTTATGCATCAAATAATAGAGCAACAAAATACATAAAGCAAAAACTGACAGAATTTCAGAGAAACAGACAAATCTACAATTACAGCTGCTAATTTCAAGAGCCCACTCTCAATACTTGATAGAGTAAGTAAAGAGAAAATCAGCAAGGATATGGAAGAACTGAGTAACATTAGCAACTAATAGGACCTAATCGACATTCAGAGACTACTCCACCCAATAACAGAAAATAAACTCTTTCCAAGTGCATACAAAACATTTTCCAAAACAGACCATATTCGGAGACATAAAACAAGTCTCAATAAATGTGGAGGGATTCAAATCTTACAAAGTTCCTGATTACAGTAAAATTAAATTAGAAATTATTAGCAACATATCAGAATTTGTGGGAAATTTATAACACTAAATATTGACACACAAGAGAACGCACTGGTCATAGCAAACACCCTCTTCCAACAACGCAAGAGAAGACTTTACACATGGACATCACCAGATGGTCAACACCAAAACCAGATTGATTATATTCTTTGCAGCCAAAGATGGAGGAGCTCTATACAGTCAGCAAAAACAAGACCAGCAGCTGACTGTGGCTCGGATCATGAACTCCTTATTGCCAAATTCAGACTTAAATTGAAGAAAGTAGGGAAAACCACTAGACCATTCAGGTGGATTGGATGGATTAAATTAAATTAAATTAAATTGGATGCATCCATTAAATTGGATGGATTAAATCCATTATTCCATGATTAAACAGTGGAAGTGAGAAAAAGATTTAAGGGACTAGATCTGATAGACAGAGTGCCTGATGAACTATGAACAGAGGTTCCTGACATCCTACAGGAGACAGGAACTAAGACCACCTCAAGTAAAAGAAATGCAAAAAAGCAAAACGGCTGTCTGAGGAGGCCTTACAAAGAGTTGTGAAAAGAAGAGAAGCAAAAAGCAAAGGAGAAAAGGAAAGACATTCCCATTTGAATGCAGAGTTCCAAAGAATAACAAGGAGAGATAAGAAAGCCTTCCTTAGCTATGAGTGCAAAGAAATAGAGGAAAACAACAGAATGGGAAAGACTAGAGATCTCTTTAAGAAAATCAGAGATACCAAGGAAACATTTCATGCAAAGATGGGCTCCATAAACAACAGAAATGGTATAGATCTAACAGAAGCAGAAGATATTAAGAAGAGGTGGCAAGAATACATTGAAGAATTGTACAAAAAAGATCTTCACAACTCAGATAATCACGATGGAGTGATCAATCATCTAGAGCCAGATATCCTGGAATGTGAAGTCAGGTGGGCCTTAGAAAGCATCACTACAAACAAAGCTAGTGGTGGTGATGGAATTCCAGTTGAGCTATTTCAAATCCTAAAAGATTTGATGCTGTGAAAGTGCTGCACTCAATATGCCAGCAAATTTGGAAAACTCAGCAATGACCACAGGACTGGAAAAGGTCACTTTTCATTCCAATCCCAAAGAAAGGAAATGCCAAAGAATGCTCAAACTACTGCACAATTGCACTCATCTCACATGCTAGTAAAGTAATGCTCAAAATCCTCCAAGCCAGGCTTCAGCAATACGTGCACCACGAACTTCCAGATGTTCAAGCTGGTTTTATAAAAGGCAGAGGAACCAGAGATCAAATTGCCAACATCTGCTGGATTATCGAAAAATCAAGAGAGTACCAGAAAAACATCTATTTCTGCTTTATTGACTATGCCAAAGCCTTTGACCGTGTGGATCACAATAAACTGTGGAAAATTCTGAAAGAGATGGGAATACCAGACCACCTGACCTGCCTCTTGAGAAACCTGTATGCAGGAACAATAGACTGGTTCCAAATAGGGAAAGGAGTAAGTCAAGGCTGTATATTGTCACCCTGCTTATTTAACATGCAGAGTACACCATGAGAAACACTGGGCTGGAAGAAGCACAAACTGGAATCAAGATTTTTGGGAGAAATATCAATAACCTCAGATATGCAGATAACACCACCCTTATGGCAGAAAGTGAAGAGGAACTAAAAAGCCTCTTGATGAAAGTGAAAGAGAGTGAAAAAGTTGTCTTAAAGCTAAACATTCAGAAAACTAAAGTCATGGCATCTGGTCCCATCACTTCATGGGAAATAGATGGGGAAACAGTAGAAACAGTGTCAGTCTTTAGTTTTTTGGGCTCCAAAATCACTGCAGATGGTGACTGCAGCCATGAAATTAAAAGACACTTACTACTGGAAGAAAAGTTATGACCAACCTAGACAGCATATTTAAAAGCAGAGACATTACTTTGCCAACAAAGGTCCATCTAGTCAACGCTATGGTTTTTCCAGTAGTCATGTATGCATGTGAGAGCTGGACTGTGAAGAAAGCTGAGCACTGAAGAAGTGACGCTTTTAAATTTTGGTGTTGGAGAAGACTCTTGAAAATCCCTAAGTCTTCAAGGAGATAAAACCAGCCAATCCTAAAGGAAATCAGTCCTGAATATCCATTGAAAGGATTGATGCTGAAGCTGAAACTCATACTTTGGCCATCTCATGTGAAGAGTTGACTCATTGGAAAAGACCCTAATGCTGGGAAGGATTGGAGGCAGGAGGACAAGGGGACGACAGAGGATGAGATGGCTAGATGGCATCACCGACTTGATGGACATGGGTTTGGGTGGACTCCAGGACTTGGTGATGGACAGGGAAGCCTGGTGCGGTACAATTCATGGGTTCGCAAAGAGTCCAACATGACTGAGCAACTAAACTGAACTGAAATATTGACACTAGAAAAGAAAGTCTCAACTCATTGATATCAGTTACAACTTAAGAAACTAGAAAAAGAGCAAATTAAATCCAAAGTAAGCACAGTAATAAAAATCAAAGTGGAAATAAGTAAAAAACAAAAAGAGTACACAAAGTCAATGAAACCAAAAACTTTTAAAGACAGTAAAATTTAAAAACTTCTAACCCAACTCAGGAAAAAAAAAGATATAAATTACCATATACATTTTTAATGTAGAGAAATGACAGAAGCAAAATTATCACACATTTTAACACTTTAATAAAAGGTATCTGGATGGCAAATAAGCCACATGAAGAGATGCTCAATATCAACAGTCATTAGAAGAACACAAAACCATAAGGAGATACTGCAACACATACACTCTAATAGTGAACATTTAAAAGACTGACCATACCAAATTCCAGTAAGAATGAAGAGGAATTGGAAGTCTAATAAAATGCAGGTGGTAGTGTTAAATGACACAAATACTTAGTAAAATAGCTTGGCAGTTTCCTAGAATTTAAACATATAGTTACCATATGATCTAGCCATTCTTCCCTAAGCATTTCCTCAAGAGAAAAGAAAGTGTATGTTCATATTAAGACTTGTACATGAATGTTCTAAGAGGCTTAATTTATTACAGCCAAACGTGAAAAGATTCTAAATATCCACCAGCAGGTGATGGGAAAACGAACTGTGGTACAATATGTCTACCAATGGTATACTGTCCATCAACAAAAAGGTAAGAATTCTTCTTATATAAAGCAACATGGATAAAATTCAAAATAATTATGTGGCATGAAAGAAGCCAGAACAAAAAAAGCAAACAAAAGAGAGTGTATAAGGTAAGATTTCATTTATATAAAACTCCAGAAAATAAAATTAAGTCTATAATTTTTAAAAAATGAATAGTTGTCTAGATGGGTTGCCAGTATGTGTGTGGAGAGGCAAGAGAGTTAACCATGAAAGAACAGAAAGAAACTTTTCAGGGTGATGGATTTGTTAGAATATACACATTAGAAAATTTACCAAATTGTACATTTTATATACATATGCAGTTGGTTTTATGTCAAGTATACTTCAATAAATTGTTGTACTTAAAAATCCTCAAAGGGGAGTGATATAAAATTTAAAGCAGGAAAAAATCTGTCATACTTCCAAATATTAATAATATACCTATCGTATTACATTTTCCTCCATATGTATATTTTATCATACTCTACTAAAATTAACCTGAGTTTTCAACATACATTCTGAACAAGAAATAGCAAAACATACACAGAGCTCAAAATAAAAACTTTAACAAGCATATGTGAAAACCATATTTAAATACTGAACTCCTTTGGGAAAAAAAGAAATCTTTTTTTTAGCATTTGAGGTTTTTCTTCAGACATTAATCTCTGCAGAAATTTCCAAAAAAATCAATTCTACTCATATTGGTGAAAGGAAAGACAATACTATTGTGCTTAGACTAAGAATATAAAATGCTCCTGGTAAAGCACAATTAGAAAAAACATATTTTTGTTCCCCCTAAAGTTCTCTCAGTTCACATTTTTTAAACCAATGCAGTGAGGACAACTATAGCCATCTAAGCTTAGAACATTATTAGTCCCTTTATGCTTTTATTGGTTGAGATATTGCCTAAATTATTAGATATACTATATTGTATGGAAAATATTTTTTCAGTAACCTTTTTCAACTAAAATTCAGAGATATACCTCATTTTTATTGTATCATAAACGTAATTTACTTGAATTTCAGGCAACACAATAATATGTCAATAAAAATTTCAATAAACATGAGATGAATAGGAGATGGACTTTGTCAAAGCACCTGACTAAAGTTTCAAAGAAATACCTCTGATACGAAAACATTCCCTTGTTACTTCATTCTTTGTCACATGAGATCAGATAATTTTCTTTCAAATTTGAATGAGTAAAAGAAACAATCTATTTCTTTTTCAATTTCTAAAGATGACTTTTAGGAAACATGTGCTCACAGAATAATTTTAATGCAATTTTATTTCAGAGGTTCATCAATATTTTTTTCGTAAAAATAAAATAAGTTTATAGAAGTAAAAGGACTTCCCCAACGGCTTGGTGGTAAAGAATCTGCCTCCAAAGCAAGAGATACAGCAGAGGCTGGTTCTACTCCTGGATTGGGAAGATCCTCTGAAAGAGGAAATGGAACCCACTCTGGTATTCTTGCCTGAAAAATGCTATGGACAGAGGAGCCTGGCAGGCTAAAGTCCAAGGGTAAGTCAAAACAATGAAGGACATTTCAATTTAATGAGTTGTATGTAAATCAAATTGTCACAACACTCTTTGTGCATTTATGTGGTTCATATACAAATGAAAAGGAACACCAATATTCTGGGAATCATATGTTAAAAAATACTGACATAAACAGTCATTAAGAAAGAATTTCTGGTTTATACTATGGTAGGAGGACAAAGAGCTTCCATGTCCTCACAACTAGGGCACCTACAAGGCACCGGGAGGGGTACTCAGACCTGAGGGGAGGGGAGGGACCCCTGCCTAACCAAGCCAGGGGTCAGGCCTGAGCTCCTCGGGTGGGAGCACCAAGTTCAAGCCAAAGGACTAAGAGAGAACTTCATGTCCTAGGGAATATTAATAAGTGTGAGGTCTCTAAAGATCCTCATCTTGGCATCAAATTCCAGCTCTACTCAACTGCCTGCAAACTCCAGTGCTGGATGTCTCAGGACAAACAACCAGTAAGACAGGTACAGAGTGCCATTCATCAAGGAAAAAAAAGATGACACAACAAAAAAGTTACTGACAAAGGGACAGGTAAAAAACTACAAAACCAAATAAATGAAGAGGAAACAGGCAACCTACCAGAAAAATAATTCAGCATAATAACAGTAACGATGATGCAAAAGCTCCTGGAAATAGAATGGATACATGGACTGAGAAAATACAAGAAATGTTTAACAAAGGCCTAGAAGAACTAAAGAACAACAACAACAACAACAAAAATAAATGGAAAGCACAAAAACTGAAATGAAAAAATATACTAGAAGGAATCAATAGCTGTGACAGAAAATGAATAAGTGAGCCAGAAAATAGAATGGTGGTGTAAATCACTGCCAAGGAGAAGAATAAAGAAAAAAAGAATTAAACGAAATAAGGACACTTCAGACCTCTAAAACAACATTAAATGCATCAACATTTAAATTACAGGAGTGCCAGGAAAAGAATAGAAAGTGTCTGAGAAAATATCTGAACAGACCATAGTCAAAAACTTCCTTAACGTGAAAAAGGAAATAGACATCCAAGTGCAAGAAGGGCAGAGGCCCATAAAGGAAAAATTGAAGGAGAAATACACCAAGACACGTATCAAACTAACAAAAATTAAATTCAAAGAAAAAAACACTAAAACAGCAAGGAAAACTAAGAAAAAGAAATTTTCAAAAGGAATCCCCATAAGGCTATAAGCAAGAGTTTTTCAGCAGAAACTCTGTAGGCCAGAAAATGGCAGGATATATTTAAGGTGATGAAGAGGAGATACCTACATCCAAGTTTAGTCTACCATGACAGGATCTCATTCAGACTGGATGGAGAAGTCAAAAGCTTTACAGATAAGCAGACGCTCAGAGAATACAGCATCACCAAATCAGCTTTATAACAAATGCTAAAGGAACTTCTCTAGGTGGGAAACACAGGAGAACAAGACCTATAAAATAAACCCAAAACAATAAAGAAAATTATAATACTAAAATACATATCAAAAATTACCTGAAATATAAATGGATTATATGCTCAAACCAAAACACACAGACTGGCTGAATGGATAGAAAAACCAGAACTGTATATATCCTGTCTTCAGGAGACCCACTTCAGACCCAGAGACACATACAGACTAAAACTAAAGGCACGGAAATCAAAAGAAGTAGCAAAACACATATCAGACAGACTAGACTTTAGAGAAGAATTGGAGACTTCTCTGGTGGTTCAGTGGTTAGAAAATCACCAGCCAAAGCAGGGGACACGGGTTTGATCCCTGGTCCAGGAAGATTCCACATGCCCTGAGGGCACGCCTGGGACCCACAACTACTATACTCCCTTCCCCAAAAGTAATTCCTACAATTGTCTCCCATCACCCACATCCAGAGCCACAGCCACAATTACCTCTTCTTTAACATTCGCACAGGGAATAATCCTACTTGCATGAGTACACTGTATCACACATACATATGCACCAACTTTGAATTCCTGCCTAAATATCCCATCTATCATCATTCTATATTTTTAGCTCCTTTCAAATTTGATACTGTCTTTCCCAATAATATATAAACATATTCAGTATCTGCACCTTAAAATATACGGGAATGACGAAGGCACTTCGTTTAAGCCATATCTCCCACATACACCTTCTTTCTCTATTATATCATAATCCAGTCATAATTTAGTCCATGAAATCTGGCTTACCAATCCTCTTTTACAATGATAATATTCTTGATTAAGTTGCCAAAGATCTCTATTATTACCTACCCAAAGGCACATCTTTGTCATTTTATCAGACTCTTCTCCGTTTTTGAGAAACTTTCATTTTCTCTTCACTTTTCAGTATACAAAGAATCAATCAAGAGACAGCACCCAAGAAGGTATGTGGACTCCAACCAAAACTCACAAGTTTTAAGAAGATAACTGAAATCTCAGAGACCTTCAAAAGAGGCAACATTCATGGTCATAAAGTTTGTACTCCAAACATTCCTTTTTTTGTTGTTTTGACAAGGCTGTGAAGGGGGTATAGTTTCTAACAGAATTGTTTATTAGTATTGAAATGTAGACCAGGATAAATATGATGATACACAAGAATTCTGAGTATTGCTGGCATTTTCAATATTAACAGATAATTCAACACACAATAGAATAATAACAGGTATCAAATAAAGACAGTACAATGAAAGTTGCTGGGCATCAGTGACTGAAGACTACATTATCGTTAATACCACAGCAAAGACACTGCTCTGCAACAAACAGCAAGAACAGACTCTTCCATTTATAATGGAAGACTAAGCATTTATAATGGCAAGCATATGCTCTGAAAAAAACATCACCATGGCATCTGCAACTATCCTAAAAAAAGAAAAAAGTACAAGCATTTCTCATTTTCTACGGTTATTGCTATATTTCAAAAGCCCTCTACAAAATTATTTTCTGAAAAGCAAATCCTATTTTCCCATTTAAATGTACTTTTCTTACAACACACTCCATACACAGACACATACCCACAACAAACTCGGGCTCAAACTTTTGATGAAAATGTAATTTATAAAGCTCCAATCCAATGACATTTCAGAAACCTTGAGTATACTGCAATTATTCTTTGCCTGCTGACAGTGTTCATAGATCCCATCCCTTTAAATCTTTCCTTACTACTTATTCTCCAATTTTCTCCCCTAAGGATCTCATGACTACAATCAAACACTTCAGAAATTGGTGTCCTTCTCTTGTCCTCCTAGGACAACTCACAGAAAACTCGGCCAAGGATTTTAACCTTTGTAACCTTATGTAATATTTTCTATTATATAAAATAAGTTAGATCCTGATATTAACATAGATAAAATCTAAATCAAGGACATCACATTAGTTTTGCTCATACTATGTACGATTCTAGGTTTCAAACTTTTGAAAATAAATTAGCTAATATATTTTCCAATAAAACAGAATTATATACAAGCACATTTTATTGCTAAGAATAAAAATCTTAAAATTATTAATCACATGGGCCACTGTTAGAGGATGTTTTCCAGCTACTTCAGGGCCTAAAATCAACAAAGAAAAAGAATGATAAATCTGATCACCATAAGAATGAATGAAGGGACTTCCCTGGTGGTCCAGGGGCTAAGACTCTGCACTCCCAATGCAGGGGGCTGGGGTTCAATACCTGGTCAGGGAACTCTATTCCACATGCCACAGCTAAGACCTGGCACAGTCAAATAAATAAATAAAATAAATTTAAAAAAAAAGAATGAAAGAATAGATGAAAAGAGAAAAGAAATAGGAAATCTAAAATGGAGAAAAATTAAATATATCACAACAACTATAAAAGTGCTCATAAAATACCCTCAAAAAGTAGGCAAAATATACCACTAGCTAATAAAATTAAAATTACATAACATTTATAAAAACAGGCCAAACTTCACTCATACTTATATGCAAATCAAAGAAAGTACCTATTCCTTAAATGTACCTATGGCAAAGATTAAAAACCTCAATAATACTACCAGCAAGGAAGAGAAAAGTCATTCTCACATATGACTGGTAAGAGTGTAAACTAGTTAAATACAATTCCAATCCTTGGAATTTATTTTACAGCTATATTTAACTTGTATGCAAAAATACATGTACAAAACTATTCACTGCAGTATTATTTAGAGCAACATTACCTAAAGCTCAACAAAACAAAACTGATGAGAAATACTAGCTTATTTCTAAGGTTTACAACAGAATATTAAAGAGACTTTAAAATGAAAAAAAAAAAAAACACATATGGGCTGGTGAGGAAAGATCTTTAAGATATACTGCTTGGAAAGAAACAAGATTCAGATCAGTACGGGCATCTGCTGGTGTATCCCAGGGCCCTCTGAAGACCCAACATCTGCAGATGCTCAAGTCCCTTATGCAAAATGACAGTCAGCCGTTTCAGATGCATGGGATTTACATTCAATCAACCATGAATTGAAAATACTTAGGAAAAAATTTCAGAAAGTTTAAAAAACCAAAATCTAATCTGCAGAGAACTGGCAACTATTTACACAGCATTTACACTGTATTTACAACTATTTACATAGTATTTAAATTGTACTGGGTATTAAAAGTAATCTATAGATGATTTAAAGTATATGGGAGAACACGCGTAGGTTGTATGTAAAAATACTATGCCTCTTTATATAAAGGACTTGAGCATCCCTGGATTTGGGTATCTGTTAGTGTTCTAGAGCCCATCTCCTGCTAGATAACAAGAGATGACTGCAGTTATATGTTATCTCATGTACGAAGGTCACAGACCCGGAAAATGGACAAGTATTACATACAGTTGCCAGATAAAACACAAGACACCCAGTTAAATTTTAATTTCAGGTTAAAACACTTTTTTAGTTTAAGAATGTCCAAACATTTTTATTTGCTAAATCTGGCAACCCTAATAATATTAACATTGTGCAAGCCACAACTTCACTTGCCTCAGTTTCTGCATCTGGAAAATTCCTGGGTCAGTCTATGATTTCCTCTAGTTTTAAAACCAGCTTCACTATTATTATTATTATTATTATTATTATTATTATTATTATTTAGTTCTAAAATTCACAGGTTTTAAAGCTCCCTAGAATTCTGGCATTTTATAAAAAATTCAACATATACCCAGGATAATGTTCAGACAAATTAACAACTTCTAATAATCCTTCACTGAATCCTTCCAATCCCTGAAAACAGGCATTATTCAAGGTCCTATTCTTAGTTTCTTACTTTATACCACTCTACATGTTCAGGAATTCTTTTTTTTGTTTCACATATAAGTGGATAATTTCCTTCCCCAGTCAACTATGAAATTAATAGAAAGCTTCAAAATATCTATAACATCAAAATTAAAGCAGCTAACAAAGAATACTGTCTTCAGACCAAAATATAAGCTTGCAGTGAGTGCCCGTATTACAGTGTATCTATCAGAAGCTAACGATGCAACGTACCAACATGAAGCAATTACAGAACCAAAAGGAATACTAACAATATGAGACTGCTTACATGTTCTTCTTAGCAGCAGTCACAGAAGTAAATACCTACAGATTACCCAACTGTTAAGCCAATCCTAATAGGAAAGTTATGGCCAATCTGGATAGCATATTGAAAAGCAGGGACATTACTTTGCCAACAAAGGTCCGTCTAGTCAAGGCTATGGTTTTTCCAGTAGTCATGTATGGATGTGAGAGTTCAACAGTGAAGAAAGCTGAGCGCCAAAGAATTGATGCTTTTGAACTGTGGTGTTGGAGAAGACTCTTGAGAGTCCCTTGGACTGCAAGGAGATCCAACCAGTCCATTCTAAAGATCAGTCCCGGGTGTTCATTGGAAAGACTGATGTTGAAGCTGAAACTCCAATACTTTGGCTACCTCATGTGAAGAGTTGACTCACTGGAAAAGACCTTAATGCTGGGAAGGACTGGGGGCGAGAGGAGAAGGGGACGACAGAGGATGAGATGGCTGGATGGCATCACCAACTCAATGGACATGGGTTTGGGTGGACTCTGGGAGTTGGTGATGGACAGAGAGGCCTGGTGTGCTGTGATTCATGGGGTTGCAAAGAGTCGGACATGACTGAGTGACTGAACTGAACTGAACTGAATGATATCAGGAAATAAGAGCTTCAGCCCACTTCAACAATTGTTGAAGTGCAACTGGGACTGGAGATAGTCTACCTTCTAGAGTACCTGGAATGAAACCTAGACAATTATATATGGAGATAGCCTCAGACATTCTCTAAACCCTGTCATGTTTATCCAGTCAATACAACTGAATTGAATTTCTCCTTTCATTTCCTAGGAACAAAGCCTTGATTTGAACCAGAACCTGTCTGACTGGGCCTCCCATCATTCAGCCTAGATTTTGCCAGCTTCCCTCACTCCCTTCTAATGAAAGCTTCACACCAGGTCCTATAATCCACAGCTTCAGATGAAGTCACTAACAAAAGTGATTAACCAGACTCAGGACCCCAAACCACAAAGCTTATACGTACTACTGCCACCAATGAATTCTATTACTTCTTAAAATCTCTTCCTTTAGTGTCCCATTCATTTGGTGGTACTTTAAAAAATATTTTAACAATCATTCAAGTACAGGTTCGTTATCATCCTTGGGTACACATTTTCTACTTATGGCTATTTCAAACAGTGTCAACGATATGGGTAAATCAAATTTCCTAGGTTTGATCCACTCAACCTGGGTTTCCTGACTGAATAACTCAGCCCTATATACAAGTGCTACAGGGACAAGATAATAAAAGCAGTTAGTACTACTGATTTTCCTAATCATTATATGTACAATCACTATCTTAACTATATTTTGCTTTCAAAACTCTAACATTAGCTTTAAAACCCGTCAACTATCAAAGTGGATTTCCATGTCTGCAAAACAACCACCAAAATTCATACTTTCCTCTGCAAGATCTTTCACATATCTTTTTTACTTCATATTTGGGCTATGGCAGCATATCTTCCTTCAGTGTCCCAGACCTCCAGCAGGCATGCATTATTGACAGTTATGACTATGTGCTTAAATATTCATGAATTTCCTTTGAAAGTAATATGGCAGTACTAACAAAATCTGACCAACCTAGACAGCATATTAAAAAGCAGAGACATTACTTTGTTAACAAGGGTCCGCCTAGTCAAAGCTATGGTTTTTCTAGTATGGATGTATGGATGTGAGAGTTGGGACTATAAAGAAAGCTGAGCTCTGAAAAACTGATGCTTTTGAACTGTGGTGTTAAGAGAAGACTTTTGAGAGTCCCTTGGACTGCAAGGAGATCAAACCAGTCAATCCTCAAGGAAATCAGTCCTGACTATTCACTGGAAGTACTGATGCTGAAGCTGAACTCCAATATTTTGGCCACCTGATGGGAAGAACTGACTCACTGAAAAGACCCTGATGCTGGGAAAGAGGAGAAGGGGACAGCAGAGGATGAAATGGTTGAATGGCATCACCGACTCAATGGACATGAGTTTGAGTAAGCTCCAGGAGATGGTGAGGGACAGGGAAGCCTGGTGGGGTCACAAAGAGTTGGACACGACTGAGCAACTGAATTGAATAAAATCTACCATAATATTTCATGTAGCATATCCATTTATAAGAACTATTAAAGTCATCTAGCTTTATAGATCGCAAAAAAGCAAGAAATTTCGAGGAAATATTCACTACTGAGTTCATCTTTCAGCTTTTTGTTAAATAAACTGAAATGAAATACAATATATAAAATGAGACTATTGAACTGTTAGAGGTACATATCTTATCTCTTACATCAAATTTAAGAAACGGAAAATGATAACATATCTAATAAGTAACTGATGCTCTAAAAGTACAGTTCAGTGTCTTGAATCCTCTGGACCTTAGTATTCATTTACTGGTTAAGAAAACAAATGACAGAATACCTGGCAAGTGAAGACTTTGTATCCTGTAGATGTTCTTTTGTCACAGAGTCATCTCTCAAGCCTTCCTCCTGTGATTTTTCTCTCATGTCTTCTGAAATGTATCCACGGTCAACACTGTGACTGGTTTCTAGTGGTTTTTGATTTGAATGTTTCCTCTCTCCTCTCCCAAATCGACTCGACCATGATAAACTTTCTTCACTGTTCTCTGTGGGTTTTCGAAAACCACAATGCACAGAATCTTGAGGGACTACTGCTGAAGATGAACTAGATGGTTCAAAATTTCTGTCCTTGCTATGAAATGACATTTCTTCATCATCAGAGGGTCTTAAGAATTTAGGTCTTAAATTTACATGAGAAGAAAATTCTTGATTTTTCCTTGGACCGGGTTCTCTTCTACACGCTTCTAAAAACACCAATCTACCATCTTTTTCATCACTAAACTTATCTTTAGTGATATTGCTGGCACTATCTGTTGTATTATATCTATCTCTTGAACTTTTATTATATTTTACCAAGTCTGATTTTCTACTTTCTTGACTACTTTGTGCTGTATCTGAATATGTTGGTTTCTTCCACCGTTCTCGTCTACAATCTTCTTTCGTAAATGCAGCTTTTTCAGCTTCTTTTAATTTCAACTGAAATACTTCCATTGACTAGAAAGGAGGAAAAATTCAACAAGATATTTAAAATTAAAAACAGCTCAATGACTTGTACTCCACGTGCCACTGTGTCATGATACATTGTCATGTAGCACAATGAAAGAAAAACCTAAAAAAGGGGAATGAAAGACCCATACAATCATCCTAACTGAGATAGGCTGAAATATGTCCCCACTCCAAAGTCGTATGTTGAACCTCTAAGCCCTAGAACCTCAGAAAGTGACATTTGTAGAAAGGATCTTTAGAGACGTGATTAAGTTAAAATGAGGTCACCGGGTTAGGCCTTAATCCAGTATGAATGAGATCCTTGCAATCAGAAGGAATGAGGACGCACAAAGAGATAAGCACTCACAGAGAAAACACCATGTGAGGGCAGAGCGAGAAGGCAGACACTTGTGAATTAAGAGGGGAGGCCTCAGAAGAAACCAGACTCTCTAATATCTTGATCTTGAACTTCGATTCTCCTCAACTGTAGGAAAATAAATTTCTACTGTTTAAGCCACCCAGTCTGTGGAACTGTGTTGTGGCAGCCGGAGCAAAGAAACACATCATTATAAAATGAGTATTTTAAAAAATATGAAAAATCAATGAAAAATTACCAAATAATAAAAAAATTCTGGGCGCACAAAAGAAGCCATTTAGACCAAATGCCCATCATTAAAACAAAACAGAATCATAAAACAGTAAAGACATAATATTTTAAAAGGTATTTCCTACTGCCAGTGAGATTCAAAATGTTACTGAATTGCTAAAACAAAACAGACTCTTATGAAAAAAGAGCAGTTCAAGAACAAGAAAGACATAAAGAAAACTATGTTCAAAGATAGGCAGGTAATGAGCAGAACAGAAAGTGCTGAATCCAAATCTGTGAACTCAACACTAGCCTAGGAATTTGCTATACTTAGGAAAAGATGGTAAACAAATATAAGTTATAGAGAAAAGACACATGGACAATTAATGCTATAGAACACATATATACTTTCAGAAGGTAAAAGCAAAGACAGTAGAAGCATTAACAAAAAAATTTCCCCACCTAATTTTCTAGACCCAAAGGTCTCATTCAACAGCCTTTAGGGAGGGAAGAAAGTGAAGCACACAGAAACTCATACATAAAAAAAATCCTAATTCCTGAGTCACAAAATCGTGCAGAAAATAAATTTTTCACAAAGATCAGATCAGAGGAAGGAGCGAATGTGAACAAGTAAACAAACGAGAGCTAGATAAACAACATTCTGCCAACAAAGGAAAAGAAGTTAAGACTGTTATCAACTTTTCACTAAGTGCTAGAAAATAATGAAGATGAAAATTTGAAAAATATTTATAAGGTAATAATTCTAAATAAAGAATTCAACTCAAATTATCCTTCCTTGACATGTACAAAAGAAAGGCATTTTTCCAAAATGCAACATATCAGAAAGTACATTACGTACTAATTCTAGAGGAGAAATTACTCAGTTTCATTAAGCCAAACCATACATGAATTAGGCCAGATATCTTTGCAAAAAAGATTTCAAGCTATAAACTAAATGGCAAATGCAATGGTTAAATCTAAATAATTGTTCTTATAGTTGTGAAGAATACAACTGTCAAGAATAACATGCATATTTTTAAAACTTATAGTAAACCATAATTAAAATTCAAAGTATTTCCATAAAACCTGAGAGTTGAGATGGAAACTCATTATCTTAGACTAAGCAGAGATAATCCATTATATTTTTCAAATTATTTTAAAAATCCAGGTTTAACATGTTTCTTAAATCTAATGACAATGTGAACAGCATGAAATGATGGCAGTAGAAGGGGGATATTTTCGTAATTTAAGCACTGCCTCATAGGCAACTTTTTTCTTTCCTGGTGATACATAAATTAATGATGTCTTTATAATTAGTGACTTCTTAAATTCAATAAAATATGGTAATGACAAAAACAGTAGCTGACACAGTTTATCCAATGCTTATTGTACTATATCTTTTGAATCATTTAAATAGGGTCTACACATAATGTCTAGGTTCAAATTTACTCATGAACTTCGTAATCTTGGTTATTTAAACTGCCTCAGCTTCCTCATTTACTAAATAATAGTATAATTGTGGGTATTAAATAAATTAAATTATACATGATGTATTGCAACAGTAGCTGGCAGATGAAAAGCATTCAAATTATTATTAGAGCTCACAACAGTTCTATGAGATTGATACTAATAATCGTGTTTTTAAAATGAAATATAAAAATGAAGCACACAGCAGGAGTAACAAACCTGATATTGAAATTCAAGACTATTTAACTACACAGAGAATGTTTTTAACTATTATGTCAAAATACCTTAAACTGTTTGATTCTTAACTATCCTAGAGATGAAGAAATTACATAAAACTTCAAAGTTACAAAAATAAACTTATAATAAACTTTAAAAAATAAAAAGAAAACTAAAGATAATATATATAAAGATATAAATGCAAAATAAAATATTAACAAATTTAATTCAGTAGTATATTAAAGTAAATGCCATGATCAAATAGGAGTTAAAGAATCCAAGAAAGGCCCGAAGTTAGGAAATATGTTCAAACAATTCATCTCATTAACAAAAGAAAAAAATAGTATTATCTCAAAGGTTATCAAAACAGTTATTTCATAAAAATTAGATATCCACTCCTAACTTTGAAGGAGAAGCAAATTAACAAAAAAGCACCTTTGAATAAATTGTGAATGCAAAGATACTTCTTAAACATGACAATCTTCATCTTAAATGCATTTAAACACAGAAGAAAGATGTTTATATCAAAGTTCTGAGATTCTATATCAAGAATAAAAGAAGGTTTAAATATTGTAATATTGACCAGGAAAAAGTAATCAACATTCCCATGTAACTATTTTCCCAGATAAGCCAGTTTAAAAGAGCTATAGATTTAATGACAAGAGTTTAAAAAAAATGGGCACACTAACACCAGGCAACCCAGAAAACAAAGGAAGAAAGATTCAACATACAATTGAAAAAACTAAACATATATTAAGGACATATATGTAACAACAAATGGAGAAATATACTGAAAAGAATAAATGAAAATTAGAACTGATGAATAACCAGCATTTTAGGATGAGATACTTCCCTGGTAGCTCAGGCAGTAAAGCGTCTGCCTACAATGTTGAAGACCCAGGTTCAATCCCTGGGCCTGGAGAATCTCCTGGAGAAGGAAATGGCAACCCACTTCAGTATTCTTGCCTGGAAAATCCCATGGACAGAGGAACCTGGTAGGTTACAGTCCATGGGGTCGCAAAGAGCTGGACACGACTGAGCAATTTCACTTTAGGATGAGATAATTCAATATCATTATTCAGTTGTTTAGTCATGTCTGATTCTTTGTGACTCCAGAACGGCAGCACACCAGGCTTCCCTGTACTTCACCATCTCCCAGACCTTGCTCAAACTCATGTCCACTGAGGCGGTAATGCTATTCAACCATCTCGTCCTCTGTCATACTCTTCTCCTGCTGCCTTCAATCTTTCTCACCATCAAGGTTTTTTCTAATGAGTCTGAACTTCGCATAAGGTTGCCAAAGTATTACAGCTTCAGCTTCAGCATCAGCCCTTCCAATGAATATTCAAGGTTGATTTCCTTTAGGATGGACTGGCTTGATCTCCTCGCAGTCCAAGGGACTATCAAGAGTTTCCTCCAACACCACTGTTCAAAAATATCAATTCTTCAGCGATCAGCCTTCTTCATGGTCCAGTTCTCAGATCCATATGTATCTACTGGAAAAACCATAGCTTTGACTATCCAGACCTCTGTAGGCAAAGTAATGTCCCGGCTTTTTAACACACCGTCTAGGTTTGTCACTGCTTTTCTTCCAAGTAGCAAGTGTCTTTTAATTTCATGGCTGGAGTCACCATCTTCAGTGATTTGGGAGCCCCAGAAATAAAGTCTGCCCACAGTGTTTCCACAGTTTCCCCATCCATTTGCCATGAGGTAATGGGACCCAATGCCATAATCTTAGCTTTTGGAACATTTGAGTTTTAACCCAGCATTTTCACTCTCCTCTTTCATCTTCATCAAGACTCTCTTTAGTTCCTCTTTGCTTTCAGCCATAACGGTGGTGTGATGTGTGATATGATATCTGAATATCTTGAGGTTATTGACATTTCTCCGAGCAGTCTTGATTCCAGCTCATCCAAACCGGCGTTTCTCATGATGTACTCTGCATATTAAGTTAAATGGAAAGGGTGGCAATATATAGCACTCCTTTTCCAGTTTTGAATTTTGAATCAGTCCGTTGTTCCATATCCGGTTCTAACTGTTGCTTCTTGACCTGCATACAGGTATCCCAGGAGATAGGTAAGGTGGTCTGGTATTTCCATATCTTGAACAACTTTCCACAGTTTGTTGTGATCCACACAGTCAAAGGCTTTAACGCAGTCAATGAAGCAGATGTTTTTCTGGAACTCTCTTGCTTTTTCTATGATCCAATGGATGTTAGCAATTTTATCTCTGGTTCCTCTGCCTTTCTAAATCCAGCTTGAACATCTAGGAGTTCTCAGCTCATGTACTGTTGAAGCCTAACTTGGGGAATTTTGAGCATTGCTTTGCTAGCATGTGAAATAAGTGCAATTGTGCAGTAGTTTGAACATTCTTTGGCATTGCCCTTCTTTGGGACTGGAATGAAAACTAATCTTTTCCAGCCCCGTGGCGACTACTGAGTTTTCCATATTTGCTGGCATATTGAGTGTAGCACTTTCAGAACATCATCTTCTAGGATTTCAAATAGCTCAGCTGGAATTCCATCACCTCCACTAGCATTGTTCATAGCAATCCTTCCTAAGGCCCACTTGACTTCACACTTCAAGATGTCTGGCTTTAGGAGAGTAATCACACCACTGTGGTTATCTGGATCATTAAGACCTTTTTTGTATAGTTCTGTATATTCTTGCCAACTCCTCTTAATAGCTTCTGCTTCTGTTAGGTCCATACCCATGTCCTTTACTGTCCCCATCTTTGCATGAAATTTCCCCTGGTTTCTCTAATTTTCTTGAAGAGATCTCTAGTCTTTCCCATACTATTGTTTTCCTCTATTTCTTTGTTCGCGTAGGAAAAAATTTTTCTCTCTCCTCGCTATTCTTTGGAACTCTGCGTTCAGATGGGTATATCTTTCCTTTTCTCCTTTGCTTTTTGCTTCTCTTCTTTTCTCAGCTATTTGTAAGGCCTCCTCAGACAACCATTTTGCCTTTTTGCATTTTTCCTGGGGATGGTTTTGATTACCACCTCTGCTACTGTTACAAACCTCTGCCCATAATGCTTCAGGCACTCTATCAGATCTAATCCCTTGAATCTATTTGTCATTCCCATGATATACTCATAGGGGATTTGATTTAGGTCATACGTGCATGGCCTAGTGGTTTTCCCTACTTTCTTCAATTTAAGTCTGAATTTTACAACAAGGAGTTCATGATCTGAGCCAGTCAATTTTTCCTGATTGTATATAGATTCTCCATCTTGGGCTCCAAGAATATAATCACTCTGATATCGGTATTGACCATCTAGTGATGTCCATGTGTAAAGTCGTCTCTTGTGTTGCTGTGACTATAGCATGTTCTCTAGGCAAAACTGTTAGCCTTTGCCCTGCTTCATTTTGTACACCAAGGCCAAACCTGCCTTTTACTCCAGGTATCTTTTGACTTCCTTCATTTGCATTCTAGTCCCCTATGATGAAAAGGACATCTTTTTTTGATGTTAGGTCTAGAAGGTCTTGTAGGTCCTCACAGAACCATTCAACTTCAGCTTCTTTGGCATTAGTGGTTGGGGAGACAGACTTGGGATTACTGTGATATTGAATGGCTTGCCCTGGAAACGAACACAAATCATTCTGTTGTTTTTGAGATTGCACCAAAGTACTGCATTTCGGACTCTTCTGTTGACTATGAGGGCTACTCCATTTCTTCGAGGGATTCTTGCCCTCAGTAGTAGATGTAATGGTCATCTGAGTTAAATTCACCCATTCCAATCTATTTGAGTTCACTGATTCCTAATATGTTGATGTTCATTCACTCTTGCCATCTCCTGTTTGACCACTTCCAATTTACCTTGATTCATGAACCTAACATTCCAGGTTCCTATGCAATACTGTTTTTTACAGCATCAGATTTTACTGTCACCAAGAGACACATCGACAAATAGGTAGTTTCTGCTTTGATTCAACTTCTTTATTCCTTCTAGAGCTATTTCTCCACTCTTCCCCAGTAGCATACTGGGCATATTGACTTGGGGAGTTCATCTTTCAGTGTCATATCTTTTTGCCTTTTTACACTGTTCATGGGGTTCTCAAGGCAAGAATGCTGAGGTGGCTTGCCATTCCCTTGTCTGATGGACCATGTTTTATCAGAACTCTCCTCCATGACCCGTCCATCATGGGTGGCCTTACACGGAAATTAGTATCTTTAAAATATCTACTACACAGATGTTAATTGTTTTATGTATATATTTAATTAAATTTAAATAAAAATTCCAAAATGAGTTGTAACTCTATAATGTACTCTGAAAACTGTTTCTCTTGAGCTTGAACTTAACAAAATTGATTCTAAATTTTAAAACAATAAAAAAGCACACATAAGAATATAAAGTTACTTTTTGGTAACTAATAAAAGAAGACTTATCCTGTCATACTGTAGGTATTCACTAATTATTTGCTATCCACATGAGTTACTGAAAACTACAGCAATTATAATAGCATAATACTAATTCCAGGGAACAAAAAAAAAAAAAAGAAAAGAGATTTGAGAATAAACAGACTGATTTCATAAAAGATGATATAATATATAATAAATCAGTCATCTGGAATAAGCAGGAAAAGAATAATTCATTCAATATATTATGAAAACCTACCTAAAGACTTAGAAGAGTTAAATGTTTACTTTAAACCATACACAAATATGTATTTCAGAAAGATTAAAGATGTTCATTAAAAAAAACCTGAACAAATTCTCAAATGAAACAGAAGTGTTCATTTTTATAATCTTGCAGGTAGAGAAAGAATGTCAACAAATTATGCCAAGAACATTAGGTCATGAAAGAAAAAATCTGATAGGTTTTGTTAGATAAAAATATTTTAAATATATTCATAGCAAATATAAGTAAAAAATAAACATGAAAGTAACAGGAAGATTTATTAAAAGGTCTTAAATCAACATCCCCAAATGAGTAAATACTACCAATAATCAAATCAAATGGTAAAAAGATATGGAAAAAAAATCCCCTTGATCAGTAAACAAATGATAAAAATAAAAGCAAAGAAAAAATTTGCTTACCAATCACAGTAGCAGAGGCTATAAAACATAATACTATTATTGAAAATCAGAGGGAAAAAAGTCATTTTATTGAGCATAATTCCGTTAACCTTTCTATAGAGAAATTTTGCAATATATATATCTCACTGTAAGTATCTATATCCTTTAACTGGCAATTTCACTTTCAGTAATTCTTTTAAGAAAATAACCAGGAAAGCATACAACATGCATTGGAAAAGATGGTCACCACACTGCTGCTTAACAGGGAAAAAAATAAAAACATAAATATCTCTCCACTAACAAATAATAATGGGTTGCTGTTCAGTCACTGGGTCATGCCCAACTCTTTGTGACCCCATGGACTACAGAACGCCAGGCTTCCCTGTCCTTCACCATCTCCCAGAGTTGGTGCAAACTCATGTCCATTGAGTAGGTGATGCCATCCAACCATCTCACATGCTATCGCCCCTTTCTCTTCCTGCCTTTCCCAGCATCAGGGTCTTTTTAATGCGTTAGAACCCTGCATCAGGTGGTTAAGGTACTGAAGCTTCAGCTTCAGCAGCAGTCCTCCCAATGAATATTCAAGGATGATTTCTTTTAGGATTGACTGTTTTGACTCTCTGAAGTCCAAAAGACTCTCAAAAGTATTCTCCAGCACCATGATTCGAAAGCATCAATTCTTCAGCACTCAGACTTTTTTATGGTCTAATTCTCACATCCAATACATGACTACTGGAAAAAACCACAGATCTGATATTATATGGATCTTGGTCAGCAAAGTGATGTCTCTGCTTTTTAATACACTGTCTAGGTTTGTCATAACTTTTCTTCCAAGGAGCAAGCATCTTTTAATTTATGGATGCAGTCACCTTCGGCAGAAGATTCAGGAGCAGAAGAAAATAAAGCCAGTGACTGTTTTCATTCTTTCTGTATCTATCTGCCATGAACTGATGCCATGATCTTAGTTTTCTGAATGCTGAGTTTAAGCCAGATTTTTCACTCTCCTCTTTTGTCTTCAAGTTTCTCTTGCCTCTTTGCTTTCTGCCATTAGGGTGGCATCATCTGCATGTCTGAGGTTGTTGATACTTCTCCCAGCAATCTTGATTCCAGTTTGTGACTCATCTAGTCCGGCATTTCACATGATGTACTCTACATTTACATTAAAAACCAGGGTAACAGTATACAGACTTGAAGTACACCTTCCCCAATTTGGAACTAGTCCATTTTTCCATGTCTGCTTCTTGACCTGCATACAGGTTTCTCAGGACGCAGGTAAGGTGGTCTGGTATTTCCATTTCTTTAAGAATTTTCCACAGTTTGTTGTGATCCACATAACCAAAGTCTTTAGTGTAGTCAGTGAAGCAGGAGTAGATGCTTCTCTGAAACTCTCTTGCTTCTCCTATGATCCAATGAACGTTGGCAATTTGATATCTGGTTCATGTGCCTTGTCTAAATCCAGCTTATATATCTAGATGTTCTCGACTTATGTACTGTTGAATCCTAGCTTGAAGGATTTTGAGTATTGTATTGAGTATTGCTAGCATGTGAAATGAGTGCAATTGTAAAGTAGTTTGAACATTCTTTGGCATTGCCCTTCTTTGGGACTGGAAAGAAAACTAATCTTCTTCAGCCCTTAACCACTGCAGAATAACCAAATTTGTAGGCATATTAAGTGCAGCACTTTAACAGCATCAACTTTTAGGATTTTAAATAGTTCAGCAGGCATTCCATCACCTCCACCATATATAATATATGTATAAATATTAAGAGGTCATTAAAATGTATATACTTACTGGCATCCAACTATGTCTGCTTGTGTAAGTGAAACAACCAGAATGTAGACTGGAAGTTTATGCTGACTGCTGTCTGATTCTCTGTGACCCCAGAACTCAAGCCCTCCAGGTTACCCTGTTTATGGAATTTTTCCAGGCAAGAATACTAGAGTAGGTTTCTATTTCCTACTCTGAGGGATCTACCCAACCCACAGATCGAACTCACATATCTTAGGTCTCCTGCATTGGCAGACAGATTTTTTACCACTGAATCACCACGGAAGCCCAGCCTGTAAGCCTACTTTTATAGAACTGTTTATTTTGAAATTATATAATAACAAGCAAAAAATTAAATATATATATCAAAATATTAACATAGATTCTCTTAAAGAATAATTATTCTCACTTTTTGTTTACGCCTTTCTAAACCTCCTTCTACTGAATTTTTAAAAAAAGGACATCAATAGCTACTGAAACCGAAAGATTATTCACATGTTGTGAATGGGGGAGCTGGTTCTAAAATATATTGCTGCATGATTCCAATGTTTTATACATATACACACACACATACACAATAATCAGCCATGTTTTATGTAAGTCAGATCATGTTGCATAACTTAAGCTTATGCAGTACTGTATGTCAAGTATATCTCAATAAAACTGGAAGAAAACAAACAAATATCACTTTCTAAAGGGAAAAAAAATAGTACTTATATCAAAAGGTATTCTATGGAGGCTTTCCTATACTACTGAAATTTCTTCACAACCAGAAAATGTTGCTTTTACATTAAACACATACATTCTTAAATTGTCCTTACTTAAGTTTTATATTTATTAAATTTTGTATTTAAATATGCTGCACAGATTTATCTAAAAATGAAAAACAAAACAGGGCTTCAGCAATTGAAGACAGTTAGAACTGAAATTTAATATCAAATCAATTCAAAAGTGTTACATAGCATAAAACACCAACAAAGTTAAACTTAATTTCCATATAACTTTGAAAATAACATGTATCTCCTAAATACCAAGACTTACCCCATATCTTTCAGCTACAATGTCCTCAAAATTTCTATTTTGTTTCTCAGCTTGTTCTTTCATTCTTTGATATGACTTCCTTAGCCAGCTTAAACCACCATCTTCTACTGAAATTCAATTGCAATATTAAATGTCAGTTATACTTTTCATGTGGTTATAATAGAATATTTACTGCTACTACAGTAACTATGAAATTGCATATTATTCTTTGAACATGTAAAAATCATAAGTGCATTTAAAATTCAACATATATTTAAATGTCTATATATGCAAGGCAAGGTTTTGCAATAGTGAGAAAGGAAAAACAAAAAGAAACTACTGGGAAATTCCATGGTGGTCCACTGACTAATACTCTAGACTCCCAATGCAGAGGGCCCAAATTTGATCCCTGGTCAGGCAACTATATCCCACATGCTGCAACTAAGAGTTCACTCGCCACAACTAAAGATACTGCATGCCATAACTAAGAGCTTGCATGCTGAAACCCGGAGTTTCATGCCACTGTTAAGATTAAAGACTGTGCTGCAACACTCAGCACAGTCAAATAAATTTTAAAAATAAATATTTAAAAGAAATAAAAAAATAGAACTACCCTCAAAAAAACTGGAATCTAAGAGAATGAGGATAAGAGGACATAAATATAACAAAGGTTAAATTTTATCAAATGTGGTATTTATCAATATTATAAAGAGTGACATAAAAATGAAAAAAGGAGAGAATTACTTCTAAATGTAATATCAGGGAACAATCTCACACACCAGGATGAAAAATCAAGTTGGATTTCTACAAAGAGTATTCAGGGTATGCCTCAAAATAAATTAAAGCCCAGAAAGGGAAAAAAACTACTTCAGATATAACATAAAGAACATATAGAAGATGAGAGCAGTAAAGAAGGTGGAACAGAAGGACTTTAGGTTCACTTCTTCCCAAATATCAGTAATTACATCTACAAATGAAACAATCTGAACAGACTACATGCTGAACATTAGCAGAGGATCTTGGATATATAAAAGGACAAGAAAAGATCCCCAAATGACCAGATAGGATGAAGGAAAGAAAGGGAAGTAAAACAAAACAGGAAATGAGATGGAATCTATAATCCTGGGGGGCAGGGAGTGACTGATGAAGAGGAGAGGTTACCCCATCAGGAGAAGGCCCCTTGAATATTTAAGAAAATTTGATCATATGAAGCATCTTTTCTAAATACAACACTATGAGACTAGAAATCAATTACAAGGGAAAAAATGTCAAACATATAGAGACTAATCAATATGCTACTAAATAACCAAGAGATCACTGAAGAAATCATAGAGGAAATCTAAAAAATATATAGGGGAAAACAAAAACAAAAACACAGTGGCCCAAAACCTACTGGATACAGCAAAAGCAAGAGGGAAGCTTCAGCAACTCAATCCTACCAAGAGAAACAAGAAAAATCTCGAACAATTTAATCTTATACCTAGAGCAACTAGATAAAGAAAAAAATACCAAAGTTAGTAGAAATTTTTAAAAAATCATAAAAATCAGAGCAGAAATAAATGAAACAGAAACTAAAAAAATAGCAAAAATCAATGAAACTAAAAGCTGGTTCTTTGAGAAGATAAACAAAATTGATGAACCTTCAGCCGGACCCATCAAAAAAAAGAGAGAGAGGATCAAATCAATAAAATTAAAAAAGAAAACGGAGAAATTACAACTGACACCACAGAAGTGCAAAGGATGGAAGAGATTACTATAAGCAACCATATGTCAACAAAATGGACAATCTAGAAAAAAAGAACAAGTTCCTAGAAAGATACAACCTTCCAAGACTGAACCATGAAGAAATAGAAAATATGAACAGATCAGTCAAAAGAACTGAAACTGAAACTATGGCAAACTCTATCCAACATTTGGAGATGAGACAAAACCGACTCTTCTGAAACTCTTCCAGAAAATTAGAGGAAGGAAAATTCCCAAACTTATCTAAAAGGCCACCGTCACTCTGATACCAAAACCAAAGATCTCACAAAAAAACGGGAATTATGTGTCAATATCACTGATGAACACGGACACAAAAGTCCTCAACAAACTACTAGCAAACAAAATCCAACAACACATTACAAGGATCAAACATCATGATCAAGTGGGATTTATCCCAGAGATGTTAAGGATTACTCAATATACACAAATCAGTCAATGTGATACACCATATTAATAAGCTGAAGGATAAAAACTGCATGATTATCTCAATAGATGCAAAACAAATTTCTGACAAAATTCAACACTCATTTATGATCAAAAAAAAAATCTCTCCAGAAAGTAGACTTAGAGGGAACCTACATCAAAATAATAAATGCAATACAGGACAAACATACAGATAACATCATTTTCAGTAAGATTAGGAACAGAACAAATATGTCCACTTAACCACGTTTACTCGACATAGTATTAGAAGTCCTGGCTATGGATATCAAAGAAGAAAAAGAAATAAAAGAAATTGAAATTGAAAAGCTTCAAAACTTTGGTCACCTGATGCAAAGGGCTGACTCATTAGAAAAGATCCTGATACTGGGAAAGACTGAAGGCAGGAGTAGAAGGGATGACAGAGGACAAGATGGTTGGATGGTATCACTGACTCAATGTTTGTGAGTTTGAGCAAGCTCTGGGAGATGGTAAAGGACAGGGAAGCCTGGCATGCTACAGTCCATGGGGTTACAAAGAGTTGGACATGACTGAATGACTGAATTCAACTGAAACTGGAAAAGAAGTAAAACTCACTGTTTGCAGATGACATGATCCTATACACAGAAAATCCTAAAAGATGCCACCAGAATACAACTAATTAATGAATTTGGTAAAGATGCAGGATACAAAATTACTGTACAGAAATCTCTTGCATGCATACCTATATACTAACAAAGAAAGATCAGAAAGAGAAATTAAGGAAACAATCTCAAACACCACCACAAAAAAAGTAATAGAATACCTAAGGAATAAGCTAACCTAAAAAGGTAAAAAACCTATACTGAGAAAACCACCAGATACTGATGAAAGAAATAAAAGATGGCACAGATAGAGAGATATACCATGTTTTTGGTGTACAGATTGGAAGAATCAATAGTTTGAAAATGACTAAGTCACCCAAAGCAATCTACAGGTTCAATGCAATCCCTATTAAATTACCACTGGCATTTCTCACAGATCTATAACAAAATTTTACAATTTGTATGATAATAAGAGATCACAAACAGCCAACACAATCTTGAGAAAGAAAAATGGAGCTGGAGGAATTGGGCTATACAACAGGCTGACTTCAGACTATACTACAGAGCTACAGTCATCAAGGCAGTATGGTACTGGCACAAAAGCAGACATACAGATCAATGGGACAGGATAAAAAGTCCAGAGATAAACCCACCCACATATGGTCATCTAATGTATGACAAAGGAAACAGGAATATACAATGAAGGAAAGACAGTATTTTCAATAACTGGCACTGGGAAAACTGAACACCTTCCTGCAAGAGAAAGAATCTAGAACATACCCTAACACCATACAAAAAGAAAACTTAAAACAGATTAAAGACCTCAATGTAAGGTCAAATACTATAAAACTTTTACAGGAAACCATAGGGAGAACACACTCTGACAAAACTGGCAGCAATATCTTTTTCAGTTCATCTCCTAAAATAATGAAAATAAAAACAAAAATAAATTAATGGGCCTAATTAAACTTCAAAGATTGTACACAGCAAAGGGAACCATGAACAAAACAAAAAGAAAAATATCAGGATGGGAATGATATATGCAAATGAGGCAACCGACAATGGACTAATCTCAAAAATATACAAACATCTCATGCAGCTCAGTATGAAAAAAAAAACTCCAATCAAAAAAAGAGTGGAAAACCTAAAGAGATATTTCTCCAAAGAAGACCTACAGGTTGTTAAAAAGCACATAAAATGATGCTCAACATTCCTCATTATCAGAAAAAAGCAAATCAAAACTACAATGAAGTATCACTTCACCAGAGTCAGGATGGTCATCATCAAAAAATCCACAAACAAACAAAAGAATATAACACAAAACAAAACAGAAAAACTAATAAACAAACAAAAGATAAATAAAAGAAAAAAAATTTTTGAAAAATCCACAAATAATAAATGCTGGAAAGGATTCAGAGAACAGGGAACTTTCTTGCATTGTTGGTGGGAATGTAAATTGATACAGCCACAGTGGAGAATAGTATGGAGGTTTCTTAAAAATGAAAAATGGAACTACCATATAACCCAGCAATCTCACTATGGGGCATATATCTTGAGAAAACCAGAATTCAAAAACACACATGTACCCCAATGTTCACTGTAGAACTATTTATAACAGCCAAGATATGGAAACAACCTGAATGTCCATCAACAGAGGAATGGATAAAGAAGATGTGGTATATGTATACAATGGACACTGGTTCATTTGTAGAGATGCGGCTGTGTCTAAAGTCTATCATACAGAGTGAAGTCAGTCAGAAAAACAAATAGCGTATATTAACTCAGGTAAGTGGAATATAGAAGAATGGTACAGATGAACCTATCTGCAGGGCAGGAACAGAAACACAGAAGGACAGGAAGGACATGCAACTACACAAGGGGAAGGGAAGGCGGGATGAATCGGAGGTTAGGTTCGATATAAATACACTACCGTGTGTACAATTGATAGACAGTGGGAACTTTCGGTAGAGCACAGGGATCTCAGCTCAGTGCTCTGTGATGACCTACCTGGATGGGATGGAGAGAGGGAAGTTCAAGAGGGAGAGAATATATCTATAAATATAGCTGATTCAGTTCATTTTAGAAAGAAACTAACACAACATTGGGAAGCAATTATACTCCAATTAAAAACAGAAGGGCTTCCCTGGTGGCTCAGTGGTAAAGAATCCACCGCCAGGACGACAGAGACCCTGAGCAGAGGGGGCGGGGGAAGCCCTCTCACCAGGAGCAGGGCAAACTCCAAAGTGCTGAATAGACACTTAAAAGACCAGCAGACAGAAGACACTAGCAGAACTAACAGCTTTGAAACAGACAGGAGAAGCAAATTAAAGCCCTGCAGGTGGCGATAACTGCATAGAAAGGAGTCTATAAGTCTGTGAAAAGGAGAAGCCTGACCAGGGAATCATCTGAAAATCTACAGACGCTTCCCTTCACCGAATGCACCAGCACCAGAGAAAGCCTTCATTATAACTGTACTAGGAACATCTTTTAAATTTTTAAAACTTTTATATATATATATATTGTTTTTTTTCTTTTTCTTCTTTTTTTTTTTTTTTGGAATTTTTAAGTCCCATATGGCATTGCTATTTTTTTTTTCTTCTTCTTTTTTCTTTTTTCTCCTTTATTTTTATTTTCCGGTTTTTTTTTTTTTTTAAGTATTTTTGAGAACCCAGTCTTTACTCTAGATTTTTAATCTTTGCTCATTAGTACCTGGTATCAACTTTGTACCTTTTAAGATCCAAGCACCAGTACCCACTGCTACCTGGGAATGAGATCATTGGCTTGACTGCTTTCTCCCCATTCTTATGTCTTGCTAGTAACAGTGAGGAAACCTAGACTCACCCACCAGAAAACCACACAAGCCTTTCCACCCAGGAAACTTCGACAAACCACGCATCCAACCCCTCCCATAGAGAGGAATCCCCACAATAAAGGGACAACACAGCAAGATAAACAAGATGAAAAGGCAGAGAAATACCCAGCAAGTAAAGGAACAGGATAAATACCCCCTAGACCAAACAAAAGACGAAGAGATAGGAAGTCTACCTGACAAAGAATTCCGAATAATGATAGTGAAAATGATCCAAAACCTGGAAAATAAGTTGGAGTTACAGCTCAATAACCTGCAGGCAAGGATTGAGAAGATGCAGGTAAGCTTTAACAAGGACTTAGAAGAAATGAAAAAGAGTCAAAATACAATGAATAATGCAATAAATGAGATGAAAAACACCCTGGAGGGAACCAACAGTAGAATAACAGAGATAGAAGACAGAATAAGTGAGGTAGAAGACAGAATGGCAGAAATAAATGAAACAGAAAGGAAAAATGAAAAAAGAATTAAAAGAAATGAAGACAACTTTAGAGACCTCTGGGACAATATTAAACGCACCAATATTCGAATCATAGGAATCCCAGAAGAAGAAGACAAAAAGAAAGACCATCAGAAAATTCTTGAAGAGATAATTGTAGAAAACTTCCCTAAATTGGGGAAGCAAATAGCCACTCAGGTCCAAGAAACACAGAGAATCCCAAATAGAATGAACCCCAAGCGGAACACCCCAAGACACATATTAATCAAATTGGCAAATATCAAATACAAAGACCAAATATTAAAAGCAGCAAGGGAGAAGCAAAAGATAACTCACAAGGGGAATCCCATAAGGATAACAGCTGATCTCTCAACAGAAACGCTTCAGGCCAGAAGGGAATGGCAAAACATACTTAAAGTCATGGAAGAAAACAATCTACAACCCCAACTACTGTACCCAGCAAGGATCTCATTCAAATTTGAAGGAGAATTCAAAATTTTCTCAGACAAGCAGAAACTGAGAGAATTCAGCAACACCAAACCAGCCCTCCAACGAACGCTAAAGGATCTTTCCTAGATAGGAAACACGGATGGGATAGATAATCTGGAACCCAAAACAATAAAATAAATGGCAGCGGGATCATACTTATCAATAATTACCTTAAATGTAAACGGGCTGAATGCCCCAACCAAAAGACAAAGATTGGCCGATTGGATACAGAAACAAGACCCCTATATATGTTGTCTACAAGAGACCCACCTCAAACCTAGGGACACATATAGACTGAAAGTTAAAGGCTGGAAAAAGATATTCCATGCAAATAAAGACCAAAAGAAAGCAGGAGTGGCAATACTCATATCTGATAAAGTAGACTTTAAAATAAAGGCAGTGAAAAGAGATAAAGATGGACATTACATAATGATCAAAGGATCAATCGAGGAAGAAGAAATAACAATTATAAATATTTATGCACCTAACATAGGAGCTCCACAATATGTAAGGCAAATGCTAACAAATATGAAAGGCGAAATCAACAACAACACAATAATAGCAGGAGACTTTAATACACCACTCACACCAATGGATAGATCAACTAGACAGAAAAGTAACAAGGAAATTCAAACTTTAAATGAAACAATAGACCAACTAGACCTAATTGATATCTATAGGTCATTCCACCCCAAAACAAGGAATTTCACCTTTTTCTCAAGTGCACACGGGACCTTCTCCAGGATAGATCACATCCTGGGCCATAAATCTAACCTTGATAAATTCAAAAATATTGAAATCATCCCAAGCATCTTTTCTGACCACAATGCAGTGAGATTAGATATCAACTACAGGAGAAAACCTTTCAAAACTTCCAACATATGGAGGCTCAACAACACACTGCTGAATAACCAACAAATCGCAGAAGAAAATAAAAATGAAATTCAGTTATGCATGGAAACGAATGAAAATGAAAACACAACAGCTCAAAACCTATGGGACACTGTGAAAGCAATGCTAAGGGGAAAGTTCATAGCAATACAAGCTCACCTCAGGAAACAAGAGAAAAATCAAATAAATGACCTTACTTAACACCTAAAGCAACTAGAAAGGGAAGAGATGCAGAAGCCCAGGTCTAGTAGAAGGAAAGAAATCTTAAAGATCAGGGCAGAAATAAATGCAAAGGAATCAAAAGTGACCATAGCAAAAATCAACCAAGCCAAAAGCTGGTTCTTTGAGAAGATAAATAAAATTGACAAACCGTTAGCCAGACTCATCAAGAAACAAAGGGCGAAGAACCAAATCAACAGAATTAGAAATGAAAACGGAGAGATCACAACAGAAAACACAGAAATACAAAGGATCATAAGAGACTATTATCAGCAACTATATGCAAATAAACTGGACAATTTGGATGAAGTGGACAAATTCCTAGAAAAGTACAACTTTCCAAGACTAAACCAGGAAGAGATAGATAATATTAATAGACCCATCACAAACACGGAAATTGAAACCGTAATCAGAAATCTTCCAAAAAACAAAAGCCCAGGACCAGATGGCTTCACAGCTGAATTCTACCAAAAATTTAGAGAAGAGCTAACACCTATTCTACTCAAACTCTTCCAGAAAATTGCAGACGAAGGTAAACTTCCAAACTCATTCTATGAGGCCTCCATCACCCTAATTCCAAAACCTGGCAAAGATGCCACAAAAAAAGAAAACTACAGGCCAATATCACTGATGAACTTAGATGCAAAAATCCTCAACAAAATTCTAGCAAATAGAATCCAACAACACATCAAAAAGATCATACATCATGATCAAGTAGGCTTTATCCCAGGGATGCAAGGATTCTTCAATATTCGTAAATCGATCAATGTAATACACCACATTAACAAATTGAAAAATAAAAATCACATGATTATCTCAATAGATGCAGAGAAAGCCTTTGACAAAATTCAACATCCATTTATGATAAAAACCCTCCAAAAAGTAGGAATAGAAGGAACATACCTCAACATAATAAAAGCTATATATGACAAACCCACAGCAAACATTATCCTCAATGGTGAAAAACTGGAAGCATTCCCCCTGAAATCAGGGACAAGACAAGGGTGCCCACTCTCACCACTACTATTCAACATAGTTTTGGAAGTTTTGGCCACAGCAATCAGAGCAGAGAAAGAAATCAAAGGAATCCAGATTGGAAAAGAAGAAGTAAAACTCTCTCTGTTTGCAGATGACATGATCCTCTATATTGAAAACCCTAAAGACTCTACAAGAAAATTACTACAGCTAATCAGTGAATATAGCAAAGTTTCAGGATACAAAATCAACACACAGAAATCCCTGGCATTCCTATACACTAACAGTGAGAAATCAGAAAGAGAAATTAAGGAAACAATTCCATTCACCATCGAAACAAAAAGGATAAAATACTTAGGAGTATTTCTACCTAAAGAATCAAAAGACTTGCATATAGAAAACTATAGAACACTGATGAAAGAAATCAAGGGGGACACAAACAGATGGAGAAATGTACCGTGTTCGTGGATTGGAAGAATCAATATAGTGAAAATGAGTATACTACCTAAAGCAATCTATAGATTCAATGCAATTCCTATCAAGCTACCAGAGGTCTTCTTCAAAGAATTAGAACAAATAATTTCTCAATTTGTATGGAAATACAAAAAACCTCGTATAGCCAAAGCAATCTTGAGAAAGAAGAATGGAACTGGCGGAATCAACCTACCTGACTTTAGGCTATACTACAAATCCACAGTCATTAAGACAGTATGGTACTGGCACAAAGACAGAAACATAGATCAATGGAACAGAATAGAAAGCCCAGAGATAAATCCACGCAACTATGGACACCTTATCTTTGACAAAGGAGCCAAGAATATACAATGGAGAAAAGACAACCTCTTTAACAAGTGGTGCTGGGAAAACTGGACAGCCACTTGTAAAAGAATGAAACTAGATCACTTTCTAACACCATACACAAAGATAAACTCAAAATGGATCAAAGATCTAAGCATAAGACCAGAAACTATAAAACTCCTAGAGGATAACATAGGCAAAACACTCTCTGCTATAATCCAAAGCGGGATACTCCATGACCCACCTCCCAGAATATTGGAAATAAAAACACGAATAAACAAATGGGACCTAATTAAAATTAAAAGCTTTTGCACAACAAAGGAAACTATAAGCAAGGTGAAAAGACAGCCTTCAGAATGGGAGAAAATAATAGCCAATGAAGCAACAGACAAACAATTAATCTCAAAAATTTACAAACAACTCCTGCAGCTCCATTCTAGAAAAATAAACAACCCAATTAAAAAGTGGGCCAAAGAACTTAACAGACATTTCTCCAAAGAAGATATAAAAATGGCTAACAAACACATGAAAAGATGCTCAACATCACTCATTATCAGAGAAATGCAAATCAAAACTACAATGAGGTACCACTTTACACCAGTCAGAATGGCTGCCATCCAAAAGTCTACAAGCAATAAATGCTGGAGAGGATGTGGAGAAAAGGGAACCCTCTTACACTGTTGGTGGGAATGCAAACTAGTACAGCCACTATGGAAAACAGTGTGGAGGTTCCTTAAAAAGCTGCAAATAGACCTGCCATATGACCCGGCAATCCCACTGCTGGGCATATACACCGAGGAAACCAGAATTGAAAGAGCCACGTGCACCCCAATGTTCATCACTGCATTGTTTACAATAGCCAGGACATGGAAGCAACCTAGATGCCCATCAACTGACAAATGGATAAGAAAGCTGTGGTACATATACACAATGGAATATTACTCAGCATTAAAAAAAAAATTCATTTGAAGCAATTCTACTCAGATGGACGAAACTGGAGCCCATTATCCAGAGTGAAGTAAGCCAGAAGCAAAAACAATACAGTATATTAACACATATATATGGAATTTAGAAAGATGATAACGAGAACCCAACATGCGAGACAGCAAAAGGAACGCAGATGTATAGAATAGACTCGTGGACTTTGTGGATGAGGGTAAGGGTGGGATGATATGGGAGAAGGGCATTGAAGCATGTTAATTGTCATGTGTCTAATCAATCGCCAGCCCAGGATTGATGCTCGGGACTGGTGCAGCGAGATTTCCCGGGGGGGAGGGAGGAGGGAGGGGGGACCCGGAGGGGAAGCATATGTAAACCCATGGTGATATCATGACAATGTATGGCAAAAACAATAATAAAAAAAAAAAAAGAATCCACCGCCAATGAAAGAGGCATGGATTCGATCCCTAATCCAGAAAGATCTCACATAACACAGAGCAGCTGAGCCCATGCATCACACTAATTGAGCATGTGTTCCAGAACTGGAAACGCAACCACTGAGTCCACGTGCCACAACTACTGAAGCCCACGCACCAGCCGGTGGTCCACAAGAGAAGCCACCACAGTGGGAAGCCCGTGCACCACAACTAGACAGGAGCCCCACTCACAACTAGAAGAAGCCCACACACAGCAACAAAGACCCAGTGCAGCTGAAAACAAAAAACCTCAAATTATTAACAAAAAGGAAGGAGTAATGAGGTCTGTTTGACTGGCTTTTTGGCCTGAAATTCCCTATCTCTGGTGATAAGAATTTCCTTCTATCTCAAGATACAAGGACGGCATCTTTTATGAGATTTATTCCCTGCTTTCAGGAAGGGAGAAAGGAGGGGTCAAAGTGTCCTTCTTGTATCAGCTCTTTCTCAAGTAACTTTAATTTCAAAATAATCAATACTGAATGAACTCCTGAAGTGGGGCTCAAAATGGTGGCAGATTAGGAAACATTGAAACTCCCTTCACAGAAACACTGAAAATACATTTGAAAATATACCTACAAGTGGAACTATTTACAGAGAAAGCTACTGAGCACTGACAGAAGACCTCAGACTTCCAAAAAGACAAGCAAAATCTCCATGTAACTGGGTGGGACAAAAGGAAAAAGAAAAAGAAGGAATCAGGCCTGCACCCCAGGGAGAGAACTGTGAAGGAGGAAAGCTTCCCCCACCTTGGAAAGGCTCCTCACCAGTGAAGAAAGTAGACTGGATAGAGGGGGAGGGTTTGCAGCCTACAAACAAGACAGCAGCAACTGACTTGTTGAAGGCACCACCAGCCTATGCTCCTCAACGTGAGAGGCTCCTCTGTCAGTGAGGATGGGGCTCAAGCGCTAAGTAAAGCTCACTCCCAAGCAACAGGATGTCACCTACAGGAGCTCCTTGTGTGGGTCCAAATCACTGCCGCTGCCATCCTGGGCTCCAGAGGCAGGCATGGCTACCTCTTTCAGGCCCACAGGCAGACACCAGGCCCGGCCCATGCTGACCTGGAAGGGCACAGACAGCTTCCAAAACTAGAAATCCCACTGGCTGACACAGAAGGGATAGACTAAGCTCCTGCCAATTTCACCAGCGGGCCCCAGGACCCACCTCCACTGATCTAGAGGGGCACAGACACTTCAGCCACTGGGAGCTCCACCAGAGGGCCCAAGACCTACCCAGCTGGCCCGGGAGGGCACAGACAGCTCCCCAAACCAGAGGTTCTGCCAGCAAGGCACAGAACCTGCCCCTGCGGATGCAGAAAAGCACAGAGAGATTCAGCCACTAGCAGTCCCACCAGGGGCCCTAGGACTCACCCTGCTGATCTGAAAGGGCGTGGCCAGCTTCCAAAACGAAAATTTCCACAGGCAGTTCACAGGATCCACCCCTGCTTGGCTGAAGGGGCACAAAGAGCTTTAGCTACTAGGGATTCTATGGGGTGGGGGGCACAGGATCAACCCCAGCTGACCCAGAGGGGCACAGTCCAGCCACTGGCATTCCACCAGCAGGCCTCATGACCTGCCCAGGCTGTCCTATGATGAGGCACGTAGGTTGCACAACAGGGAGACGTGAGTGGTTGCTGATACCCACCCAACTGTGCCAGGAGTGTACAGACAGACAGATCTCTCTACTTCATAATCTATCACTGGGTACCAGGACTTGCCCCTCTGTCCCAGCATGACATGGATAGCTTTCAAAGCTGGGAAATCCATCAGTGGATGTCAGAACCCACTCTACTGTCCTGGGAGAGCATGGATACTTCCTGCTACTAGGAAGTCCACCAGTGGGTGCTGGGACCTGCTCTGCTATTCCAGGAGGGTGCCAGTAACTAGCCCCCACCAGGAAATCCATCATCAAGACCAAGAGTTGCCCTGTTGTCCTGGGAGCACATAGAAAACCCTTATTACTAGGAAATTTTTGAGTGGGTCCAGGGATCCACCTCACTATCCCAAGGGCACAGATAGCACCTCCCTCTCCCGCCCCCGCCCCCCACACACACTAGGAAAGTCACCCAGAGGAGAGCTAAGCTCCAGGAGCTATGTAACGAAAAAAGATGAGTTGAAACCTCTCCTCAAGGCTGTGCAAACTGCAGAGTTACACCTCCACCCACAGCTTCCTAAATTCAGCCCCTGTGAAACATCCAAAAGGACAACAAGTACTTTGCAACTGGGAAGGGTCTGCTTCAGCAGCTGTGAGCTCTGTGGGCTGGTACACGTGAGGACAAGGACAAGCAGGGTTCGAGCTGCCTCCATAGCTCACAGTGTGACCAGGTGAATGACCTGCTGCGGCACTGACACCCAACTTCAGTGGACCTGTGCTGGGGGACATGCAAAAACAGCACCCGAGAGACAGGGCCAACTGTGGGCACACTTACAGTCGAGGTGGGACCCACAGCAGCACCCACAAGAGCACACTTTGTGAGCACACAAAACAGCCGAAAGGGGACACCACAGAGTACATTAACAGGTGAAGAGCTCCAAAATAGTAAAACTCAGTGGCCTCCCTACCAGTGGGAGTGCTCTAATCCTAACTACATCATCAGATCGGAATCACAGCTAGGAAACCGATTTGGGAACCTCCACTTTAAAAACTATGGAGGAGATGCTGCCCGCGACAGGGCAGTGACAGCAACAGAGCAAACAGGAGGGCGCAATCAACATCTAGGGCAGGCGCCAATCACTACAGCTAGTTCAGTTCAGTCGCTCAGTCACGTCCAGCTCTTTGTGACCACAAGGACTGCAGCACGCCAGGCCTCCCGGTCCATCACCAACTCTGGGAGTTCACTCAAACTCATGTCCACTGAGTCGGTGATGTCATCCAACCACCTCATCCTCTGTCATCCCTTCTCCTCCCATCTTCAATCTTTCCCAGCATCAGGGTCTTTCCAATGAGTCAGTTATTCACTGGAACTGTTTTTCTGGAACTCTCTTGTGTTCCGATGATCCAATGGATGTTGGCAATCTGATCTCTGGTTCCTCTGCCTATTCTCTAAAACCAGCTTGAACATCTGGAAGTTCACAGTTCACATACTACTAAAGCCTGGCTTGGAGAATTTTGAGCATTATTTTGCTAGCATGTGAGACGACTGCAATTGTGTGGTAGTTTGAGCAATCTTTGGCATTGCCTTTCTTTGGGATTGAATTGAATAGTCCTGTGGCCACTACTGAGTTTTCCAAATTTGCTGGCATATTGAGTGCAGCACTTTCACAGCATCATCTTTTAGGATTTGAAATAACTCAGTTGGAATTCCATTGCCTCCACTAGTTTTGTTTGTAAGCAATACTTCCTAAGGCCCATTTGACTTCACATTCCAGGATGCCTGGCTCTAGGTGAGCGATCACACCATCGGGGTTATCTGGGTCATGAAGATCTTTTTATATCGTTCTTTTGTGTATTGTTACCACCTCTTCTTAGTATCTTCTGCTTCTGTTAGGTCCATACCATTTCTGTCCATTTTTGTGCCCATCTTGGCATGAAATGTTCCCTTGGTATATCTAACTTTCTTAAAGAGATCTCTAGCCTTTCCCATTCTACTGTTTTCCTCTATTTCTTTGCACTGATCACTGAAGAAGGCTTTCTTATCTCTCCTTGCTATTCCTTGGAACTCTGCATTCAAATGGGTATATCCTTCCTTTTTCCCTTTGCCTTTAGCTTCTCTTCCTTTCTCAGCTATTTGTAAGGCTTCCTCGGACAACCGTTTTGCCTTTTTTCATTTCTTTTTCTTGGGGATAGTCTTGATCACTGCCTCCTGTACAATGTCATCAACCTCCATCCATAGTTCTTCAGGTACTCTGTCTATCAGATCTTATCCCTCGAATCTGCTTATCACTTCTACTGTATAATCATAAGGGATTTGATTTAAGTCATACCTGAATGGTCTAGTGGTTTTCCCTACTTTCTTCAATTTAAGTCTGAATTGTGCAATAAGGAGTTCATGATCTGAGCCACAGTCAACTCCCCGTCTTGTTTTTGCTGACTGTACAGAGCTTCTAATCTTTGGCTGCAAAGAATATAATCAGTCTGATTTCGGTATTGACCATCTGGTGATGTCCACGTGTAGAGTCTTCTTTTGTGTTGTCGGAAGAGGGTGTTCGCTATGACTAGTGCATTCTCTTGGCAAAACTCTATTAGTCTTTTATCTGCTTCATTTTGTACCCCAAGGCCAAATTTGCTTGTTACTCCAGGTATCTCTTGACTTTCTACTTTTGCATTCCAGTCCCCTATAATGAAAAGGACATCTTTTTGGGGTGTTGGTTCTAGAAGGTCTTGTAGGTCTTCACAGAACCATTCAATTTCAGCTTCTTCAGCATTAGTGGTTAGGGCACAGGCTTGGATTACTTGATATTGAACAGTTTGCCTTGGAAACGAACCAAGATCATTCTGCTGTTTCCAAGGCAAATCAAACTCATATCAAGATGATAAAGGTATAAGTCTGTTGAGAAACCATACCTACCAGGAAGGAAACTCCAGAAGCAAGAGGAACTGCCACTGGAAACCTACAGAAAGGAGACAACAGACAGTAAGCTGGAAAAAATGAGATGACAAAGAAATATGTTGAGATGAAGTAGCAAGACAGAAACCTCTGAGAGCAACTAAATGAAAAAGAGATAAGCAATCTATCTGAAAAATAGCAATGAAAGTGGAGGTGGTCCAAGATCTCAGAAACAGAATGGAGGCAAGGATTAAGATACAAGAAAATTTTAAGTTAAAGACTAAACAGAAATGAATAAGATAACTGAAATGAAAAATATGCTAGAAGGATCAATTACAGAATAACTTAAGGCAGAAGAACAGATAAGTAACCCAGAAGACAGAATACTGGAAATCTCTGGCACAAAACAGAATACAGAAAAGGGAATGAAAAGAAGACACTCTCAAGAGATCTCTGAAAAAACATTAAACATACCAAAATTCGAATAAAATAGGTACCAACAGAAGAAAAAGAGAACGGATCTGAGAAAATATCTGAAGGTATCAGTCAAAAACTTCCCTGACATGGGAAAGGAAACTGTCATCCACGTCCAGGAAATGTAGAGAGTCCAATACAGCATATACCTTTGAAGGAACACAAGACACATATTAATCAAATTAAAAAAAAATAAAGACAAAGAAAAAAATGTTAAAAGCAACAAATAACATACAGGGGAATCCCCATAAGATTATCAGCTGATTTTTCAGGAGAAATTCTGCAGGCAACAATAGACTGACAGCATATACCTAAAGTGGTGAAAGGCAAAAACCTACAACCAAGAATATTCTACCCAGAAACAGTCTCATTCACACTGGATAAGAGAAATCAAAAGTTTTATAGATAAGCAAAAATTAAGAAAATACAGCAACACCAAACCAGCTTTATAACAACTGCTAAAGGGACTTCTCTAGGTAAGAAACATAAGAGAACAAATGAGAAAGGGAAGGAAAAATCTACAAAAACAAATTCAAAACAATTAAGAAAATGCAGGAGGAACATACATATCAAAAATTACCTTAAAGGTAAATGGATTAAATGTTCCAACCAAAAGACACAGCTGAATGGACAATCTGTATATAACCTGCCTAAAAGAGACACACTTCAGACCTATCAGTTCAGCTCAGTTGCTCAGTCGTGTCCGACTCTTTGCGACCCCATGAATCACAGCATGCCAGGCCTCCCTGTCCATCACCAACTCCCGGAGTCTACCCAAACCCATGTCCATCGAGTTGGTGATGCCTAAAGACACATACAAATGGAAAGTGACAGAATGGCAAAAGGTAACCTGTGCAAACGGAAATCAAAAGAAAGCTGGAGGAGGAATAATCATATCAGACAAAACAGACTGTGAAATGAAGACCGTTTACATGAGATAAGGAAGGACAGTACATAATGATCAAGGGATCAATCCAGGAAGAAGATATAACAACTGTAAATATTTATGCATCTAACACCTTAATACATAAGGCAAATGCTAACAGCCATAAAAGGGGAAATCAACAGTAACACAAAGATAGTGGGGGACTTCAATATCCTAGTTACACTAATGAAGAGATCATCCAGACTGAAAATTAATATGGAAACAAAAGCCTTAAATGACATATTAGACCAGATAGTTTTAATTGATATTTACATGATATTGTATCCAAAAGCAGCAGAATACACTTTCTTCTCAAGTTCATATGGAACATTCTCCAGGAGACCATAGTTTGGGTCACAAATTAAGCCTTGGTAAAATTAAGAAAACTGAAATCATATCAAGCATCCTTTCCAATCTCAATGCTATGAAGTCAGAAATCAATTACAGGAGGGAAAAAAATGTACAACATACAAACACATAGATGCTAAACAATATGCTACTGCATAATCAATGGATCACAGAAGAAATCAAAGATGAACTCAAACAACCTAGAAACAAGTAACAACAAAAGTATTAGTCAAAATCTGTGGGATGCAACAAAAGCAGTTCTAAGAAGGAATTTTATAGCAATACAATCTCACCTAAAGGAACAAGAAAAAAATCTTGAACAACCTAAACTTATACTTGAAGCTACTAGAGAAAGAACAAACAAAACCCACAGTTAGTAGAAAGCAATCATAAAGATCGTAACAAAAATTACTGAAATAGAAACAAAGAAAAGAATAGCAAAGAACAATGAAATAAAAAACTGGGATCTTTGAGAAGATAGATAAAACTGATAAACCTTCACTGAGACTCATCAAGAAAAAACGTTGAGAGGACTCAAATCAGTAAAATTTGAAACAAGAGGTGAAGTTACAGCTGACACTGCAGAAATACAAAGAATACTACAACAACTGTAAGCTAATAAAATGGACAACATGGAAGAAATGGACAAATTTTTAAAAAGGTACAACCATCGAAGACTGAATCAGGAAGAAATAGAATTATAAACAGAAGATTCACAAGTAATGAATTGAAACTGTGATTAAAAATCTTCCAACAAATAAAAGCCCAAGACCAGATGGCTTCACAGTGAATTCTACCCAACATTTAGAAAAGAGTAAACACTTATTTATGTCAAATTTTCTGAAAAAAATTGAAAGGGAAGAAACATTCCCAACGTCATTCTACAAGACCATCACCCTGATAAAAGAAAAAGATATCAATAGAATAAGAAAATAAAATTACAAGTCAATATCATTGATGAACACAGACACAAAATCTTCAACAAAATAGTAGCAAACAGAATCCAACAACACATTAAAAGCATCATACACCATGATCAAGTAGGATGTATCCCAGGGATGTAAGAAGTCTTCAATATACACAAATCAACCAGGGGAATATGTTACATCAACAAATTGAAGAATAAAAACCCTATGATCATCTGAATAGATGAAGAAAAAACTTATGACAAAATTCAACATTCATTTATGATAAAAACTCTCCAGAAAGTGCACACAGAGGAAATCTACCTCAACATTATAAAGGTCACTTATGATAAACTCACAGCAAACATCATTCTCAATGGTTAAAAAATAAAATAATTTCTTCTAAGGTCAGGAACAATACAAGGATGTTATCTCTCTACCCTATTACTGAAAATAGTGTTGGATGTTATAGCCACAGCAACCAGAGAAGAAAAAGAAATAAAAGGAAATCAAATTGGAAAAAAAAAGAAGCAAAACTCGCTATTTGCAGATGAAATGATACTATACATAGAAAATCCTAAAAATATTACTAGAAACCTACAAGAGTTAATAAGTGAATCTGGTAAACCTGCAGGATATAAAACTGAAACACAGAAATCTCTTGCAGTCCTATACATTAACAATGAAAGATCAGAAAGAGAAATTAAGAAAAGTATACCATTTACCACTGCAACAAAATGAATGTAATACATAGGAATAAACCTACCTACAGAGGCAAAAGGCCTGTACTCAGAAAACTATAAGATATTGATGAAATAATCAAAAAGGACACAAACAGATGGAATTATATATGATGGTCATTGAGCGGATAGATCAATACAGTGAAAATGACTATACTACCCAAAGCCATCTACAGATTCAATGCGATCTCCATCAAATTACCAATGACAGTTTACACGAAATTTAGAACGAAAACTTTTACAATTTGTATGGAAACACAAATGCCTCCAAATAGCCAAAGCAATCTTGAGAAAGAAAAATGGAGCTGGAAGAATCAGGCTCTCTGACTTCAATCTATACTACAAAGCTACAGTCATCAAGATAATACAATACTGGCACAAAAACAGAAACACAGATCAATGCAACAGGATAGAAAGCCTAAAGATAAACCCTCACATCTAGAGTCACCAAATCTATGACAAAGGAGGCAAGAATATACAATGGAGAAAAGACAGTCTTTTTAATAAGTGGTACTGGGAAAACAGGAGAGCTACATATAAAAGAATGAAATTAGAATACTTCCTAACATCACACATAAAAATAAACTAAAAATGGATCAAAGACCTAAATGTGAGGTTGAACACTATAAAAATATAAAACTCTTATGAGGAAAACACAGGTAGAATACTTCTTGACATAAACTGCAGCAGGGTCTTTTTTGATCCACCTCCAACAGAAATGAAAATTAAAACAAAAATAAACAAATGGGATCTAATTAAGTTTCAAAGCTTTTACACAGTAAAGGAAACCATAAACAAAACACAGAGAACCCTCAGAATGGGAGAAAATATTTGCAAACAAAGCAACTGACAAAGGATTAATCTCCAAAATATACAAACTTCTCATGTAGCAAAATACCAAAAAAATAAACTCAATGAATAAATGAGTGAAAGATCTAACTAGATATTTCTCCAAAGACAATGGCCAAAAAGCACATGAAAAGATGCTCAACATCTCTCATTATTAGAGAAATGCAAATCCAAACTACTACCGCACACCAGTCAGAATGGCTATCATCAAAAAATCTACAAACAAAAAATGCTGGAGTGTGGATAAAAGGGAACCTCCTACAGTGTTAGTGGGAATGTAAATTGATACAATCACTATAGAAAACAGTATGGAGTTCCCTTAAGAAAAATAAAAAACAGAACTACCATATGACACAGCAATCCCTCTCCTGGACATATACCTTGAGAAAACCATAACTAAAAAGCACACAGGTACCCCAACATTCACTGCAGCACTACTTACAACAGTCAGGACACGTAAACAACCTAAATGTCCAATGACAGATGAATGGATAAAGAAGACGTGGTACTTATATGGAGTGGGTGGAATATTACTCAGCCATAAACAGGAATGAAATAGTGCCTTTTGCAGAGACACAGACAGACCTAGAGACTGCCATAGGCGAAATAAATCAGAAAGAGAACAATATCACTTATATGTGGAATCTCCTGGAGAAGGAAATGGCAACCCTCTTCAGAATTCCTGCCTGGAGAATTTCATGGACAGAGGAACCTAGCAGGCTACCGTCCATGGGGTCACAAAGAGTTGGACCCAACTGTGCAACTATCACTCATATGTGGAACCTAGAAAGACAGTACAGATGAGCTTATTTGCAAAGTAGAAATAGAGATAGAAATGTAGAGAACAAATTAACGGATACCAAGGCAAGGAGGGAGAGTGGGACTGACATATATACACTTAGTAAGAACAGATAACTAAGGAGAACCTATTGTATAGCACAGGGAACTCTACTCAATCCTCTGTGGATACATTTTCTTCCCATTTCCTTCTAAATGGGAAAGTGAAAGTGAAGTCGCTCAGTCGTGTCCAACTCTTTGCAACCCCATGGACTATAGCCCACCAGGATCTCCATCCATGGAATTTTCCAGGCAAGAGTACTGGAGTGGATTGCCATTTCCTTCTTCAGGGGTTCTTCCTGACCCAGGGATTGAACACAGGTCTCCTGAATTGCAGGCAGACGCTTTACTGTCTAAACCACCAGGGACGCCTTCTAAATGGGAAGAAAATCTAAAAAAGATATATGTATATATATAACCAATTCATTGTGCTGTACAGCAAAAGCTAACACAACAGTGTAATGCAATGATACTCTAACAAAAAACGAAATAAAAGAAAAAAAATCACATCATAAAGCAGCTATACTCTAATAAAAATTCATTAAAAAATAATATAATCAATATGCAATTGAGGCCCCATACCCTTGGACCCAACAACAGCAATAATAAAATATTTTTAACATGAAAATTCATGAATTTAATATTTAAAAATCAAACAAAAATATCAATTTGCAGTAGCATCTATCAAGAAATCAAATCCAACATGTATTTTGTAAACATTTACTATGAATAAGAAAATCTGTTAAACACAGAAGGAAATCAAAATATAATAAGGGGGGTAAAACAGGGGTGAATGGGGTATCAGCTTACTAAAAATATAACTTTTAGAAACAAACAAAAAAGAAATCGTGAATAAGGCATGGTCCCTGTCTTCTCTCTCAGATAAATATATAACAAATAATTACAGTAAATTCATTGGTATGTGCATGCATGCTAAATCACTTCAGTCATGTCCAACTCTTTGCGACCCCATGCACTATAGCCCACCAGGTTCCTCTGTTTATGGGATTCTCCAGGCAAGAATACTGGAGTGAGAAGATCTCCTCTCAGAGGATCTTAATGAAGATCTTAATATTGACTATACCTGAAATCTGTTTTTATAAGTCAGACTGTATCTGAAGTCTGTTTTTTATAAGTCAAAAATTAAGAGGCTAATAAGCATATGCTTCTAAAATTAAAAGCTGAATTATTATAGAAAAAATTCAATCAAGTGAATCTGGGCTACATCCTCATTTTTCTCAGAAGACAGAATAATACGAAAATAGCAATAAACTCAGCACCAGGAGACCTAAATTTTAGTCTTGTTGTTATTATTAAATAGTTGTAAGATCTTAAGCAAGTCATTAGCACCTTTAAACTTTGTCCACCTGTAAAATAAGGCAGTTGATTTAAATTACATTTTAAATTTTTTCTCTAAAGGTTCTATAAGAGAAAGCCAAAAAATGAAGAGGGAAAAAGTCTATATGATGAACAAAAATACAGAGATTTAAAGCAAGAATTTTTACTAACTACACGGTAACAAAGTCTTCTAATGAAAATTTAGAGTAACTAATTCTATATTAGAATTAGAAAAGCTGGGTTCTAGTACTACTCACATAACTATAGGCAAATAACTTGACCAATTTCAGTCTTAGTTTCCTGAAAATTAGATATTAACTATAATCAATTGGGACATCTACTTTGCCACCCTCACATGGCTGCTATTGAAAATAAGCAAATACAAAATTGTGCCACATAAACTTAAAAATTGTACCAATGTCCCCATTACTAAAATATGATTGAAGATAATTTCTCATGGACAATGAAAACATGCTTACTTTTCCACTTAACTTTCTCTAAGGAAAAAAATGACAAAGGTAACATTAATTATTGTGTATGTGGCACTTCAATCATCACACACACAAAAAAATACGTTGATAAAATCTTCCCAAAACATTTCATCATAAGGACAATTATTTGACATTATCATTATTATTTACTATGTTCTAGATACTGTGATAAAAGATTTTTCTCATTTAATTCTCACAATAACCACACAAGACAGGAAATTACCATTATTCCCTACTATGTTTAAACTGGGCTCATAGAGAGAGGTCAGGAAACATTCCCCAAATTACAGAACAAATAAGTGGAAATGCCAAAATTCTAACCTCAAGAAGTCAAACTCCAAAGTCTTAAGTCCTTCAATATAAACACCAGCTCTCCACACATTCGTAATACTACTGTTATAATAGCACTCTCAGGTGTCTCGTAGTTTCTGCTCTACCACTAGTCTAAAGACAATGACTACACTATCTGCATATGCAAAGACAAAACAAAACAAAACCCAACCCTGTAGAACCTTTCATTTTCAACCCTTTCATTTTTTAAGGCTTAATTTCAACTCTGGGATATGAATGTCTGACAAACATTCGGGGCTTTCTGCCATTCTTGCTCCTAAATAAATGTGAGAGGGAAATGGTGAGAGCATGATGTGAGAGGGAACTGAGACAGGCTCTCTAAAACCTTTATGTAAGGTCATTTTTTTCCTTGGTGCCTTTGATTCTGCTGGCTCAGCCAGCTGAAAGATACTACTTAGGGTAGAACTTTGGGTCTTCAATCAGTGAAGAATCCATTGACTACATATACTCAAAGACAGGGTTTATCAATTCTAAGTCTTTCCCATATATGAACTTACTGACTGTCCTCTGAAAACAGGAATGGTAAAGGCTTTGATCAGCCCTACATAATGGTTCACTGAGAAAACCTATGATCCTCAAACTCTTAAATTTCTAAAAATCAGTATTTCAAAGACACCTTTATATGACTACAGTTATTATTATATAGCCCAGCAGAGATATTTCTGCCCATGATAAAAGGTAATAAATGAAAGGCTATAATTACTAATAATGTCAGTACAAAATAAAAAGGAACCTATAAGGTGGCTCCAGGGATATCTCTCATAAAATACAAAGGAACATGATAAATGGCCAAAATAAAAACACACTGTGTGTATAAAAAGAAAGAGAACATTCTGCTGAGAAATCACTACGATGAAAAGATAATAATTTATAATATTACTATGTGTATACTTGGTTAACTGTAATTAATTAAATTTTTCACTGAGTTGTCAGTGTAACATGTAATTGATATATAAGTATTTTTTTAATTATGTGGGATTATATGGCTTAAGTATTTTCTTTCTGTCTGCTGGAAAGTAACAGCACTATCCTAAGGTCAACACAAATTTATAAATGGTGGCAAAGTTAAAATTTCTGAAGATATGAAATCACATATTTAGTACTTACACATAATTTTCATGAAACTTCACAACCTTAATACTTTATACATTTTGTAAAGGGCTTCTCAGGTGGCCCAGTGGTAAAGAATCCACTTGCCAATGCAGGAGGTGAAAGAAAGGTAGGTTCGATCCCTACGTTGGGAAGATTCTTGGAGGAAATGGCAACCCACTCCTGTACTCTTGCCTAGAAAATTCCATGGACAGAGGAGACTGCAGGCTATAAACCATGGGGTCACAAAGAGTCGGACACAACTGAGCATGCACATATCACACACAGAATGTAACACACCAAAGCAATATTATACCTTTACAGAACCATGATTTTCATTAATCCATTCAAAATATAAACTCAAATATAAAAATATTATTGAGTATAAAAATATTTAATTAATTTGCTACCATATTTGAGGTAAAATAATCTTGCCAAGTACTAATAATTTAAATAAAGTCTCAAAAGACTGCACATGTTTTATCATTGCTTTCCTATATGTAAACCGAACTTTTAGTAATAATCCATAGATGTTCATAATAGAAAACTATACAAATTTCACATAAAAAAATTAATAAACATCACTGTTTTGCAAATATATAAACAGACACAGATGTTTTCAGACTTGATCAAAATTATAGCATCAAGCAGAAATATTTAAATAAGTAGTGATAAAATTTAGATTTAATACATCTCAAAATCTGATTTGGATTGTTATTCATTTTTGGAATTCATAATACCTCTTGCCAATCTACTAGCAGACTCAGGGCATTCTTGTGGGAATACCAAGTTATAAGAAATGCTTATGAGGCTACAAGCAAAATATAAAGATACCTTTAGTAACTGATGACACACTGCAGTTTTCTGGAGGAAGACCTGTCCCACCATCCTTCCAGTATGGATTCAATTCTCTTTCCAGCAATCTGGACTGGAATACAACATTTTTAGAGGTCACAATTTTAAAATAACCCCACTATAAAATATATTAACAAATTAAAAATCTGAGACTCAGTTAACAATTGTAACCTTAGGGAAATATTTAAAACACTCTTTTTTTCCAATTAATTTATTTATTTTAGTTGGAGGCTAATTACTTTACAATATTGTATTGGTTTTGCCATACATTAACATGAATCAGCCATGGGTGTACATGTGCCCCCCATCCTGAAGCCCCCTCCCACCTCCCCCCCATCCCATCCCTCCATCCCTGAGGGTTGTCCCAGTGCACCAGCCCTGAGTGCCCTTGTCTCATGCATCCAACTTGGACTGGTGATCTATTTCACATATGGTAATAGACATGTTTCAGTGCTATTCTCTCAAATTATCCCACCCTCACCTTCTCCCAGAGTAATGGAAATAAAAGCAAAAATAAACAAATGGGACCTAATTAAACTTAAAAGCTTAAAAGACAGCCTTCAGAATGGGAGAAAATAATAGCAAATGAAGCAACTGATAAAACAGTCTTAAGACACACTTTTTCCAACTTGGAGGAAATAATGTCTAAATTAACATTTATTCAATGTTTTTACTGAACGCCACTATGAATCAGAACTGTGTTAGAAGATAAAACAGTCAATAAGGCTAACTCAGCCCTTGATAGCTTATAAGATAGTGAGGAATACAGATAACATACAAGTAACTGACAAGTGCTTTGAAGACAGAAGAACAGAGTGCTAAAACCATATACAATTCAAACTCTTCTCAGGCTGACAAATCAAAGACTTCCTAGAGTAAGTACTATGAGTAGTATTAAACCTAAGGATGAGTAAGAATTAGCCAGTTTCTTTTGTGGGTACCAAGAGCATTAAGGTGTGCCAAGGACAAGAATAAAAGCATGTTCATAAAACCCGAGAGGAAAGGGAAAGCACTGCGGTTTTAGGAAAGAAAGTGATTCAGACTTAACTAAAACTTTAGAAGCATGAATGAGTAGCAACAAGAGATCAGGCTGCACAATAGGTCACACCTATTGAAACAGCTATTGGAGCTTTATGCTGGGGCAATGGTGAGTCATAAACATGATCAGCTTTGTATTACGCAAAGAGCAAACTGATTTCAGAGTGGACAAAAAACTGGAGAAGAGCAACATTAAAGGCAGGAAACCAATCAGAAAACTGCGGCAGTAATCAGGAAAGAGATGATAATAACCTAGGAACAATGCAGGAGTCTACCGTGTTCCAAGCACTATGCCAGGCACTGGTGGTGGTGGTTTAGTCGCTAGACATGCCTAACTCTTGAGACCCCATGACTGTAGCCTGCCAGGCTCCTCTGCCCATGGGATTCTCCAGGAAAGAATACTAGAGTGGGATGCCATTTCCTTCTCCAAGGGATCTTTCTGACCCAGGAATAAAACCCGTGTCTCCTGCATTGCAGGCGGACTCTACTACCAAGACATGAGGGATACTAGGCACTGAGGCTGTAATTAACAAACCAGGCATAGTTCTTACCATCAAACAAATTATGGCCTTGAGAAAGGAGAAAGGCAGCAATATTAAGAGATGAGTGCTATAAAATTAAAGGCTACTACAGAAACATGGACTAGGGATATTCAATTTGCCATAGGGGGTCAGAAAATGCTTCTTAGAACTAAAAATTGCAATTACTAAAAATAATAAAGGCTATTGGATAGAAAAGAATGGAAAGAATTAAACGTTAGTTTCTAGTAATATGAACAAACCTTTGAAAACAAAAATGTTTGGTGAAAAAAAATTTTTTTTTGTTGTTGTTTTTATTTTTATTTATTTATTTTTTATTGTTTTTGCCATACATTGTCATAATATCACCATGGGTTTACATACTTCCCCTCCGGGACCCCCCTCCCTCCTCCCTCCCGCCCCGGGAAATCTCGCTGCACCAGTCCTGAGCATCAATCCTGGGCTGGCGATTGATTAGACACATGACAATTAACGTGCTTCAATTTTTTAAGCATTGGAAACATATTCATGAGTTGACAAAAGAGTACAGAATCTTCAATGAACAAAATTTAAGTTAGGGACTTCTCTACAGTCCAGTGGTTAACATACCACGTTTCCACTGCAGAGGAAGCAGGTTCAATCCCTTGTTTGAGAACTAAGATCTCACGTGTTGCAAGCCAAAAAATAGAAAAAACTAAAAATAAAAAGTTTTAGTTAAAGGTTAACTTGGAGGGTTAAGCAAAATAGTATGATTTGACTTCTTATAGTATATACAAAGAAATTCTGTCACCTCCTTCTTCAGTCTTCTATAAAATGTCATAGTATCTACAATCAAGAAATTCCATCCAGTGCTCTTAGACACTCAGAGATACACATCAGATACTCAACAGGATAACAAAGACTAAAATTACATACTGAGGTGGACAACTGACAACAAGTAATACAAATTATGAGATACTACCTCAAAATACAAAAAAGGCACACGACTGAATATAAAGAACTATTATCTGTAAGAGAAAGACAACCCCAGAACAAAAATTAACAGAAAACATAAACAGCCAGTTCATACTATGAGAAATCTACATGACGGAAGAAAAAAATGAAGAGATCTCTCCTAGTAGTCAGAGGAACACATATTAATGCACAAAATACAATTTCTCACACATTAATTAGCATGACAAAAATTAAGTATGACAATACAAACACTAAGTATAGCAAAGAAACATACATTGTTGGGGGACAACACACTGATACCATCTCTTTGCAAGAGTCTGTAAAGAAAATAGGTGCATACTTCATAACTTAGCAATTTCATTTCTAAATATGTACTGTGGAGAAATTTAGCACTGCTTGTTAACAGTTTGTAAGAGTGAAAAACAACAGAAGAGAAATGGAAATTTACAAAATGGCAGAGTTAGATTATGAAAGACTATCGGGTGAGTAAAAGGAATGACATGGAAATAAAACATATCAACAGAATCAATCTCTAAAATAAGATGTTGGTCATATCATTTGCAAATAATATTTCTGACAATGGGTTAATATATAAAATATACAAACAATTCTTGCAACTCAATATCAAAAAGTAAACCACTCAATCAAAAAATGGTCAGAAGAGCTGAATAGACATTTTTCCAAAGAAAACACAGATGGCACACAGGCACACGACAAAATGCTCACCAGCACTAATTATGTGGAACTGCAAGTCAAAACCACAATGAGAGATCACGTCACACCTGTTAACATGGCTATCGTCAAAAAGATCACAAACAACATGCTGGTGATGCAGAAGAAAAAGACTCCTAGTCCATTACAAGTAAGAATGTAAATTGATATAGCCAATATGGAATACAGTATGAATGTTCCGTGAAAAACTAAAAATAGAATTACTATATGATCCAGAAATTCCATTCTTGAGTATATATTCAAAGAAAATGAAACACTAATTCAAAAAGATATATGTACTCCAATGTTCATATCAGAATTGTTCACAACAGCCAAAATATTGAAGAAACTTAAGTATCCATCAACAGATGAATGGATAAACAAGTTGTGATACAAACACATCCTGGAAAATTACTCAATTGTAAGAAAAGAAGGAAATTCTGCCATTTGCCAAAACATGGATGAACCTACAGGTATTATGCTTAGTGAAATAAGCCAAGACAGAGAAAGACAAATACTAAAGTTATTCCTTATGTGTGAAATAAAACAAATGAATAACAGAAACAGACACAGAACAAACTAGTGTCACCAGCAAGGAAAGGTAATGTCAAGGGGTTCAACAGGGGTAGGCGATTAAGATGTACAACTACTGTTAGTGTATAGGAATGCCAGGGATTTCTGTGTGTTGATTTTGTATCCTGAAACTTTGCTATATTCACTGATTAGCTCTAGTCATTTTCTCGTAGAGTCTTTAGGGTTTTCAATATAGAGGATCATGTCATCTGCAAACATATACACCGAGGAAACCAGAATTGAAAGAGCCATGTGTACCCCAATGTTCATCGCTGCATTGTTTACAATAGCCAGGACATGGAAGCAACCTAGATGCCCATCAACTGACAAATGGATAAGAAAGCTGTGGTACATATACACAATGGAATATTACTCAGCATTAAAAAAAAATTCATTTGAAGCAATTCTACTCAGATGGACGAAACTGGAGCCCATTATCCAGAGTGAAGTAAGCCAGAAGCAAAAACAATACAGTATATTAACACATATATATGGAATTTAGAAAGATGATAACGAGAACCCAACATGCGAGACAGCAAAAGGAACGCAGATGTATAGAATAGACTCGTGGACTTTGTGGATGAGGGTAAGGGTGGGATGATATGGGAGAAGGGCATTGAAACAAGTTAATTGTCATGTGTCTAATCAATCGCCAGCCCAGGATTGATGCTCTGGGCTGGTGCAGCGAGATTTCCCGGGGGGGGGGGGGGGGGGGGGGGGGGGGGGGGGGGGGG
>ML663009.1:33967089-34149882 GCA_007570785.1 Antilocapra americana
CTAGACTGAAGGCGAAGAATATGTAAACCCATGGTGATATAATGACATTGTATGGAAAAAAAAAAAAAAAAAAAAAAAAAAGATGTACAACTACTATGTATAAAATAAACTACAAGGACATACTGTACAACACAAGGAATTATAGCCAAGATTTTATAATCTATAAAAATACTGAATCACAGTGTTGTATACCTGAAACCAATATTGTATACAAATCACAATTCAATAAAAAATTAAATGAAAAACACAATAAAGCTTTTAAATACCAATTACAAAAATTAAAAAAAAAAATAAAAATGCTAACCATCATCTGAAGAAAGAAAAAAGAGAATAAGATGATGTGCCAGGCACAACATACTCAAATTGATCTGTGGACATTTGAAAACTGGCTAGTCTCACTCGTTGGTCTAGATGACTTACTTCTGAATAATAATCAGAATTTTTACCTAAGCAAAAATGAAAAAGTACTACAGGTTATCAAGCATCAGGACTAAATCCAAGTATCTACAAGGCAGTAAAATAAATTCATGGGTAAAAGAATAATAAATATTCTTCCCTTTCCAATGTATAAAAGAAATAAAGCAGCACATAGTTTTCTAAAAAGTTTATAATCTTGTAAGGGAAATAAAATAAGACTATTAAATTAGAGCACTTTATAGAAAACTCAAGTACTATAAAGTAAAGGAACAAATAAAGTACTGTGGAAACATAAAGGAAGAAGAGATTTATTTCAATCAAGGGAAATAGTAAGAATTTCATCATATATATTAAGCCTTGAAGGATGAACAAGATGCAGCCATACAGAGATAGAGGGGCATGCACTTAGAAAAATCCAGAGGAACAAAAATTCCGAGACAGGAATTTGCAGACAAACACAACATAAAGCAATTAACTATTTTGGTTGAGGTGCAAATCACGCAAAAGAAGAGAGTCCAATCTGTTTGGACTCCATTTGCAGGCAGCATTTTGAGGTCTTTAAAAAAGAACGATAAACACAGCACCTTTCTTTTCAATCTAGGCTCTGAGCAAGGTAAGAAACATACACTCACACACACACAAAAGAAGAAGAAATAAAAAACAAAAATCACCTCTATCATTAATGAAGGCTAACGTGGAAGTTTTCTTTCAGTGAACACCAAATGTGTCTGTTAATGGAACCCTACAACAAGGCAGACTTTCCCAGGTGCAGAAAGCACTGAACTAACCCCCACATCATCTCTTTCACCACATAATCTCTGTTTCTTAACAAGGCAGTCTGTTTCTTAACAAGGAAAGGCAGGGCTGAGCCAAGTATGCAAAGTTTATTCTTTGCAAATTTTCTAATAGAAAACGTACTTCATATCCTCAAGGACAGAATGAGAAAAGAGGGTAGAGCATGAAACATCACTAGTGGAGCTTCATCTGTGGAAAAGGAAACATTAGAAACGGCAAAGACATGTTCTCATCAACTTGAAACACTGAAGACTTCGGAATAGAGTAATAAGACCATGACAGCAGCTGTACTCTGAAAAAGTTAATCTGGCATCAGTTGTAGGCTGCTGGGGGGAAAAAAACAAACGTCATTGTAACTGACCAGGCAAGAGTAAACTAGGGCCTGAACCACAATATTTAACCTTGTATGTTTCTTAGTTGGAGGGGCTCTCCTCAGTCACTACACACACTAACTCAGCTCCACTAGAGAGGACAAAAATGAGGCAGAGAGAAGACATACAACTAACAACTGGCTTTCAAACTAGAGGAGCAGGAACAGGAGTGGAAACGAGGATACAGTGCAAAAGACAAAAACTACATTATCAAATGAGCAGATCAATAGATACTAACTTACTTGAATCAGAGAAGTTTATATATAAGAATTTCTAAGAAAAGATTATATTAAATTAGAAAGCCTGTAACTCAGTGCTGGGAAGTTGATAAACATGACAAAGTACAACAGTTTCTTAGGAAAGGAAAAGTTTTCTGTAATAGTATTTCTAAGAAAAACTAATCACTATTTCAATCTACTTAAAAATACTGAAGCGTTTACTACCTTCTATTGATATAGAGAACAGGCTTGAATATGTGCAAAACCTAAGATCATAAGCCAGGGATATCCTAACAGACCAGACTGTTCATGCCTACAAACGGCAGAGTATGATTTCCGAAGCAAGCATGTAACGGCAATGGGTAAAATCAACTTCCTGAGGTCATATAGCTCCTCTCTCTTGCTCTACTATCCACTGGCTATCTCCCTATGGTACTTTCCCCTTGAGTCCCAACTTCTTCAGGTCTAACACAGAGACAAAACAGAAATAAAGGTGTTCCAAAAATGCCTAGCCCCAAAGTTCCAAATGGGCAGCTCCTTAATTATAATGCCAATACAGTTTACCATACCAACATTTTCAAAATTAAAATTGAACTGAGAGGGAAAAAACAAAACAAAACAAAAAAATTGATCATAGGACTTCATGATCACTCCTTCATAGTGTTCATTTATTTGTGCCTCTATGAGGCATTCAAGGTAAATTCTTTTTTAAAACTTTTTATTTTGTATTAGGGTATAGCCAATTAACAAACTATGCTGTGACAGTTTTGAGGTGAACAGTGAAAGGACCCAGCCATACATACACATGTATCCATTCTTGCCCAAACTCCCCTCTTACCCAGATTACCATAGGATACTGAGCAGAGTTCCATGTGCTAGACAGTAGCTCTCAAGGTAAATTCTTAAAGACTATCTTCTTGTTCTTGTTATCTAACTGTATTCAGTTTGTTGTTTGACCATTTACAAGCTTATAGTTTCAACTCTCATATTTTTCATTTCTAAAAGTTCATACTGGCTCTGTCTCAAATCCACCTTATTAATTTTTATCCCATATTTATATTTCTAATACCTACTATTACTAAATAAAGCTATTAAATATTCCAAAAGATAAAAGGTTTTATGGGTCTGATTCTGTTGTTTTTTATTGGTAGAGATATTTCTTTTTATTTTAATTGGAGGATAACTACTTTACAATATTGTGATGGCTTCTGCCATACATCAACATGAATCAGCCACAAGTATACATGTGTCACCCCATCCTGAACCTCCCTTCCACCTCCCTCCCAACCCTACCCCTCTGGGTTGTCCCAGAGCTTTGAGTGCCCTGCTTCATGCATCAAACTTGCACTGGTCATCTATTTTACATATGGTAATGTACATGTTTCAAATGTTCATTCTCTCAAATCATCCCACGCTTGCCTTCTGCCACTGAGTCCAAAATCTGTGTCTCCTTTGCTGCCCTACATGTAGGATCACTGGTACTGTCTTTTAAATTCCATATACATGCATTAATATACAGTATTTGTCTTTCTCTTTCTGACTTATTTCACTCAGTAAAATAGGCTCCAGGTTCATCCACCTCATTAGAACTGACTCAAATGTGTTCCTTTATAGCTGAGTAATATTTCATTGTGTATATGTACCTCAACTTACTTTTCCATTCATCTGTTGTTTATTTTTTAAAGTGAATCTCATTCATGGACCATCATTACATTTTCATGTATTTTATGATTTTAGCTTATGACCTTCAGTGTCATAGAATTTGTTTCTGAGAAACATGTGAGGCCTAAACTGGCAGTGTCATCCCCTAGAAAGGACTGGTAGTTACTTTTGCCAATCATTTCAAGGCACTACTAACTCAAGAATACCTTAAATTCTCACCTCAAGGATTTTCAGACCACACATATAACATGGTTCAAGCCCTAAACCCTTATAAATCAAAGATGTAAACCAAATTCTATACTCAACCATATATGTACTAGATTTATAAATACAACATACATTTATACTTATTTCCTATAAAAAATTTATTTTAAAAGAACTTATATCACATTTCATAGTTATTCCCACTGATTTTATTAAATACCACAAAAAATAATATCTTACAAGTAAAATTGCATTTATATACGTGTGTATCACTTAAAAGCAAATTAGAAAGGTAAAGTATTTTAAATATTCTCTTACCTGTTCAAGTGCCTGGCTTTCCTCTTGCTGTGTTTTCCTTGCAGCTTCCTTTTCAGCTTTGAGTGACAATGATGACACAGTTTTAACAGACATAAAATCAACAGTCATCCATTCATCCCTCTGTTAAGAAAAAGAAGTCACTTCAATCTAAATTGATTAGAACAACATTAAACATTTAGTAATACATTTTAGAGACTGGAGGCATTCAAACCTGGGTTAAAGCCACATGGCTGTATAATTTCTTAGTACAATTTCTTAGCAAGTTTCTTAGTCTCTGTAAGCCTTATTCTCTCCCCTGAAAAAATGGGTAAAAACACCTACATTTCAGGAATGCTGTAAGTAGTTAACAAGAAACTGACTTAAGGCATCTAGCTCAATGCCTGATACAAAACTGGTACCCAGATATTAGTTCTTCCCACCTTTCTTTCTTCACTGTTGCTAACAATATAAAAATAACACTCCTCTTTGGCATATGAATTACAACCCAAAACTTGTGAACTATTCAACTGAGAACATTGCTAATAAAATTCTGGCATTCAGTGAAGGGAAAACCTGTGACTTGAACTCCACTAACTATAGAAAGCTCAGACAGATATAATGGTACAAAGCTTCAAGTACATAAGGGGAGAGGTGCCACTCCCCTATCAACAATCAGAAGTAGAAAACCCTGGGAGACTAGAACAGGGATAAACGCTAACTTTCCCACAGGAGAAGAAACGAAGTTTAAAGGCTCAGCAGATTGCATTATTGCTAAATTACTTGTAAAAGCTACATTGCTTACAAAGTCTAATTTTTCAACTATAGAAATTACACTCATCTTTCATTTTAACATGCATCTACTCTTGTAAGTTCACACTTATATAAAATCAGGTGGCTTACCTGAATAATCTGATTATCTTCTTTTTCTAACTTCTCATCTTTAATCTTCCAGGCCTTCTCCTTGTCAGGAGTCTGGGAGGGAACAGCCTCCACCCACTCATCTTCAGAGCTCTAAGAATATTTAGCATATAAGTAAAATTTTCAAATTTACATCCTTTCATATAAAAACTCTGTGTAGCTGTACTCTTTCATTTTTTCTTATCCCTAAAATACCAACCTTATTTGGGTTTCCAGTCTTTGCCCACTATACTTTTTAATCTCTATATATTCCTCTTGGGAAATTAAAACCATTCTCATGGCTTAAACTACCACCAATTATACTGACATCTTTCTAATTTATATACTCAAAGTTTCAATGATATAAACAACTGCCTAGAATATTTAAATGCCATGCTGAACTCAATAAGAACAAAAAGTAAACCCAGCATCTACTTCTACAATACTTGTTCCTCTTCCTGTATATTTGAATTAAGCATCCTGGCATCACTACCCACCCACTTACCCGAGCCAGAAGTTTCAGGATCATCTTGCCCCTGCCATCTAAACCTACTACTGTGTTTCCAAAAGATTTCCAAACTATACCATACGGTGAACACCAAATGATTATCATGGGATCCAGCACCATCCCTGGCCAGAGCTGACTGTTTCAGAGGTTATTACCTAAACCAACTGACTTCAATCTTAGTCACTCTCCAGAAATCTGAAATGGTTTAACTAAGGAGAACTGGAAAAACACTGGCAGAGACCATTTCTATCATGAGGCATAGAATTCAGCAAAAATTTATCAGTATCAAGAAAAACAAAAACAGAACAAAGAGGGGAAGAAAAGGAAGACAGCAAGAAGACTCATAAAAGCATTCATGACTCTAAGTCCAGGTATTTCTAAAATCCAGCTGCATTGGTATATGTCCTATGAGACTCTCACGCTCTAATACTGATGAAACTCAAAGAGGAGAGTGAAAAAGTTAGCTTAAATTTCAGCATTCAAAAAACTAAGATCATGACATCTGGTCCTTCATTTCACAGCAAATAGATGGGCAAACAGCAGAAACAGTGACAGACTATTTTGGGGGGCTCCAAAATCACTGCAGATGTTGACTGAAACCATGAATTTAAAATACGCTTGCTCCTTGGAAGAAAAGTTATGACCAACCTAGACAGCATATTAAAAAGCAGAGACATTACTTTACCAACAAAGGTTCATCTAGTCAAAGTATGATTTTTCCAGCAGTCGCGTATGGATGTGAGAGTTGGACTAAGAGAAAGCTGAGTACGGAATTGATGCTTTTGAACTGTGGTGTTGGAGAAGACTCTTGAGATCCCCTTGGACAGGGAAGAGATCATCCAACCAGTCCATCCTAAAGTAAATCAGTCCAGAATATTCACTGGAAAGACTGATGCTTAAGGTGAAACTCCAATACTTTGGCCACCTGATGTACAGAACTGACTCACTGGAAAAGATGCTGATGCTGGGAAAGATTGAAGGCAGGAGGAGAAGGGGATGACAGAGAATGAGATGATTGGATGGCATCACCAACTCGATGGACATGAGTTTGAGTGAGCTCTAGGAGTTGGTGATGGACAGGGAAGCCTGGCATGCTGCAGTCCACAGGGTTGCAAAGAGTCGGATACAACTGAGCAACTAAAGTGAACTGAAACCAATTTAAATTTGGTTTCTGTTACCTACAACCAATAGTTCCAACTAATATATACTCTTTCCTCCGCATCCTTAAAGCAACAGCCCTAGATCAGATCTGCTTATTTCTCATCTGGAAAAATCAAATTAGTCTCCATAACCCCTGTCCTTCCTGCTCCCTTTCATTCTCAATTCCCACTCTAAATACATTTGCTGCTGCTGCTAAGTCACTTCAGTCGTGTCCGACTCTTTGCGACCCCATGGACTGCAGCCCACCAGGCTCCTGTGTCCATGGGATTTTCCAGGCAAGAGTACTGGAGTGGGATGCCATTGCCTTGTCTGCTAAATACATTTAGAGTAATGTGAAGGGCACATCTGACCACAGTACTACTATTCTCTGACTCTCTGTCATAAAGACTATTTTTACTCCTCTTCTACCAACAGAATTCAATTTTATTTGAAGATATAATGTGCCTCCCTTCCTGGAAAGGAAAGGCTTAATCAAGTTTCCAATAAGGTGGATATCAAAGTTATCAAAGTACTGTGTAGGACTTTCTGGAAGTTAAGACAAACAGGGCATCCTCTCTACTGTTATGTAATCTAAGAGGCACTTTTTAAAAACAATAGAGTGACAAAACCAGAAGCCTTGGTCCCAGAAGGCCACACTGCCATTAAGTTGTCTCCCTGATTTCCTTTATATGAAAGAAAAGTTAACTACTTTTACACTCTATGTATTTTATATCAACCAATGGCTATTTTGAAGTTCTCTAATAAATAAAAATGAACCTAATTTGATGATACACTTACTACTGAATAAATCAAACTTCATGGTTTACAAAATCCTATGAACCACTACAGTTTCATCTATTTTGGTTTATAATCTAATACTGTTAAGTTCCTTATAGTTAAATTTACACACGTCCATACACACACCACCCCCCCAACACACACACTTTTATTCCATGTTCTCTCTTACTTCCATGCCTTTGCTCTCACAATTCCTTGTGCAAACACACCTCTATGTGCGAGGCTCATTCTTACTCATCCTTTAAATCTCAACTCAAGCATTATTTACTCAATAAATAATATAAAATCCTTCTTCCCTGAAATGCCACCCTGAAATGTCACAGCATCATGAGATTACATACTGAAAGTATGTGTCTACTTAATTAAATGAGTTCCCAAAAGTTCGAACTCTATATACTTATATTCCCCACGTATATGAAAGTGTCTGGCAAAAAGTCAGCATTCAATAAATGTGTATTAAAATTAACTGAATTGACTCTTCCAACAACTCAAGGTAGAGACTTCAAGCAGCAGCCTGCATCCAAGCATGAAATAATCAGGCACTGAATGAAAGCCTGTGTGACACAGTTGACAGTCTTACTCCCTTATAAACAATGGCACATGGACCAGTCTGTATAGGTAACCTGCCTCCATTTCATTTGGATTAATTTTGTTGCTAATTTTCATTAGAATTCACTCACCTCACCACTTCAGCAGGATTTATGTTCTCCTCCCCCCACATCATGATCTAAATTCTCTTGCTGATTTTAATTTCAATCCTCCATCTTACCTTGAAGAATTTATAAACTACAAATGTGACTCTTGACCTAAGAGAGGTCGCAGGATGTTTAGTTCAGTCACTCAGTCATGTCCGACTCTTTGCGACCCCATGAACAGCAGCATGCCAGGCCTCCCTGTCCATTACCAATTCCGAGTCTGCCCAAACCCATGTCCATCGAGCTGGTGATACCATCCAGCCATCTCATCCTCTGTCATCCCCTTCTCCTCCTGCCCTCAATCTTTCCCAGCATCAGGGTCTTTTCCAATGAGTCAGCTTTTTGCATCAGGTGGCCAAAGTATTGGAGTTTCAGCTTCAACATCAGTCCTTCCAACAAACATCAAGGACTGACTCCTTTGGATGGACTGGTTGAATCTCCTTGCAGTCCAAGGGACTCTCAAGAGTCTTCTCCAACACCACAGTTCAAAAGCATCAATTCTTTGGCACTCAGCTTTCTTTTCTAGTCCAACTCTCACATCCATACATGACCACTGGAAAAACCATAGCCTTGACTAGATGGACCTTTGCTGACAAAGCAATGTCTCTGCTTTTTAACATGCTGTCTAGGTCGGTCATAACTTTCCTTCCTAGGAGTAAGTGTCTTTTAATTTCATGGCTGCAATCACCATCTGCAGTGATTTTGGAGCCCAGAAAAATAAAGTCAGCCACTGTTTCCACTGTTTCCCCATCTATCTACCATGAAGTGATGGGACCAGATGCCATGATCTTAGTCTTTTGAATGTAGAGTTTTAAGTCAACTTTTTCACTCTCCTCTTTCACTTTCATCAAGAGGCTCTTTAGTTCTTCTTCATTTTCTGCCATAAGGGTGTTGTCATCTGCAAACCTGAGGTTATTGATATTTCTCTCAGCTTGTGCTTCCTCCACCCCAGGGTTTCTCATGATGTACTCTGCATAGGAGTTAAATAAGCAGGGTGACAATATACAGCCTTGATGTACTCCTTTTCCTATTTGGAACCAGTCTGTTGTTCCATGTCCAGTTCTAACTGTTGCTTCCTGACCTGCATACAAGTTTCTCAAGAGGCAGGTCAGGCCGTCTGGTATGCCCATCTCTCAGAATTTTCCACAGTTTATTGTGATCCACACAGTTAAAGGCGTTGGCATAGCCAATAAAGCAGAAATAGATGTTTTTCTGGTACTCTCTTGCTTTTTTGATGATCCATCGGATGTTGGCAATTTGATCTCTGGTTCCTCTGCCTTTTCCAAACCCAGCTTGAACATCTGGAAGTTCATGGTTCACATATTGCTGAAGCCTGGCTTGGAGAATTTTGAACATTACTTTACTAGCGTGTGAGATGAGTGCAATTGTGTGGTAGTTTGAGCATTCTTTGGCATTTCCTTTCTTTGGGATTGGAATGAAAACTGACCTTTTCCAGTCCTATGGCTACTGCTGAGTTTTCCAAATTTGCTGGCATATTGAGTGCAGCACTTTCACAGCATCATCTGTGAAACCATTCAACATCACAGCAATTCAAGTCTATGCCCCAACAACTGATGCCGAAGAACCTGAAAGTCACCAGTTCTATGAAGACCTACAACAGTTCTAAAACTAATACCAAAAGAAGAGATGTTCTTTTCATCAAAGAAGATTGGAATGCAAAAGTAGCAAATCAAGAGACACTCGGAGTAACAGGCAAGTTTGGCCTTGGAGTAAAAAATGAAGCAGGGCAAAGGCTAACAGTTTTCTCAAGAGAACATGATGGTCATACCAAACCCTTTTCCAACAACCCAAGACACAATTCTATACATGGAGATCACCAGATGATCAATACCTAAAGCAGAATGGTATATTCTTAGCAGCTGAAGACAGAGAAGTCAACAAATCAGTGAGCAAAAACAGGACCTAGAGCTGACTGTGGCTCTGAGCTCCTCATTGCAAAATTCAGGCTTAAATTGAAGAAAGTAGAGAAAACCATTAAGCCATTCAGGTACAACCTAAATCAAATCCATTATGATTATACAGTGAATGTGACAAATAGATTTAAAGGATTAGATCTGGTAAAGAGAGTGCCTCAAGAACTATGGATGGAGGTTCGTAACATTGTACAGGAGGCAGTGACTAAAACCATCCCAAAGAAAAACAAATCCAAGAAGGCAAAGTGGTTATCTGAGGAAGCTTTACAAACAGCTGAAGAAAGAAAAGAAGAGAAAGGCAAGAGAAAGGGAAAGATACACCTAACTGAATGCAGAGCTCCAGAGAATAGCAAGGAGATGTAAGGCTTTCTTAAATGAACAATACAAAGAAACAGAAGAAAACAATCAAGTGGGAAAGACTAGAAATCTCTTCAAGAAAACTGGAGGTATCAAGGCACATTTCATGCAAGAATGGACATAATAAAGGACAGGAACAGTCAAGATCTAACAGAAGCAGAAGAAATTAAGAAGAGGTGCCAAGAATACACAGAAGAACTGCATAAAAAAGGGTCTTAATGACCCACATAAGCACGCTGATGTAGTCACTCACCTAGAACCCAACATGCTGGAGCATGAAGTCAAGTGGACCTTAGGAGGCATTACTACAAACAAAGATAGTGGAGATGATGGAATTCCAGCTGAGCTACTGATAAAAAATGACACTGAAAAGGTGTTGCACTCAACATGTCAGCAAATCTGGAAAACTCAGTAGTAGCCACAGACTGAAAAAGGTCAGTTTTCATTCTAATTTCAAATAAGAGCAATGCCAGAGAACATTCAAATTACAAGTGCACTCATTTCATATGCTAGCAAAATTATGCTCAAAACCCTTCAAACCTGGCTTTAGTAGTACATGAACTGAGAACTTCTAGATATACAAGCTGCATTTAGAAAAGGCAGAGGAACCAGAGATCAAACTGCCAACATTTGTTGGATCGTAGAAAAAGCAAGGAAATTCCAAAATAAAATATCTGCTTCATTGACTACAGTAAAGCCTTTGAATGTGTGGATCACAACAAACTGTGGAAAACTCTTAAAGAGATGGAAATACCAAACCATCTTATTTGCCTCCTGAGAAACCTGTATAGGGGTCAAGAAGCAACAGTCAGAACCAGACATGGAACAATGGACTGGTTCAAAATTGAGAAAGGAGACTGACAAGGCTGTACACTGTCACCCTGCTTATTTAAATTAAATGCAGAGTACATCATGTGAAATGCCAGGCTGGGTGAATCACAAACTGGGATCCAGACTACTGGGATCAATATCAACAACCTCAGATATGCAGATGATACCACTCTAATGGCAGAAAGTAAAGGGGATCTAAAGAGCCTCCTGATGAGGGTGAAAGAGGAGAGTGAAAAAGCCGGCTTGAAACTCAACATGAAAAAAACTAAGACTGAAGCATCCAGTCCCATCACTTCATGGCAAATAGAAGGGTGAAAACTGGTAGCAGTGATAAAATTTATTTTCTTGGGCTCCAAAATCACTGCAGATGGTGACTGTAGCTGTGAAATTAAAAGATGTTTGCTCCTTGGCAGGAAAGCCATGACAAATCTCAAAAGTATATTAAAAAGCAGAGATATCACTTTGCTGACAAAGGTCCATTTAGTTAAAGCTATGGTTCTCCCAGTAGTCATGTTCAGATACGAGAGCTGGACCATAAGGCTAAGCACCAAAGAATTGGTACTTTCAAATTGTGGTGCTAGAGAAGATTCTTGAGAGTCCCTGGGACTGCAAAGAGATCAAACCAGCCAATCCTAAAGGAAATCAACCCTGAACTGGAAGGACTGTTGCTGAACCTGAAGCTCCAATACTTCAGCCACCTGATTTGAAGAGTCAACTCACTGGAAAATAACTTGATGCTGGGAAAGACTGGAGGCAAAAGGAGAAGGGGGCAGCACCGGATGAGACAGTTAGACTGCATCAAAAACTTAGCAGATACGAATGTGAGCAAACTCCAGGACATAGTGGAGGACAGAGTCTGGTGTGCTGTAGTCCATGGAGTAGCAAAGAGTCAGCCATGACTTAGTGACTAAACAACAACAACATTCTTATATAAAACAAGCTTTCGTGAGCCAATTATCATCTCAGGGCATACTGTCAAAAATTTAATTTCTGAAACTACTCAGTCTGGCCCTCTTAGGGAGACTCAACTGAGAGTATAATCCTCTGAAGATCATACCTAGGAGTCCAATTATCACTAAATATCTCCAACTCTTCTCGTTAAGCACCACCTACTTTTCTCTTCCTAAAAATAACCATGAGGGTTTGCCTTGCTTTCCTTTCTTTTTTGAGTCCTCTCATCCAAAATCTGGCTAGAGACACAACAGATCCAGCATTCTCTTCCTCTCTGTCCCAGAGACAAATATACAAATACAACCCATTTTAAACACTTAATTGTTAATGCCTATGAAAAACAAACTGAGGTAACAAATTCTAAAAAGTCTCGCTACTCTTTCCCTTATTTTATGGTACTATTTTCTTTCCTGTTTCTCCTAATTTTCCAACTGCTTCTACTTAAAATCCTTTACTTGTTGTCTGGCTTCTCAGTATTGGTATTCTTCCTTCTTTTCAATTTCCCAAGGCAATTCATCCATTTTAATGGCTTTAAACAGCAATGATTCTCCAACCATATCTCCATCCTCTAGCCCTTATCTATAACCTAAGATCCATATTTCTACCATTTCCTGGACATCTCTAAGTAGATGACTCCCAAGCATTTTCTTGGGAGTATATCTTAACTAGTAACATTTCCTACATTCTCATATATATTTTAGGTCCCCATATGTTGCTCCTTTAGATATAATATTTTCAAGTAGCTCCTCTGGTTAGTTTTAGCACATACTTACTGATGAACTGTCAGTTGACTCATTTTTTTCACACTTTTTTTTCTTGCTCTTTTTTTTCTTCTCTTTCTTTACTTTTTTTGAATGCTTGTCTTTTTTCTTTTTTTTCTTCACACAGTCTTCCTATAAATAATCATTTTGAAGAGGCAAGAATTTATAGTTTTAGCTTACTTTAAAAGTAAGTATTCTGAGGAAAAGACCTATGTCCTAAAACACTTTAAATCTTTCATGAAAGGAGACAAGGAATATGATTAAATAAATAGCTTCTGCTAAAAAATTTTAACATGCTTCTATAATATATGCACTACCAATAAACCATATAACTAAAATTCCTTGGAAAAATATAAGGGAAGTTTTATTTGTAAATATATTGACAGACAGATATACTCAAACATATATATGAAAACAGTGTGTATGTATCTCCTTCAATAGGCCCAAAAGAATTTATAGATTACTAACCACATAAAATCTAACAAGTTAGCATAATTTGTGGGAAGAGAAAGCAAGAATTGAGACATCCCCTTTAAAAAAAAAAAGCATCACATTAAGCTTAAAACACATAACATTTCAGATCCATAAACTTGGCACAAGTGGACTGGAAACTTGGGTCTAAGCTTTCTACCAGCCAACTCAACTAACACAACAACCTTTCCAATATCATGTCCAAAATATTAGTATATATTACTCTAGCCAGAGAGACAAATATTCAGTACTGTTAACTATGTAATATTCCTTCTAAAACTTGTAAAAATGTTTATAAAGTTGCTCCTCCAGTATTAACTTGAATAAGTGCAAAAAAAAAAAAAAAAATAAGCTTACACCAAGTAAGCCTGCTAGTATTCACCTGTGAGATTTGTTCAACTCTCTTAATCACATCAGGTAGCATCCATGTTTCCTCACCACGAAGTCGTTTAAGTTCTTTACGTCTTTCTTCCTTTTCAAAATTGGCTTTAGCCTAAAACAGCAAAAAAAGAAAAATTAACAACTGACCCACCTACTTCTCATCAAAAAAGCAAAACAGAAACTTCTCCCGCTTTCATGTAAGGTTCACCACAAATTTGCTTCTATCAAAGTGTGTGTGCGTGCATACTAAGACACTTCAGTCATGGCAGACTCTTTGCAACCCCACAGACTGCAGCTTGTAACACTCCTAAGTCCATGGGATTCTCCATGCAACAATACTGGAGCGGATTGTCATGCCCTCCTCCAGAGCATCTTCCCAAACCTAGGGACTGAACCTGCATTTGCCTGGAGAACCCCATGGACAGAGGAGCCTAGTGGACTACAGATCGTAGGGTCGCAAACACTTAGACAAGACTGAGCGAGGAACCACAGCACAGTATAGTGAAACGAGCCACCAATCAAGGACAAAATCTGTAAACCTCTTCCTCTCCTCTAAGCTCTCTATCTCAGAAATGACTTGAATCTCTTTTCCCTTCGCTATCCCACTGATAGTGCCTGATACTTCTGTAACTGTTAAGAGGCTGACCTCCATACCTTCAATCTGCAATGTCCATAACCCTCTACCCACACCCTCAAAATGCTTCAAAAAGAATCACCTTGCTAAAAACAAATGATCATATTGATAATTTTTTAATCATTCAATAACAGTCCAACTAAGAGCGAGCTTTCTAAGAAACTGTTCCTGCCTTTTCATTCTCTCCTCAGATTTCAAAGCTAGGATTCAGCTCAATTCAGTTCAGTCACTCAGTAGTGTCCGGCTCTTTGCAACCCCATGAATCGCAGCACGAAAACCCTCCCTGTCCATCACCAACTCCCAAAGTCCACCCAAACCCATATCCATCGAGTCAGTGATGCCATCCAGCCATCTCATCCTCTGTCGTCCCCTTCGTCTCCTGCTTCCCAGCATCAGGGTCTTTTCCAATGAGTCAGCTCTTTGCATCAGGTGGCCAAAGTATTGGAGCTTCAGCTTCAACATCAATCCCTCCAATGAACACCCAGGATTGATCTCCTTTAGGATGAACTAATTGGATCTCCTTGCAGTCCAAGGGACTCTCAAGAGTCTTCTCCAATACCACAGTTCAAAAGCATCAATTCTTTGGCACTCACCTTTCTTCACTGTCCAACTCTCACATCCATATACGACTACTTGAAAAACCATAGCTTTAACTAGATGGACCTTTGTTGGAAAAGTAATGTCTCTGCTTTTCAATATGCTATCTAGGTTGGTCATAACTTTCCTTCCAAGGAGTACGCATCTTTTAATTTCATGGCTGTAATCACCATCTACAGTGATTCTGGAGCCCAAAAAGATAAAGTCTGACACTATTTCCACTGTTTCCCCATCTATTTGCCATGAAGTGATGGGACCAGATGCCATGATCTTAGTTTTCTGAATGTTGAGCTTTAAGCCAACTTTTTCACTCTCCTCTTTCACTTTCATCAAGAGGCTTTTTAGTTCCTCTTCACTTTCTGCCATAAGGGTGGTGCCATCTGCATATCTGAGATTATTGATATTTCTCCTGGCAATCTTGATTCCAGCTTGTGCTTCTTCCAGCCCAGCGTTTCTCATGATGTACTCTGCATATAAGTTAAATAAGCACAGTGACAATATACATCCTTGACATACTCCTTCTCCTATTTGGAATCAGTCTGTTGTTCCATGTTCAATTCTAACTGTTGCTTCCTGACTTGCATACAGGTTTCTCAAGAGACAGGTCAGGTGGTCTGGTATGCCCATGTCTTTCAGAATTTTCCACAGTTTATTGTGACGCACACAGTGAAAGGCTTTGGCATAGTCAATAAAGCAGAAATAGATGTTTTTCTTGAACTCTCTTGCTTTTTTGATAATCCAGCAGATGTTGGCAATTTGATCTCTGGTTCCTCTGCCTTTTCTAAAACCAGCTTGACCATCTGGATTGTTCTTTCTCAAAACTCTGTACATAGCTATAATATAAAATTTATCATAGCTTACAAACTCACTCCCTCCAAAAACTGCCTGAAATATCAGAGACAAGGATGAAGGATATTTATTGTATACATATATTACATATGCTGAAATCAGGGACCACCAACCTTTCACCTCTGTAAGACTTACTGCCCTTTTCTTCCCCTGTAAAATCTGACTGCAGTCATTATACCTTCTTCCTGTCTCCTATACCGGTTCCTTATTTACATTTTAATTTGTTTTAAACGGTTATAGCTTAAAACAAATAAAATAATCATCACTTGTTTCACTTTACATTGTTCTCTAACTACAACTTTTCCCCCTTCACTGCCACACTTCTTACATTTTGTGAGATAATTCATTAGTACAGTTTAGTTTCTCCGTTCCTTATTTTACCTCTACTCATTTCAATCTTAATGAAATACACGTTTCTCAACTTTTTTCGAGGGGCTAAATTTTTTTAGGTCTCTGTCTCAATCGCTGTTTGGTACAGTACAGGTTTGCAATAACCCGGATAACTGACACAAATAACTTAAAAGGAGAAGGAAGCGATCTACTCTAATATGCCTTACACGAGTTCCTGAAAATGAGAAATTTCATTTCAGATGTAGCAAGAGAGAGGACTGAGGCTGTAAGATATGCAGGGAAAGTCCCTCGAAAGTGCGCAGCACAGGTGATCGGGTGACAGAAATGTCAAGCGCGGATGATTTAAAAGATAAGAAAAGTCAGAGGAAAGAAACAAGCCTTCTGGAAAACAATATGAGCGACTGGAGCCTTCCAGAGTATCTAAGAGGCAGAAGATACCCAACAATGTGCGAGCATCCCAAAGGAAAACATCTATCCCCACACAGCTAGATAAGGTAAGATACTGAAGAGCCGAAATAAGAAAGGGTGCGAGGAGGCAGGAGAGCTAGAGGCCTGACTCCAAGAAAGCCTCTATTCTCAATTCTAAATGGTTCCCAAAGCCTCAAAACTGAGGTACCTGGCGCAACACCTCGGTTCTGGCAACTCGAATCTGTTCTTTACGCTCTTCGACGCTACTCGCACTTTCAAATCGACCACTGGCAGCCGCCATAGTTGTTGTCGTAAAGCTAGGAAGCCGGAACAAAAATCTCGTTTTACAACTGTCGTAATTTAGTAAACAAACCAGGACTTCCGACTGGGGGGAGGCGGGGCTCTACGCCACCAAAAGAGCATGCGCAAACTGTTACTGATTTCGGTTAATTGTCTAACCCTTAGGTTTGGGAGAGACAGAAGGTTAAGCTAAGCGTTTAGCCTCCTTCGTATATTGGGGTTGCCCTGAGCAGGACTTGTGTCAGCGTAGATTTATTACGCAGTTTGCACGGGACTGACGACATGTCACAGCTGTCTCCCCTTAAAACTTCCGCAGTGTGTTTGGCATTTGGGAAGATTAAACGTACATGTTGCAAAGATTTCGAGCAAAGTGCCCTTACTGCCAAAGAGGTTTCCCTGTGCTGGAGGAATGGACTAAAGGAAGGCTGGCCACAAAGACAGTGCAAGCTAGCAGGAGAGGAAACTTGCTTTGAAGAGTTAGCATTTTGCTTTGGTGGATTTTTTTTTTTTTTCAAGCACAGTGTATGAAAAAGTCATGTGAATTTTGCACTGTACTTCATAATTTATACATGTTTGAAGTGTAACATTTTTTCTGACTTCATATTGTTTGTTCATACTGTCTCAGTAAGAAGTGAAAAAAAAAGGGGAATGAGTTTTTTCCTTCCCTTTCCAGAGAATAAAGATAAAAGAGAACAGCAAGCAGGCCTGAATATTCCTAGTTTTGTTTTTTTTGTTTTTGTTTGCTTTTAATAGGTCCTAACTCTGAATGTCTGTAACTAAATTTGCTCTTCTGCCCCCTAACTCTGCAGAAGCTACATGTCACACCTATATTCTTTTGACTCTGTGTTAAATACATCCACTATCTGGTGTGAAGGAGAAGGGGGCATCACTGATACAATGGACATGAACTTGGGCACAGAGATGATGAAGGACAGGGAGGCCTGGCATGCTGCATTCCATGGGGTCACAAGAGTAGGACATGACTGGGTGACTGTGAAGAGGGAATGGACTGTGAAGAGGCCTGGACTCCATCTTAGGCCTGTTAATGCTGATCATGCTCGGCCGCCTCTCCAATGGACTCTAAACTCTGTGCTTAGTGCCTATGGAAACGAGAATAAAAGGACAAGACCCGCTCCAGACAGGAGACCTTGAAGATCTTATCCAGGTTACTCATCACCTAAGAGAAAACATACACTAATCACCCCTGTCTCTGGACAGGCCATAAATTTTTCTGTATCTATCAGAGTGTAACCCTGGGCTTATTGATTATTGGCCAATTGTTAAACTGTTTGAACACATAACATGTAAATGATGAGATTATTGTGATTGTATTTACCCTTCCTTTGTTTATGTAGGTCTCAAGGAATTTGGGGTGGTGAGTTTGGACCCATACACATGGGGTATAAAAGATATTCACAAATGCTGGTCAGGGTCCTTGGCTAAGAGGAGACTCTGCCTTGGGCCCGCTGGTATAATAAACTGCACTCCACTATCTGCATTGTCCTTCTGAGTGAGTTTGTTTCCCGGAACGCATGGCTACAACAACTGAACAACAACATCTGGTGTTTATAACACCCTTCCCCTTGTAGTTGCATATCAGAAAGAAGACTGCAGAGCCACCCAACTGCCAGACTCAGTTTCTGGGTTATTAACACCAGCCTATGGCTGAAATAATGCAAGGAGAAGAAATCTAGATTCTAACACAGTTTCCTTTAGGATGGACTGGTTGGATCTCCTTGCAGTTCAAAGGACTCTCAAGAGTCTTCTCCAACACCACAGTTCAAAAGCATCAATTCTTTGGCACTCACCTTTCCTTATAGTCCAAGGCTCACATCCATACATGATAACTGGAAAAACAATAGCTTTGACTAGATGGACCTTTGTTGGCAAAGTAATGTCTCTGCTTTTTAATATGCTATCTAGGTTGGTCATAACTTTCCTTCCAAGGAGTAAGCATCTTTTAATTTCATGGCTGTAATCACCATCTGCAGTGATTTTGGAGCCCCCCAAAATAAAGTCTCTCGTTTCACCGTCTATTTTCCATGAAGTGATGGGACTGGATGCCATGATCTTAGTTTTCTGAATGTTGAGTTTGAAGCCAACTTTTTTATTCTCCTCTTTCACTTCCATCAAGAGGCTCTTTAGTTCTTCGATTTCCGCCACAAGGGTGGTGTCAGCTGCACCAAAGAGGAAAGTCAATAGATAAGATTTTGGTGAAGGAGAGTTCAATGCAATTAAGTTATTACTTCACAAGAGGTTTTCTGCTAGTCACAAGGATCTGATGTCATCAAGAAGCAATTTAGTGCCTTTCTAGATATGAGGAGATGCAAGGATAAGGATCATGAAATCAGTTCCTAAAAATATCCAACTATCTAAAGACTGGATGCAGGAGAAGGGGATAACAGAGGTTCAGATGATTGGATGGCATCATCAACTCAATGGACATGAGTTTGAGCAAGCTCTGGGAGATGTGAAGGACAGGGAAGCCTGGCGTGCTGCAGTCCATGGGGCCACAGAGTCGGACACGACTGAGCAACTGAACAACAACAATCTAAAGACCTTTCCCACCAGATTCCCTGGAGCACAGAGGGCCTCATTCCACCCTGAACTCCCTCTAGGGGTTCAATCTCTGCAGAGGCAGATGGTAAATGCCCTTGTTGTTCAATCAGAGGCAACACTTTTGGCTAGTGCCAACTTGTAGTTGACAACATAAACTATAATGAGATATGTTAACTAAAAGGTTATTCACAACCTAAAAGTCAAGAGTTACATTTTATTAAATGGAAAGTTTTAGGATTTCAAGGCTAGGAGGCAGTATCTCATGTAACCCTGAAAAGCTGCTCTGAGGAGGCAAGGGGAATAGTCAGGATATACAGAAGTTTTGCAACAAATGACAAACATCAAAAGTTGATTAGTTTGAAAAAGCCAGATATGTCAAGCTAAGGAATTTAGCACTTTTCTATGTATGGAAAGATGCAAAAGTCTGGGCTCTTGAAATCATTTCTTTGATAAGCATCTCAGCTGTCTCGGGCCAGTATCCTGAGTTTCCAAATCCTGAGTTTCCTCAGGGCTCACCCTGAGTGCAGCCATAGTCTAATGGCGGCTAGATGGCAAGTATTCTTTTCTTCCCAGAGATTCCCTCGGGGTTCAGCAGCTCACCATACTTTGTGGCTGCAATGTCTGATGACAGCTACCTCCTTTGTTTACTGATATGGCAAATAATCTTCCATTTAACAGGTAATCATGCTTTCTTTTCAAGTTTCATAGAACTGAATATGTGTTTGCAGGAAACTTTCCAAGGAGTTCTACTTCACCTATCTGTGAAAATATTTTTTTTTCTTTCTATTTTTTCTTACTTTTTGTTTGATATTGGGATGTAGCCAATTAACAGTGTTGTGATAGCTTCAGGTGAGGAACCATGGGACTCAGACCTACATATTCATGTATCCGTCCTCTCTCAAACTCCTCTCTCATCCAGGCGGCCAGATAACAGTGAGCAACAGAAGGTCCTTGTTGGTTACCCCCCCTTTTTTTTACTCTGTTTGACTTTTTAAAATTTATTTATTTTTAGTTGAAGGATAATTACTTACCATACTGTGTTGGTTTCTGCCATACATCAACATGAATCAGCCACAGGTATACGTGAATCCCCTCCTTCTTGAATCTCCCTCCCACCTCCCACCCCATCCCACCCCTCTAGGTAGTCACAGAGCACCAGTTTGAGCTCCCTGAGTCACACAGCAAATCCCCACTGGCTATTTCACATATGGTATTGTGTATGTTCCCATGTTACTCTCTCCATTCGTCCCACCCTCTCCTCCCTGCTGTGTCCACGTCTGTTCTCTATGTCTCCATTACTGCCCTGCAAATAAGTTCATCGGTACCATCTTTCTGCTGCTGCTGCTGCTGCTGCTAAGTCACTTCAGTCATGTCCGACTCTGTGCAACCCTATGGACAGCAGCCCACCAGTCTCCAATGTCCCTGGGATTCTCCAGGCAAGAACACGGGAATGAGTTGCCATTTCCTTCTCCAATGCATGAAAGTGAAAAGGGAAAATGAGGTCACTCAGTCGTGTCCGACTCTTAGCGACTCCATGGACTGCAGCCTACCAGGCTCCTCTGTCCGTGGGAGTTTCCAGGCAAGAGTACTGGAGTGGGCTGCCATTGCCATCTTTCTAGATTCTATTTATATGTGTTAATATGTGATATTTGTTTTTCTCTTTCTCTCTTCCTTCACTCTGTATAATAGACTCTCAGTTCATCCACCTCATTACAAGTGACTCAAATGTGTTCCTTTTAACGGCTGAGTAATATTCCCTTGTGAATATGTACCACCACTTCTTTATCCATTCATCTGTTGATGGATATCTAGGTAGCTTCTATGTCCTAGCTATGGTAGTGTTGCAATGAACATTAAGGTACATGTGTCTTTTTTCGGTTCTGGTTTTCTCAGGATGTATGCCCAGTAGTGGCGTTGCTAGATCATAAGGTATATTTATTCCTAGTTTCATAAGGAACTTCCATACTGTTCTCCATAGTGGTGTTACCAAGTCTATGCTTGCTCTGCTTGGTGCAGGATAGGTCAATAAATCTGAGTCGAGGTGTTGAACCAAGGAAGACCATTTGATTCGGAAAGCCAGCTGACCAAGAAGATGGCAGGCGTGTGCCTCAGAATAACCATCTTGTCAGGGACTGGAAGCCAGGTTCTTTTATGGATCATAGGTGGGGGGAGGTGAGGATACAAATAAAAATGTCATGTAATTCTTGTAAATATCTCCTAAACTGGAAAGGCTCAGGCAGGAACATGTGTTAGTTTCACTTTCTTACAGCCCTTCACAGGTGGGCAGGGTCCGGCTCTCTCCCTGTGAGTCTAACAAAGGCACCCTAATCCAGAGGTCAGGCCAAGGGGCAGGCAGGACTCCCTAAGGCAGGCTATTAGGTATGCCTAGAATCACAAAAGCTCCAAAACAAGAATTGAAGTCACAGATGTAAATCCAGTATGGATTCAAAATTAACCCTTACAGTTACACTGATTGTATCAATTTGTATTCCCATCAACTGTGAAGGAGGATTCCTTTTTCTCCACATGCTCTCCAACAGTAATTGTTTGTACATTTTTGATGGCCTTGGTGTGAGGTGATACCTCATTGTAGTTTTAATTTGCATTACTCTAATAAGGAGAGATTTGGGGGTTTTGTGTGTTTGTTGACAACTGTCAAAATTCTCCAAGCCAGGCTTCAGCAGTACTTGAACCATGAACTTCCAGATGTTCAAGCTGGTTTTAGAAAAGGCAGAGGAACCAGAGATCAAATTACCAACATTCATTGGATCATCAAAAAAGCAAGAGAGTTCCAGAAAAACACCTATTTCTGCTTTATTGACTATGCCAAAGCCTTTGACTGTGTGGATCACAATAAACTGTGAAAAATTCTGAAAGAGATGGGCATACCAGACCACCTGACCTGTCTCTTGAGAAATCTGTTGCAGTTCAGGAAGCAACAGTTAGAACTGGACCTGGAACAACAGACTGGCTCCAAATAGGAAAAGGAGTACGTCAAGGCTGTATATTGTCACCCTGCTTATTTAACTTATATGAAGAGTACATTATGAGAAACACTGGGCTGGAAGAAGCACAAGCTGGAATCAAGATTGCTGGGAGAAATATCAATAACCTCAGGTATGCAGATGATACCACCCTTATGGCAGAAAGTGAAGAGGAACTAAAAAGCCTCTTGCTGAAAGTGAAAGAGGAGAGTGAAAAAGTTGGCTTAAAGCTCAACATTCAGAAAACTAAGATCATGGCATCTGGTCCCATCACTTCATGGCAAATAGATGGGGAAACAGTGGCTGACTTTATTTTCTTGGGCTCCAAAATCATTGCCGATGGTGACTGCAGCCATGAAATTGAAAGATGCTTACTCCTTGGAAGGAAAGTTATGACCAACCTAGACAGCATATTGAAAAACAGAGACATTACTTTGCCAACAAATGTCCATCTAGTCTAGGCTATGGTTTTTCCAGTAGTCATGTATGGATGTGAAATTTGGACTGGAAAGAAAGCTAAGCACCAAAGAACTGATAGTTTTGAACTGTGGTGTTGGAGAAGACTCTTGAGAGTCCCTTGGACTGCAAGGAGACCCAACCAGTCCATCCTAAAGGAGATCAGTCCTGGGTTTTCATTGGAGGGATTAATGTTGAAGCTAAAACTCCAATACTTTGGCCACATGATGCGAAGAGCTGACTCATTGGAAAAGACCCTGATGCTGGGAAAGATTGAGGGCAGGAGGAGAAGGGATCAACAGAGGATGAGATGGCTGGATGGCATCACCAACTCAGTGGCCATGCGTTTGGGTGGACTCTGGGAGTTGGTAATGGACAGGGAGGCCTATCGTGCTGCAGTTCATGGGGTCGCAAAGAGTCAGACATGACTGAGCGAATGAACTAACTGACTGACTGTTGACATCTATATGTCTTCTTTGGAGTCTGTTTAGGTCTTCTGCCCATTTTTTGACTGGGTTGTTTGTTTGTTTGTTTTATATATGTTAAGGTACATGAGGTTTTTAAAAATACTTTGGAGATTAACCCCTTGTCAACTGCCTCATTTGAAATATTTTCTCCCATTCTGAGGCTGTGTTTTCATTTTGTTTATGGCTTCCTTTGCTGTGAAAAGATTTTAAGTTTCATTAGAGCCCATTTGTTTTTTTTTTCTACTTTAATTATTTTAGTCAGGGGATTGAAAAAGATTTTTTTTTGTAATTTCTGTCATAATGTTCTCACTATATTCCCCTCTAAGTGTTATCCTATTCTGCCTTAAATTTAGGTATTTAATCTATTTTGAATTTATTTTTGTATTAGATCTTAGTGATTATTCTAATTTCACTCTTTGCCATGTAGCTTTCCAGTTACCCAGCACCACTTATTGAAGAGACTAACATTTCTCCCTTGTTTATATTGTCTCCTTTGTCATACATTAAGTGGCTATAAGTGTGTGGGTTGATCACAACTTTCTTTTATGGAAGATTGGGATTATTAGTTTTTAACTGTAATGTAATTCATTTATAATTTTGTGCTAATTTCTGTTGTACAATGAAGTGAATCAGCTATATGTATACTTGCATACCCTCTCTCTTGGATCTCCCTGTCATCCGTTCATCCTGCTCATCTAGATCATCACAGAGCACCAAGCTGAGCTTTCTGTACTTTATAGAAGATTCCCACTAGCTATCTATTTTACACATGGTGTTGTTGTATATATGTCAATCCTAATATCATAGTTTGTCCCAATCTCCCCTTCACCTCCTGTGTATACATATCTATTCTCTACATATGTGTCTCTTTTCCTGCCTTCAAAATAGGTTCTTCTGTACCATTTATCTACATGCTGCATATACATATTTATATCTGATATTTGTTTTTCTCTTTCTGACTTACTTCACTCTGAATGACAGACTCTAGATCCTTCCACATCTCTACAAATGACTCAGTTTCATTATTTTTATGGTTGAGTAATATTCCATTATATATAAGTACCACATCATCTTTATCCATTTGTCTGTCATTGGGCGTGTAGGTTATTTCTGTGTCCTGGCTATTGTAAATAGTGCTGCAATGAGTATTGGTGTACATATGTCCTTTTAAATTATAGATTTCTCTGGGCATATGTCCAGTAATGGGATTGCTAGGTCATATGATAGTTCTATATTTAGTGTTTTAAGGACACTCCATACGGTACTCCTTAATGGCTGTGTCAACTTAAAATTCCACCAACAGTGCAGGAAGGTTCCCTTTTTTCTACATTCTCTCTAGCACTTATAATTTGTAGATTTTTTTGATGATGGCCATTCTGACCAGTGTAAGGTGATACCTTATGGTAGCTTTGATTTACATTTCTCTAATAATTAGTATCTTTACAATTCTAAGGAAAAATCATTCCCAGTCCAGGATTCTACATCCAGCTGAAATACCTCTGTGTGTGTGCACACACACACTCTCAGTCATGTTCAACTCTTTGCAACTGTTTGGACTGTAGCCCACTAGGCTCCTCTGGATGTTTAAACTCTTTTCATGTGCTTTTTGGTACATGACTGTCTTCTTCAGAGAGATATCTATTTAGGGCTTCTGCCAATTTTTTTGTTTGTTTCTTTTTTAAATTGAGCTATGTGAATTGTTTGTATATTTTGAAGAGTAATCCTCTGTCAGTTGCTTCATTTGCAAATGTTTTCTCCCATTCTGAAAGTTGACTTTTCATCTTGATTATGGTTTTAGTTGATGTGGAAAAGTTTTTAAGTTTAATTAGGTTCCATTTGTTTTGTTTTGTTTTGTTTTGTTTTCATTACTCTCTAGTTGGGTCAAAAAGGATTTGCTATAGTTTGTGTCAAAGATCATTCTACCATTGTTTTCCTTTAAGAGTTTTATAGTGTCTGATCTTAAAGTGACGTCTTTATTCTATTTTCAGTTTAAATTTTCTGTGGTGTTAGTGTTATAATTTCATTCTTTTACATGTAGCTGTCCACTTTTCCCAGCATGATTTATTAAAAGGTTATCTTCTGACCACTATGAAGTGATATATCATTTAGTTTTGATTTGTATTTCTCTAATAATGAATGGTGTTGACCATCTTTTCATGTGTTTATTAGCCATCTGTATGTGTGTTTTGGAGAAATGTCTGTTTAGGTCTTCTGCCCACTTTTTTATTAAGTTGTTTGTTCTTCTACTATTGAGTTACATAAGCTGCTTGTATAGTTTAGAGTGTTCTGCCTGTGGTTTCCTCTAAGAGTTTGATAGTTTCTGGTCTTACATTTAGGTCTTTAATCCATTTTGAGTTTATCTTTATGTATGGTGTTAGGAAGTGTTCTAATTTCATTCCTTTACATATAACTGTCCTGGCACCACTTATCCAAGAGGCTATCTTTGCCTCATTGTATATTCTTGCCTCTGTCAAAAAAGAAGGTACCCATGATTGTGTGAGTTTATCTCTAGGCTCTCTACCCTGTTCCATTGGCCTATATTTCCATTATAGTGCCAGTTCCATACTGTCTTGATGAGTGTAGCTTTGTAGTATATTATCTCACAGCAGTCAGAATGACCATTGTCAAAAAATCTACAAACAATAAATGCTAGAGAGGTTGTGGAGAAAAAGGAACCCTCTTGCACTGTTAGTGGAAACATAAATTGATACAGCCACTGTGGAAGACAGTACAAAGATTCCTTAACAAACTATGAATAAAACTACTATATGACCCAACAATCCCACTACTAGGCATATACCCTGAGAAAACTGGGAAGTTTTGAAGCAGAAATAGCCCTTCAGAGATCTCTCAAATTGAGGCAAGGGGGAAGAGTTTTTGAAACCCATCTCAATCAATAATTGAGTGCCAATTGTCATAGAGAAGGATCATAATATTGGGTGAAACAACTTCTGGGAAAAGGCTCAGCTATGAGCTCTGTAAAGTAACACTCCCAACTGGATGAATGAATGCCTTAATTCTATAGGGGTTTCTAGTTTTCACTAGAGCTTATACTCTTATTGGTGCTTTCCTGGTGAGTCAGTGGTAAAGAATCTGCCTGAAATGCAGGAGACCTGGGTTTAATCCATGGGTTGGGAAGATCCCCTGGAGAAGGAAATGGCTACCCACATCAGTATTCTTGTCTGGAGAATTCCACAGACAGAAGAGCCTGCCAGGCTACAGTCCATGGGATCACAAACAGCTGGACACAACTGAGCAAATAACACTAGTGCCTTTATTCTTATTATTCACTAGATATCAAAAGGCCTTAGATCTGTTTCAAATATGATCTGAGAACATCTGTTCACAGTCATTTATCCACTTCAGTGTGGTACACACACCTAGCGCCTATTATGTACAGGTGCTTTGCTTAGTGTCATAAAAAATATGAAAGTGATTTAGATATAGATCCTGTATCAAGAGGTAGATATGTATGGAGATGATGACCACCTAATTATCAAGCGAGGCTGAAAATGACATTTCTACTAAGAGGGATAAATGCATGTCCTGGGAATTCAGAGATGAGAGAAGTTCTTTCCATCTGAGAAATGAGAAACTTGCATGAGAATATGAAAGTGAGTGAGGTTTGGACACATCAAGATGAGTGGGATTAAGAGGGGTATTCCAAAATGAAGGAATAGTGGGATCGTAATGAGGGAGAATAAACAACTCTCATTTGATTGAAGTATAAAAATAATGGAGGCAGGTAGTAAAACTCCATGTCAAAAGGAGTTGGAGGAAATTTTGCCGAGAGTTGCAAAGGCACAGAATTAATTCCATAAGCAACACTGACCTACTGACAATTTGAACTAGAGAATAATGTACCAAAAGTTTTATTTCAGGAAGGTTAATCTGGATTAGAGGAAAAGCTAGACTCCCAAATAACTGTCATCTGCCTCAGTGAGGAAAAAACACCACAAGTATATTTGTCAGGCATCGTATGATGTACAGTCCCTTTTCCCCCAATTCGATCCTATATTTTAACCTTTTCTCAAATAGACATTCGCTTTATTAAAACTACTTTTCCTAGTGATTAGGCTGATCATACCCTATTTTCACTAGGATGAGTTCAAAGCAGAGTTCACTCATTGTGGCCCAAGATCTAATAAGGATCAAAGACAAAATGTAGGCCTCAAGAATATCCAGCGGGGATAAAATTACCTTCGCATGGAAATAGAGAGGTAGGAGAAGAATGAATGAAGAATACACAGGTTATATATAGTGCCCCAGACTTGGGCTGTGCTGTGCTTAGTTGCTCAGTCTTAGTGACTCTTTGAGACCCCGTGGACTGCAACCCACTAGGCTCCTCAGTCCATGGGGATTCTCTGGGTAAGAATACTGAAGTGGGTAGCCATTCCCTCTGCCAGGGGATCTTCCGAACCCAGATACCGAACCCAGGTCTCCTGTATTGCAGGTGGTTTCTTTACCAACTGAACCACCAGGGAAGCCCTAATTCAATATGACAGACAAATTGCACACACTCTAACATCAGTTTTAACAGCAGACATGAAGATCTTAGCTCGAAAAACTTATGGTCAAGAGATAGCAGATCAAAGCTCAGTACCTATGAGACTTGAGACATGGCCTAAAACTCTGCTTGCATCTGCCAGGTGATGCTTCCAGGAGAGCAAAAACATTTACCGTTTTTTCAAAAAAGAAATCAACTGTCATTATGATTTCGTTTATTAACTGTATAATAGAAAAATTAATGATGAGTTCAGTTCAGTTCAGTCACTCAGTCGTGTCTGATTTTTTGAGACCCATGAATTGCAGCACATCAGGCCTCCCTGTCCATCACCAACTCCCGGAGTTCACCCAAATGCATGGCCATTGAGTTGGTGATGCCATCCAACCATCTCATCCTCTGTCATCCCCTTCTCCTCCTGCCCTCAATCTTTCCCAGCATCAGGGTCTTTTCCAATGAGTCAGCTCTTCACATCAGATGGCCAAGGTATTGGAGTTTCAGCTTCAGCATCAATCCTTCCAGTGAACACCCAGGACTGATCTCCTTTAAGATGGACTGGTTGGGTCTCCTTGCAGTCCAAGGGACTCTCAAGAGTCTTCTCCAACACCACAGTTCAAAAGCATCAATTCTTCTGTGCTCAGCTTTCTTTATAGTCCAACTCTCACATCCATACATGACCACTGGGCAAACCATAGCCTTGACTAGACAGACCTTTGTTAGCAAAGTAATGTCTCTGCTTTTTAATATGCTGTCTAGGTTGGTCATAATGTTTCTTCCAAGGAGTAAGTGTCTTTTAATTTCATGGCTGCAATCATTATCTGCAGTGATTTTGGAGCCCAGGAAAATAAATTCAGCCACTGTTTCCACTGTTTCTTCCATCTATTTGCCATGAAGTGATGGGACCAGATGCCATGATCTTAGTTTTCTGAATGTTGAGCTTTAAGCCAACTTTTTCACTCTCCTCTTTCACGTTCAGCAAGAGGCTCTTTAGCTCTTCTTCACTTTCTGCCATAAGGGTGGTGTCATCTGCATACTTGAGGTTACTGATATTTCTCCCGGCAATCTTCATTCCAGCTTGCACTTCTTCCAGCCCAGCGTTTCTCATGATGTACTCTGCATATAAGTTAAATAAGCACGGTGACAATATACAGCCTTGAGGTACTCCTTTTCCTATTTGGAACCAGTCTGTTGTTCGATGTCCAGTTCTAACTGTTGCTTCCTGACCTGCATACAGGTTTCTCAAGGCAGGTCAGGTGGTCTGGTATTCCCATCTCTTGAAGAATTTTCCGCAGTTTATTGTGATGCACACAATCAAAGGCTTTGGCATAGTCAATAAAGCAGAAATAGATGTTTTTCTGGAATTGTCTTGCTTTTTTGATGATCCATTGGATTGGTTCCTCTGCCTTTTCTAAAACTAGCTTGAACATCTGGAAGTTCATGGTTCCTGTATTGCTAAAGCCTGATTCAGAGAATTTTAAGCATTACTTTACTAGCATGTGAGATGAGTGCAATTGTGCAGTAGTTTGAGCATTGCCTTTCTTTGAGATTGTAATGAAAACTGACCTTTTCCAGTCCTGTGGCCACTGATGAGTTTTCCAGATTTGCTGACATACTGATTGCAGCACTTTCACAGCATCATCTTTCAGGATTTGAAATAACTCAACTGGAATTCCATCACCTCCACTAGCTTTGTTCATAGTGATGCTTCCTGAGGCCCATTTGACATTCCAGGATGTCTGGCTCTAGGTGAGTGATCACACCATCATGATTATCTGGGTCGTGAAGATCTTTTTTGTACAGTTCTTCAGTGTATTCAGTGCCACCTATTCTTAATATCTTCTGCTTCTGTTTGGTCCATATCATTTGTGTCCTTTATTGAACCCATCTTTGCATGAAATGTTCCGTTGGTAGCTCTAGCTTTCTTGAAGAGATCTCTAGTCTTTCCTATTCTATTATTTTCCTCTATTTCTTTGCATTGATCACTGAGGAAGTCTTTCTGATTTTATTTTTGTTTTATTTATGTTTTTGTTTATTAATTGTATAATAGAAAAATTAATGATAGATCAAAGCAAAACAAGAAGTCACTCTGGCCTAATTCAGTGATGATGACACTTTAGTTTCTATGTGTAGTGGTTAGAAATGCAGGCTCTGGAATCTGATCTTGGTTCTGCAATTTACAATCTATATCACTTTTCCAAATTGCTGGATACCTGTGTACCTTATTTTTCATTTACAAACTATATCTATATTGTAAAGATTTAATGGGAAAATCTCTTACAAGAACCTGACACAAAGTAAACATCCAATAAACATTAATCATCATCATCACAATCATCTTGCTAATTTGTGTCACAAATTTTTGTCATGTATGTATATTTTCATAGCTTTGTATCATTTGGTATATGCATGTCTTACTATCATTCTGTTATTCAGTATCAACATCTTAGTCAACTTAGTTTCCTTTTTTGATAATTTTGACCATTTAAAAATAACATACAATTAAAACTACCTCTTTTTTTAACCCTGAAAATCCCTCAATAGCTATACTTTTTTAGCATCTTCTTTCCCTCTTTAGCTGCCCCTATGTCCTTCCACCTTCCTTTCCCACACTTTGTTCAGAACAAATAAAACAGATTAGGCAGATGTCGTCAAAGTCTTTGGGTCCCCAAAAGATCTGTTTGTACACAAACACACTGACAGCACTCAGGCCAACAAAACCCCTCCTACACATAATATATACATTATGTAGAACCTCAATACTACTGAGTGCAATTTCCTTATGTATAGCATTCTTTTTTTTTTTTAATAGCTGAACCACAGCACATGTGGGACATTAGTTCCCTGACCAGGGATCAAACCTGTGTCCCTTTCATGAGAAGCACTGAGTGTTAACCACTGGACCACCAGGGAAGTCCCCATTGCTTTTTTTATGTATAAAGACAAATAAATTCCACTAGAACTAAAGGGAAAAGAAATGCTTCCTTGTTTCCCCTGGTGCTTCAACTGTTAGGAATTGCAGGATTGGATGAAGGAAGATGGAAGGTATGCCTTTACCATTAAATAAGGGTTTAGCAGATCATAGGTGAATAGGAAATTAGAAAAACGCTTTTCTATTTTGTATATGAACTTTTATGATACTTGTAACTGTGTTCCAGAGCCATGATATGGGAAGGACATGGAGCTAAGTTTCCAAAAGGTTAATCTGAGAGCAGTGTGTAAAAGATAAAGGGGAAAGCAGAGGATGAGGGAGATGGTATCTGTTCTGGAATTGTCTCAGTAAGAGTAATAAGGGCATGGAATGGGGTCATGGCAAAGTAAAAGGAAGATGAGGATGTGATCCGCAGGTATTAATGAAGAAATGACAACAATATTGGAAATCAAATAGGTATTATTTCCTATTCTATCTCCTGAACCGCAGACTCTAATTTGAACACTTAACACATACAGACACCTTACAAAAATTCATAATCCTTATGGGCCACCTGAACTCACTATCTTTCCTACTTGATGTTTCCACGTTTTATGGCTGTGTTAAAACAGTGTCCCCTCATCCCAATAAAATTTCTGTAATACTGCTTCCATGGTAATGTCAGGGTCTCTTGATTTGATTTTTCTACATTTGGTCAATGACAAAATAGCCAAATGAAACTTTGATAAGAAACATGAAGAGATTATAGAACCTTTTCATAATGTGTGTAAATGTCAAATTACTAGATAGCATAACTTAGACTAAAATAATGTTTTATGTCAACTGCTTTATGTTGACATAACATTTTATGAATTTTTCTCAAAAGAGAGATCACAATAATCTCCCTGTCTGCCTTGTGGCCTTTTCTCTTTTCTCTCTGGCCTCTATCAGCTAGTAATATGAGCGGTAAGGAGATTATTTGGGGGACAGGGAATTTTACCTCTGGAATTAAGGCCAGGGTGGACATAAAAGAGCACAACCAGTTTGCACAATTTCCTTCAAGGAAAGGTTCAGTTTGTCCTAAGTGTGCATTTTCAGTGCTGGAACACTTCAGAAAATATGCTGGATGTGAACCTGCCAATTGGCGTCTACTGGCAAAAACAGTGTCCTCCCATTTGAAAGCTAGAAGGTTTCACTCTCAAACCCACCTAAGAAAACACGCTGAGTGTTGACCCTCTCTTCATTACATTCCATTCTTTGGGCAAGCGACTATTCCGAAGGAAACACAATGCTTGAATCTCCTTAATACGAGCTCATCTGAGAACACCTTAGATTATAATGCATTGTGTGGGTATTCCACACATCACAAGAGAACAACCAGTTCACACAGCTTTCTTCATTGACAGGTTCAGTTTGTCCCAAGAGTATATATTCAGTGATGGGACACCGCAGGGAAATGTGTTGGGTGTGAATGAACCAGCTGGGGTCTGCACACAAAAACACTGCACTAACATTGTTTTACTAGAATGTTTTACTATGATACCCACCTAGGAAAACAATTTGGGTGCTGATTTTCTCTAACTGAAGTCAATTCTTCAGGCAGGCAAGTGACTTTTTTTGAAGGAAACACTGTACTTGGATCTGCTTACAAGGAGCTCATCTCATAGAACACCTAGGTTCATAATACATTGCATGGGTATGCCACTCACCACACAGGGAACAGCCAGTTCCCACAACTCCCTTCATGGAAAGGTTCAGTTTGTCCCAAGTTTGTATTTTCAGTGCTGGGACATAGCAGGAAAATATGCTGGGCAGGAACCTACCAATTGGGCTCTGTGAGCAAAAACACTGTTCTCCCTTTTTGAAAGTTAGAATGTTTCACTCTCAAATCCACCAGGAAAACATTTTGGGTGCTGATTCTATCTTCACTACAGTCAATTCTGGCACCAGCCAAGTGACTTTTCTGAAGGAAACCCTGTTTGGATCTCCTTACTAAGAACTTATTTAATAGAGCACTTAGGTTCATAAAGCATTACAGAGCAAAACCAGGTCACACAACTTCATTCATGGAAAGGTTCAGTTTATCCCGAGTGTGCATTTTCAGGGCTGGGACACTGCAGAGAATATGCTGGGTGTGAACCTTCCAGTAGTGCTCTGCTGGCAAAAACAGTGTTCTCACACTGTGAAAGCTAGAATGTTTCAATATCTAACCCACCTTTGAAAAATTTGGGTGGTGATATTCTTAACAACAGTCAATTCTTGGTGCAAGTGAGTCACTTTTTTGAAGGAAACACTATGCTTGGATCTTGTTACTAGGAGCTCATATAATAAAACAACTCTGTTCAAAATGTATTGTATGGATATGCCACTCACCACAAGGAGAACAACCAGTTCACACCACTTCCTTCATAGAAAGATTCAATTTAAACCAAGTGTGTATTTTCAGTGCTGGGATACTGCAGGGAGTTACGCTGGCTGTGAACCTGCCAATTGGGATATGCTGGCAAAAACAGTGTTCTCACCCTGTGAAACCCAGAATGTATCACTCTCAAATCCACCTAGAAAAACACTTTGGGTGCTGATTCTCATTGCAGTCAATATTTGGTGCTAGCAAGTGACTTTTCTGAAGGAAACACTGTGCTTATGTCTCCTTACTAGAGGCTCATCTCATAGAACACCTAGGTTAATAATGCATTGTAGGGAACAACACAACCTCGTACACAACCTAGAAAGCAGAGAGGCTAGAACTCTGTGTTCTTGCCTTGTCCTGAATATCCCAGACAAGCCCCCAAGATGCTAGCTTACAGTGAACAATGTCAGATTCATGATCTCCAAAGATTTAGCTTTAGTACCAGAAACTAGGCTTGATCACTCAAGAGCTTTTGTGTAGAAGAGTTTTATTAAAGTATAAAAAGGGACAGAGAAAGCTTCTGACACAGACATCAGAAGGGGGGCAGAGAGTGCTCCCCGTGCTAGTCTTTTCAAGGCCTTATATACTTTTACCAGACCCACTCCCACAGTATATGTCTTAAGATAACAAGATTAGTCAGAAGGTTCATAAAGAGAAACATGTCCTTGAGCAAGATACATTGTTATTGACTAAGACAACACAATGTAGAAAAAAAATACTTTCGTCCTTTATTCCTCCTTGAGAGCCCCGGACCCCTTCCTCCTCCTTGAGGGCCCTGGACTCCTTATCAACCTACTTAACGATTAGCTCTCTCATAGGCAAATATTCCAGGTGTGAACCTGACAATTGAGGTCTGCTGGCAAAAACAGTGTTCTCACTCTGTGAAAGCTGGAATGTTTCACTCTCAAATACACCTAGAAGTACACTTTGGGTGCTGATTCTTTCCTCACTACAGTCAGCTCTTGGAACAAGCTAGTGACTTCTCTGAAGGAAACACTGTTGGAACTACTAACTAGGAGCTCTTCACATAAAATGGGTTGTATGGGTCTGCCAGTAACCACATAGAGAACAACTGGTTCACACCACTTCCCTCATGGAAAGGTTCAGTTTGTCCCAAATGTGTATTTTCAGGGCTGGGACACTGCAAGGAAATATGCTGTGTGTGAACCTGCCGATTGGGGTCTACTGGCAAGAACAGTGTTTGCATCAAGTGAAAGAATGTTTCACTCTCAGCCCCACCTAGGAAAACACTTTGGGTGCTGATTCTAATTGCAGTCAATATTTGGTGTTAGCAAGTCACTTTTTAGTGTGACTGTGCTTATGTCTCCTGAATAGAGGCTCATCTCAGAACACCTAGGTTAATAACGCATTGTAGAGAACAACCACTGTACACAACCTTGTTCTGGAAAGGTTCACTTTGTTGCAAGTATTTATATTTAGTGCTGGGATATTGCAGGGAAATACTCTGGGTGTGAACTTACCAATAGGGGTCTGCTGGTAAAAAGTGTGTTCTCACCCTGTGAATGTTAGAATGCATCACTCTGAAACTCACATACGAAAACACTCTGAGTGATGATTCTCCCTTTACTACAGTCAATTTTTGGTGCAAGCAAGTGACTTTTATGAAGGAAAAACTGTGCCTGAATCTCTTTTCTATGAGCTCTACTTATACAACACCTAGGTTCATACTGTGTTTTATGGGTATGCCACCTGCCACAGAGAGAACAACCATTTCACACAACTTTCTACATAGAAAGGTTAAGTTTGTCTCAAGAGTGCATTTTTAGTCCTGGGACACAGCAGGGAATCTGCCGGGTGCAAATCAGCCATTTATGTTCAACAGGCAAAAACAATTTTCTCACCTTTTGAAAGCTAGAATGTTTCACTCTCAAATGCACCTAGCAAAACTCCTTGGGTGCTGATTCTCTCTTGACTACAGTCAATTTTTGGTGCAATGAAGTGACACCCCTGAAGGAAACAACCTGTTTGGATCTCCTTCCTAGGAGCTCATCTCATAGAACACCTTTGTTAATAATGCATTGTATGGTTGTGCCAGTCACCACACAGAGAACCAGAACAAACCACTTCTTTTGTGGAAAGGTTCAGTTTGTTCCAAGTGTGTATTTTCAGTGCTGGGACACTACAAGGAAATATGCTGGGTGGGAACCTGTCAACTGAGGTCTGCTGGCAAAAAGAGTTCACTCACCCTGTGAAAGCTAGAATGTTTCCCTTTCAAACCTACCTAGGAAAATTTTTGAGTTTTGACACTTTCTTCATTGCATTCAATTCTTGGTGCAAACAAGTGACACTCCTGAAAGAAACACAGTGCTTGCATCTCCCTACCAGGAGCTCATCTACAAGAATACCTAAGTTCATAAACATTGTATAGGTTTCCCACTATGCACATAGAAGATAACCAGTTCACACCACTTCCTTCAGAGAAAGATTCAGTTTGACCCAAGTGTATATTTTCAGCACTGGAACACTGTGGGCCCTGCCCACCAGAACAAGACCCAGTTTCCCCCTCAGTCAGTCTCTTCCCAACAAGAACCTTCCATTAGCCTCCACCAGAGGGCAGACAGAATGAAAACCACAGTCATAGAAAACTAACCAATCTGATCACATAGACCACAGCTTTGTCTAAATCAATGAAACTATGAGCCATGTCATGTAGGGCCAGCCAGGACGGATGGGTCATGATGAAGAGTTGAGACAAAACGTGGTACACTGGAGAAGGGAATGGAAAACCACTTCAGCATTCTTGCCTTGATAACCCCATGAACAGTATGAAAAGGCAAAAAGATATGACACTGAAAGATGAACTCCCCAGGTCGGTAGGTGCCCCATATGCTACTGGAGAAGAGTGGAGAAACAACTCCAGAAAGAATGACAAGACAGAGCCAAAGCAAAAATAACACTCAATTGTGGGTATGACTGGTGATGGAAGTAAAGAATAATATCCCATAGGAACCTGGAATGTTAAGTCCATGAATCAAGGCAAATTCGAAATGGTCAAACAGGTGATGGCAAGAGTGAACAAGAACAGTTTAGGAATCAGTGACCCAAAATGGACTGGAATGGGTGAATTCTACTCACATGCCCATTGTATCTACTACTGTGGGCAAGGGAAAAATTCATGCAAAGATGGGCATAATAAAGGACAGAAATGGTATGGACCTAACAGAAGCAGAATATATTAAGAAGAGGTGGCAAGAATACACAGAACTATACAACTTCATGAGCCAGACAATCACGATGGTATGATCACTCACCTAGAGCCAGACATCCTGGAATGTGAAGTCAAGTGGGCCTCAGGAAGCATCACTACAAACAAAGCTACTGGAGATGATGATCCATTCCAGCTAAGCTGTTTCAAATCCTAAAAGATGCTGCTGTGAAAGTGCTGCACTCAATATGCCAGCAAATTTGGAAAACCCAGCAGGGAACAGGGCTGGAAAAGGTCGGTTTTCATTCCAATCTCAAAGAAAGGCAATGCCAATGAATGCTCAGACTATTGCACAATTGCAGGCATCTCATATGCTAGTAAAGTAATGCTCAAAATTCTCCAAGGCAGGCTTCAACAGTTCAAGAACTGTGAACTTCCAGATGTTCAAGCTGGATTTAGAAAAGGCAGAGGAACCAGGGATCAAATTGCCAACATTCATTGGATCATTGAAAAAGCAAGAGAATTCCAGAAAAACATCTCTTTCTGCTTTATTGGATTTGCTAAAGCCTTTGACTGTGTGGATCACAACAAATTGTGGAAAACTCTTAAAGAGCTGGGAATACCACCTGACCTGTCTCCTGAGAATTCTGTATGCAGGTCAAGGAGCAACAGTTAGAACTAGACATGGAATAACAGACTGGTTCCAAATTGGGAAAGGAGTTCATCAAGGCTGTATATTGTCACTGTGCTTATTTAACTTATTTGCAGAGTACATCACAAGAAATGCTGGACTCGATTAAGCACAGGCCAGAATCAAGATTTTCAGGAGAAATATCAGTAACTTCAGATATACAGATGACACCACCCTTATGGCAGAAAATGAAGAGGATCTAAAGAGCCTCTTGATGAAAGTGAAAGAGGAGAGTGAAAAAGTTGGCTTAAAACTCATCATTTAGAAAATTATCATGGCATCTGGTTCCATCAATTCATGGCAAAGAGATTGGGAAACAATGGAAACAATGAAAGACTTTATTTGGGGGGGTTCCAAAATCACTGCAGATGGTGACTGAAGCCATGAAATTCAAAGATGCTTACTCCTTGGAAGAAAAGTTATGAACAACGTAAACACCATATTAAAAAGCAGAGACATTACTTTGCCAATGATGGTCCATCTAGTTAAAGGTATAGTTTTCCAGTAGTCATGTATGGATGTGAAATTTGGACTGGAAAGAAAGCTAAGCACCAAAGAACTGATAGTTTTGAACTGTGGTGTTGGAGAAGACTCTTGAGAGTCCCTTGGACTGCAAGGAGATCCAACCAGTCCATCCTAAAGGAAATCAGTCCTGGATGTTCATTGGAAGGACTGATGCTGAAGCTGAAACTACAATACTTTGGTCACCTGATGTGAAGAAGTGACTCATTGGAAAAGATCCTGATGCTGGGAAATATTGAAGGTGAGAGGAGAAGGGTACGACAGAGGATGAGATGGTTGGATGGCGTCACTGACTCAACGGACATGTGTTTGAGTACGCTCTGGGGGTTTGTGATGGACACAGAAGCCTGGTGTGCTGCAGTCCATGGGGTCACAAAGAGAAGGACACAACTGAGCATCTGAACTGAAATCAGCAAAAACTCTGCTCTCATCCTGTGAAAGCAAGAATGTGTCATTCTCAAAGCCACATAGGAAAACACTTTGCTTGTTTGAGAAAACACGTGGGTGCTAAATCTCTCCTCACTACCGTCAGTTTGGGTCACCTGCTCCTGAATTTTCTGAAGAAGCACTATGCTGGGATCTCCTTACTGGGATCTCCTAGATCAACCATCTTGAGATGTTCATCTCCTAGAACAACATAGGTTTAAAACGCACAGCACGGTTATGGCAGTCACCACACAGTGAGCAACCAGTTCAGACCATGTCCCTCGTTGCAAAGTTCTCTTGGTTCCAAGTGTGTAATCTCAGTTCTGGGATCCTGCAAGGAAATATGTTGAGTGTGAACTTGCCAACTGAGGATGGCTGGCAAAAACTGTGTGATTGCCCTGTTGAAGTGAGAATGTTTCACTTTCAAACCCACCTAGAAAGACTCTTTGGGTGCCAATTCTCTCTTTACTACAGTCAATTTTTTTCCTTTACATTATTGTGTTGGTTTTGACATACATTGACATGAATCCACCATGGGTATACATGTGTTCCCTTCCCAGAAGCCCCTTCCCACCTTCCTCAATTCTTAGTGCAAGCAAATTAATTTTCTGAATGAAACACTGTACTTGATCAGGGAAGAAAAAGTAATAAAAGGAATCCAGATTGGAAAAGGAGAATTAAAACTCTCACTGTTTCCAGATACATGATCCTCTATATAGAAAACCTTAAAGACACTGCCAGAAAATTACTGGTGGTTATTTAAATTAGAGCTAATCATTAATTAAATTAAATTTAATTAATTAAAAATTAGAGCTAATCAATGAATATAGTAAAGATGCAGTATATAAAATTCATACACAGAAATCCCTTGCATTCCTATACACTAACAATGATAAAACAGAAAGAGAAATTAAGGAAACAATCCCATTCACCATTGCAATGAAAAGAATAAAATACTTAGGAATAAATTTACCTAAAGAAACAAAAGACCTATATATAGAAAACTATAAAACACTGTTGAAAGAAATCAAAGATGACACAAATAGATGAAAAAATATACCATTGTCTTGGGTCAAAAGAATCAATATAGTGGTAATGAGTATACTGCCCAAAGCAATCTATAGATTCAGTGCAATCCCTATCAAGCTACTAATGGTATTTACCACAGAACTAGAACAAATAAGTTCACAATCTGAATGGAAACACAAAAAACCTCGAATAGCCAAAGCAATCTTGAGAAAGAGGAATGGAACTGGAGGAATCAACCTTCCTGTCTTCAGACTATACTACAAAGCTATAGTCATCAAGATAGTATGGTACTGGCACAAAGACAGAAATATAGATCAGTGGAACAAAATAAGCCTGGAGACAAATCCACATACCTGTGAACACCTTATCTTTGACAAAAGGGGCAAAAATATACAACGGAGAAATGAAAATCTCTTTAGCAAGTGATGTTAGGAAACTGGTCAACTACTTGTAAAAGAATGAAACTAGAACATTTTCTAACACTATACACAAAAATAAACTCAAAATGGATTAAAGATCTAAATGTAAGACCAGAACCTATAAAATCCCGAGAGAAAACCATAGGCAAAATACTCTCTGACATAAGTCACAGAAAGATCCTCTATGACCCACCTCCCATAGTAATGGAAATAAAAGCAAAAATAAACAAGTGGGACCTAATTAAACTTAAAAGCTTTTGCACAATGAAGGAAACTATAAAGCAAGGTGAAAAGGCAGCCTTCAGAATGGGAGAAAGTAATAGCAAGCAAAACAACTGACAAAAAATTAATCTCCAAAGTATACAAGCAGCTCAGGCAGCTCAATAGAAAAATAAACGACCCAATCAAAAAAATGGGCCAAAGAACTAAACAGACATTTCTTCAAAGAAGACATACAGATGGCTAACAAACACATGAAAAGATGCTCAACATCACTCTTTATCAGAGAAATGCAAATCAAAACCACAATGAAGTACCATCTCACACCGGTCAGAAACTGGCATCAAGGAGTCTACAAACAATAAATGCTGGAGAGGGTGTGGAGAAAAGGTAACTCTTATACTGTTTGTGGGAATGAAAACTAGTACAGACACTATGGAGAACAGTGTGGAGATTCATTAAAAAATGAACTGCCATACAACCCAGCAATACCATTGCTGGTCATATACACTGAGAAAACCAGAATTGAAAGAGACATGTGTACCCCAGTGTTCATCACACCACTGTTTACAATAGCTAGGACATGAAAGCAACCTAGATATCCATTGGCAGATAAATGAATAAGAAAGTTGTGGTAAGTATACACAATGGAATATTACTCAGCTATAAAAAGAATGCATTTTTAATGAAATGGATGAAACTGGAGCCTATTATACAGAGTGAAGTAAGTCAGAAAGAAAAACACCAATACAGTATATTAACATATATATATGGAATTTAGAAAGATGGTAACAATGACCCTATATGTGAGACACAGATGTAAAAAACAGGATTTTGGACTCTGTGGGAGAAGCAAGGGTGGGATGATCTGAGAGAACAGCATTGAAACATGCATATTACCATTTGTGAAATAGTTGGCCGGTCTAAGTTCAATACATGAAACACAGCACTCAAAACTGGTGCACTGAGACAACCCAGAGAGAGGGAATGGGGAGGGAGTTGGGAGGGGTGTTTGGGATGGGAGAACACATGCACACCCAAGGCTGATTCAAGTCAATGTGTGGCAAAACCAACACAATATTATAAAGTAATTACCTCCAATTAAAATAAATTAATTTTAAAAAGCTTTCAAATCTCAAACCATTTTCCTAATTAAAATTTAAAAAAAAGAAACATTCTGCTTGGATCTTCTTTCTAAGAATGCATCTCTTAGAACACCTAGGGTCATAATACATTGTATAGTTATGCCACTCCACACACGGTGAACAGCCAGTTCACACCATTTCCTTCACGGAAAGGTTCGGTTTGACCCAAGTGTGCATTTTCTGTGCCGGGCCATCGCAGGGAATTATTCTGGGTGTGAACCAGTCAACTGGGGTCTGCTAGCAAAAACTCTTCTCTCATCCTGTGAAAGCAAGAAAGTGTCATTCTCAAACACACCTGGGAAAACACTTTGGGTGTTTGAGAAAACACATGGGTGCTGAATCTCTCTTCACTACCATCAGTATTGGTTGCCAGCTCCTGACTTTACTGATGAAACACTGCTTTGATCTCCTTACTATGAGCTCTGCCCATAGAAAACATAGGTTCATAGTGTTTGTAGGGTTATGTCATGACACAGAGATCAATCAGATCACACCACTTCCTTCATGGAAACGTTCGGTTTCTTCCTAGTGAGTACTTCGAACTCTGGGACATTGCAAAGACCTACGCTGAATGAGAACTTGCCAGCTGTGGACTGCTGGCAAAAACAGCGGGCTCACCCAGCAAATCCTAGAATGTTTCACGCAGAAGCCTCTTACAAAAACACTTTGATTCTCAATTCAAAGTTAATTTTTAATGTAAGCAAGTTACTTCTCTGAAGGAAAAACTGTGCCTGAATCTCCTTACTACAAACTCTGCTTACAGAATGCCTAGGTTCATACTGTCTTATGGTTTGGCACTCGCCACATGGAGAACAGTTCACACATCTTTCCACATGGAAAGGTTCAGTTTGTCCCAACTGTGCATTTCTAGTGCTGTGACACAGCAGAGAAATATGCAGGGTGTGAATCGGCCATTTAAGTTCAGCCAGCAAAAACAGTTTTCTTACCCTTTGAAAGCCAGAATGTCTCACTCTCATAGCCACCTAGGAAAACAGCTTGGATGTTGCTGTTCTCTTCACTCCAGTCAATTGGTGCAAGGAAGTGACACTACTAAACGAAACAACACACTTGGGTCTTAATACTAGGAGCTCATCTTGTAAAACACCAAAGTTCGTAACGTGTTTACTTTTATGCCACACACAACACAGAGAATGCCCAGTTCAACCACTTCTTTCATGGAGAGATTCAGTTTGTCCCAAGTGTGTATTTTCAAGGCTGGGACACTGTGTGGACTATTTCAGTTATGCTGGCAAAACACAGCTCTCACCCTGTAAAAGTAGACTGGTTCACAGTCAAACCCACCTTTGAAAACACTCTGGTGTGATTCTATCTTCACTCACCACAGTAAACATTTATGGCCAGCAAGTGGTTTTTCTGAAGAAACACTGTGCTTGGATCTCCTTACAGGGATCTCATCTTCTAAAACAATCTAGGGTCAAAAAACATTGTACAGTTTTGGAAATCACCACAGAGAAAAACCAGTTCATGTTACTTCCTTCATGGAAAAGTTCTGTTGGTTCCAAGTGTATAATACCAATTCTTGAACCCTGCAAGGAAATATGTTGAGTGTGAATTTGCCAACTGGGGACGGCTGGCAAAAAGATTGTGGACACCTTGTGAAAGCAAGAATGTTTCACTTTCAAACCCACCTGGTAGGACTCTTTGGGTTCTGATTCTCTCATCACTATAGTCAATTCTTGGTGCAAGCAATTGAATTTTCTGAATGAAGCACTGTGCTTGGATCACCGTACTAGAGATCATCTCATAGAACACCTAAGTTCATAATGCCTTGTACGGTTACACAACTCAACACATAGAGAAAAACCAGTTTACCCCACTTCTGTCATCTAAATGGCTGTTTGACTCAAGGGCATATTCTCAGTGCTGAGACACTGCAAGGAAACCTGCTGGATGTGAACCTGGCAACTGAGGTCTGCCTGCCAAAACTGTGCTCTCATCCTTTGAGAACAAGACTGTGTCATTCTCAAACCCACCTAGGAAAACACTTTGGGTGTTTGAGAAAACCATTTTCAGTGCTGATTCTTCACTACTGTCAATCCTGGTCACCAGCTCGTGAATTTTCTGAAGAAACACCGTGCTTGGATCTCCATCTTAAGACTCATCTCCTAGAACACCTAGGCTCATGCTGCCCCATATGGTTATGCCACTAAACACACAGTGAACAACAAGTTCACACCACTTCTTTCGTGGATAGGTTCGGTTTGACGCAAGTATCTATTTTCAGGGCTGGGACATTACAGGGAATTATTCTCCATGTGAATGTGCCAGCTGGGGTCTGCTAGCAAAAAACACTGCTTGAATACTGTGAAACCTCGAATGTGACATTCTCAAAAACCACTGAGAAATACACTTCAAGTGCCGATTCTCCCTTCACTCCATTCTATTTTTGTCACTAACAAGTGACTATTCTAAAGAAACGCTATGCTTGGATCGCCTTACTAGAAGCTCATCTCATAGAACATCTAGGTTCATAATGTCTTGTTTGATTACACAACTTAACACAGAGAGAAGAACCAGTTCACTCCACTTGTGTCGTTGAAAGGTTGTTTGAATCAAGTGAGTACTTTCAGTGCTGAGACACTGCAAGGAAACATGCAGGGTGTGATCCTGACAATTGGGCTCTGCCTGGAAAAACTCTGATTTCAACCTGTGAAAGCAAGAATGTGACATTCTCAAACCCACCTAGGAAAATAATTGGGGAGTTTGAGAAAAACACTTTGGGTGCTGATTCTCTCTTCACTACCATCAGTTATGGTTCCCAGCTCCTGACTTTTCTAAAGAAACACTGTGCTTGGATCTCCTTACTAGGATCTGTGCCCGTAGAACACCTTGGTTCATAATATGGTGTAAGCTTATGCCACTTGTGACACAGAGATAAACCATTTAACACCACATCCTTCGTGGAAGGTTCAGTTTGTTCTGAGTGAGCACTTTCAGCTCTGTAACACTGCAAGAAAATACACTGGATGTGAACTTCCCAGTTGTGGACTGCTGGTAAAAACTGTGTGCTCACCCAGTAAGTCTGAGAATGATTCACTCTGAAGTCACTTACAAAAACACGTTGATTCTCACTTCACCATCATCAATTTTTTAGTGCAATCAAGTTACTTTTCTGAAGGAAAAACTGTGCCTGAGTCTCCTTACTACAAGCTTTGCTATAGAACACCTTGTATGGTTATGCCACTAAAAAACAGCAAACAACCAGTTCACACCACTTCCTTTGTGGAAAGGTTCAGTTTGACCCAAGTGTGTATTTTCAGTGCTGGAACACTGCAGGAAATTATTCTCTGTGTGAACCTGCCAACTGGGGTCTGCTAGCAAAAACACTGCTTGAATACGGTGAAAGCTCAAAAGTGACATTCTCAAAACTCACTGAGGGAAACATTTTGGTTGCTGATTCTCTCTTCATTCCAGTCCTTTTTTGCCACTATCAAGTGATAATTCTGAAGAAACACCATGCTTGAATCACTTTATTAGGAGTTCATCTCATACAATCCCTAGGTTCATATGCCTTGTTTGGTTACACAACTCAACACACAGTGAACAAACAGTTCACCCCCACTTCTGTCAACAAAAGGTTGTTTGACTCAAGTGTGTGTTTTCAGTGCTGCGACACTGCAAGGGGAAACATTCTGGGTGTGAAACTGGCAACTGGGCTTTGCTAGCCTAAACCATACTCCATCCTGTGAAAGCAAGAATGTGTCCTTCTCAAACCCACCTAGGAAAACATTTTGGGTGTTTGAGAAAACACTTTCATTACCATCAATTCTGGTCACTAGCTCATGACATTTCTGAAGAAACACTGTACTTGGATAGCCTTACTAGGACCTGTTCCCATGGAACACCTAGGTTCATAACACATTCTAGGGCTTATAACTTATAACACAGAGATCAGCCAGTTTGCACCACTTCCTTCATGGAAAGGTTCAGTGTGTTCCAAGTGAGTAGTTTAAAATTTGGTACACTGCCAGGAAATATGCTGGATATGAACTCCAGTTGTGGACTGCTAGAATAAACAGTGCACTCACTCTGTAAATCTGAGAATGTTTCATTCTGAAGCCCCTTACAATAACACTGATTCTCACGTCATTACTGTCAGTTGTTAGTGCGAGCAAGTAACTATTCGGAAATCCCCCCAACTCTCCTTATTACCAGCTCTGCTTATAGAACACCTACATTTCTATTGTGTCGTATGGGTTTCCCACTAGCCAAACAGAGAACAGTTCATGTAACTTTCTAAATGCAAAGGTTTATTTTGTACCAACTGTGCATTTCTAGTGCTGTGAGACATAAGAGAAATATCCTGGGTGTGACTCGGCCATTTACATTCAATGGTCAAAAATAGTTTTCTCACCCTTTGAAAGCTAGAGTGTTTTAGTCTCAGTCTCACCTAGGAAAACTGCTTGGGTGCATGTTTTCCTTGGGTAATTGACTTCAATACAATCCATAAATGCAAGGAAATGACACTACTAAAGGAAACAATGAGCTTTAATATCCATACTAGGAGTTCATGTCATGGAACACCAAAGTTCCTATGGTTTATTTTTATGCCACACACCACACAGAGAGAAATCAGTTCGACCACGGCCATATGGAAACTTCAGTTAGTGCCAAGTTGTGTATTTTCAGGACTGGGACATGGCAGGAAGGTACAATGGGTGTGAATCTGCCATTTGAGTTCTGCTGACAAAAGGACTGTTCTCAGCCCCTGAAATCTAGACTGTTTCACTCTCAACCCCACCTGGGAAAATTCTTTGGATACTGATTCTTTCTTCACTACAAACAATTCCTGATGCCAGCACGTGAATTTTCTGGCCAAAACGTGGTCCTTGGATTTCCTCTCTAAGAGCTCATCTTCTAGAATGCCTTGGTTCATAATTTCTTATATGGTTTTGCAACTCAACCCACAGAGAGCAACCGGTTCACTCCACTTCCATTGTTCAAAGGTTGTTTGACTCAAGTGTGTATTTTCAGTGCTGAGACACTGCAAGGAAATATGTTGGGTGTGAAACTGAAAATTGGACTCTGCTAGCAGGAAGTCTGCTCTCATTCTGTGAAAGCAAATATGTGTCATTCTGAAACCTACCTAGGGAAACACTTTGGGTATTTGAGAAAACACTTTGGGTGTTTAAGAAAACACTCTGGGTGCTGATTCTCTCCTCCCTACCATCAGTACAGGTCACCTGGCCGTGACTTTTCTGAAGAAACACTGTACTTGCATCTCCTTACTAGGAGGTGTGCCCACAGAACACCTAGCTTCATAACACGTTGTAGGGTGAAGCCACTCACGGCACAGCGATCAACCAGTGCACACCCCCTCGTTTGTGGAAAGGTTCAGTGTGTTCCGAGTGAGTGGATTCAAGTTTGGGACACTGCCAGGAAATACACTTGTTGTGAACTTGCCATTTGAGCTCTACTGGCAAAAGCACTGCTCTCACCCCATGAAATCCCCATGGGGTGGCAAAGGGTCCAACACGATGAGTGAGTTTCACTTATTATTAGGAGAAAGTTACAATTTGTAGCACAGAAACATAAATAAGCAAAGAATCCATTAGTTGGAAATCATGAGAGCCGTAGCAATTTTTTTTTAAGTTGGTGGATTTATACAACCTGATTTGATAATTATGAAAAAGCAGTATCAAGGCAGTATGTTGGGACTGACATGCCCACGTTGCTGTGTTTAAAACACATAACAAGGACTAACTGTTTAAAAAAATTATGGTACTGGTGGATGAAAATGTAAACCAACAGAACACAGGCTAGAAATAGATCCAGATATACACTAGTCACTTCATTTTCTTGCCCCTTTAAGCAAAGTCTTTATTTTAAAGAAAAAAATATGTTTTCTCATTTTCTGTTTTGGCTTAAATTTTAATGATTTCCAGTGGAACCTTTGAAACCGTCTAAATCATTTTCGGTGTCATCTAACACGAACTTCCTCTATTTCTGTGTAAAATATCCATTCAAAGTTTTCTTTGCTTCATTGACTGTAATCTGCCAGGCTCTTCTGTCCATGGAATTTCCCAGGCAAGAATACTGAAGTGGGTTGCCATTTCCTTCTCAAGGGCATCTTCCTGAACCAGGGATGGATCCTGCCTCTCCTGCATTGGCAGGCAGATTCTTTACTGCTGAGCCACCTGGGAAGCCCTTTTCCATTGGTGGTACTGTGTAATCACAGGTACTGTACAGGTGCATAGAACCCAGCTGATCACCTGGCTGGGGCGGCGGCTGCTCTGAGAGCAAGGCAAAGCAGAGGCTGCAAGTGGCCTTCCGCATGGCAGGGCAAAACGGGACTACAAGAGGGAGCAGGGGGAACAAGAGACTTCATTTTTAACAAGGATGCTGAGGAATGCAGTGAGAAGTTCTCTTTGTTGGGGGAGGGGGAATTCTCTTAAAGAATCCAGAACAACTGAATAGTCATTTGGGGGAAAATTAATTTATAAACAGCAGAGCAGTGGTTGCCTGGTGACAGAGATATAAGTTTAATTGCACAGGGTCAGGAAAAATCTCTTGGAGGTGGTGGAAATGTTCTTAATCTTGACTGCAGCAGTGGTTTTTCGGGTACATATTGTCCAAAAGTCGTTGAATTCTTTATTGTAAGTGGGATGAAGTTTTTAATGCATAAGTTATACTTCAATAAATTTGATTTATAAAAACTGTCGTCCAGAGATGACTAATTTTATCCTTCTGTTATTTTCACTAGCAAGGTGGAATACACGAGAAGCTCCTCTCCAAATTCCAGGGGTATATCTTCCTGGCAACTTGCAGAGTGTTGTGAGTTATGAAAAAAAAAAAAATCACGTTTCACCAATTCACTGGAATTTTAAAATCCAAACCCAAAAGCCCTTTGTAATTGCAAGAGGCAGTTTCTTAATTAAATGATAGAGCAGGAAACAAAATATTTGCTCTAAAATAGTCACTTGACAGCATTCAGCAAATTTTAAAAAGATGGTTTAGTTACCTTAAGAAGGATTTTGCTGGCTTTTAAAATACTTTAAATCAAGGCTGCCAGAATCTAGAATAGCATACCAAAGTGACTGTAGCATCTATTTCTCCGAAGAAAAAATAAAAATATTTTATCCCAACATTCTTAATTGGGTTTACTCCAAAATAAAATAAACAATTAAAAATAAATAAATCCTAAAATTGTTACCCAAAAAATAATGTTAAACTCCCCATTGCTTATTCAATTGTTTTGTTACTAAGCAGAAGAAAGACTAAGATGACTTCTGGAGATGTGTTTGAAATCTATAGAATATAGAATGTAAAACTTAATCCACCCAGATTTTTTACTAATACACCATTAAGTAACACAAAGGAATATATTAACTTTGGCAGTATACTGTTTTCTTTCTTTGATAAAGAATTTCTGTTTTTACATTATATACAAATTTTTTACTTGTAACCAGAAAAACTTAGCCTTGTGTTTTGCCTCCATCTAGTGGATATTTTGGTCTTTTTCATTTAACTAAAATGAAAAAGGATGATAAGCCTTTCTGCTTTTGTTGTTCATTTTTAGTATTTTGAAATTAAAAAAAGGAAAGAAAAAATGGTAACCACAGTTAATGGATAAAAAAATATTTGTTTTTATCAATATTTATTCCCCAAAAGATCTCAGGTGGTATATAGTGGCATGCACGTAATAATTGGGAACAGAAAACCAAAAGCCACTTAGGAGAAAGAAGGAAATAAACCACCTAAGTTAATATAGTTACTATAATTGATGACTAAATTATCTCCAAGTATTTTGGTACTTCAAGCAAAAACAATAATTTCATAAATCTTCACCATTTGATCAAAATAAACCACATTTTCTTATGAGTAAAAACATTTTCAGAATAATTTTTTCTAACTAAAATATGCTAATTTTTATATAATTTTGTAGGGGTATGGCAAATGTAGTAAAGTTAGGAGATTGATGAACTCTATAGAGTGAACAAGTCCATTTAACTACTACCTACATCAAGATATAGAACACAGCAAGCAGGAATTCCCTGGTGGTCCAGTTGTTACAATTTGGTGTTTTTTTACTGTGGTGGCCCAAATTCAATCCCTAGCTTAAGAACTGAGACCCCACAAGCTGTGAGGTGCAGCCACCCCTCCCCTCAAAACAGAAAAAAGCCAGTGTCCCAAAAGTCAACCTTGTGCTCCCTTTTTCCTTGCTCCCTCAAAGATAATCACTATTCTAGCTTCTATCACCATCATTTGTTTTGCCTACTTAAATGGAGTCATTTATTATGTATGTTTTTGTTTGCTTCTATCACTAAACATCACATCTGTGAGATTTATCCATATTTCTGCATGTAGCATGAATTTGTTCCTTTTCATTGTTGTATTCTGCTATGGGAATATATAATTTATACATTTTAATGCCAGTGTCTGAAGCACTTTTGAATTGTTCCCAGTTTGGTATTTTTGAAAATAATGTTGGCATGATATTCTAGTATAAGATTTTGACGTACATATATGTTAGGGCTGCTGGGGTGCAGAGTATACTTATACAGTCAGCTTTAGTAAAAACTCCTGAAACAGATCTTCAAAGTGGTTATGCCAATTTATAATCTTAGCATCAGGGAATGAGATCTACAATTGCACAATACCCTCCTCACCCTTCTTACTGCCATGTCTGTTTCTTTAAATAGCTATTCTAGTGTGTAATGTCCATGTGTAGAGTCTTCTCTTTTGGTGTTGGAAGAGGGTGTTTGCTATGATCAGTGTGTTCTCTTGGCAAAACTCTGTTAGCCTTTGCCTTAAATTCACCCATTCCAGTCCATTTTAGTTCACTGATTCCTAAAATGTTGATGTTCACTCTTGCCATTTCCTGTTTGACCACTTCCAATGTACCATGATTCATGGACCTAACATTCCAGGTTCCTATGCAATATTGCTCTTTACAGCATTGGACCTTACTTCTGTCACCAGTCACATGCACAGCTAGATGTTGTTTTTGTTTTTGGCTCCGTCTCTTCATTCTTTCTTGAGTTATTTGTCCACACTTCTCCAGCAGCATATTGGGAACCTATCAACCTGAGGAGTTCATCTTTCAGTGTCCTATCTTTTGCCTTTTCATACTGTTCATGGGGTTCCCAAGGCAAGAATACTGAAGTGGTTTGCAATTCCCTTCTCCAGTGGACCACATTCTGTCAGAACTCTCCACCATGACCCGTCTGCCTTGGGTGGCCATACACAGCATGGCTCATAATTTCATTGAGTTAGACGAGACTGTGGTCCATGTGATCAGTTTGATTAGTTTTCTGTCATTCTGGTTTTCATTCTGTCTGCCCTCTGAGGTATAAGGATAAGAGGATTATGGAAGCTTCCTGATGGGAGACAGCCTGAGGGGGAAACTGGGTCTTGTTTTGATGGGCAGGGCCATGCTCAGTAAATCTTTAATCCAATTTTCTGTTAATGGGCGGTGCTGTGTTCCCTCCCTGTTGTTTGACCTGACACTGAACTATGGTGGAGGTAATGAAGATAATCTCGACCTCCTTCAAAAGGTCCTATGCATGCATTGCCACACTAAGTACCCTCAACCCTGCAGCAGGCTACTGCTGACCCACACCTCCACTGGAGACTATGGACACTCACAGGCAAGTGTGGGTCATTCTTGTGGGGTCACTGCTCCTTTCTCCTGGGTCCTGGTGTGCACAAGGTTTTGTTTGTGCCCTCCAAGAGTCTGTTTCCCCATTCCTGTGTAAGTTCCATTGGCTCTATGGTGGGGTTAATGGTGACATCCTCCAAGATGGTTTATGTCACATTCAGGTCTGCTGCACCCAGAGTCCCTGCCCCAGGTGGTCAATACTGAAATCAGGTTGATTATATTATTTGCAGCCAAAGACGAAGAAGCTCTATACAGTCAGCAAAAACAAGATTGGGAGCTGACTATGGCTCAGATCATCAACTCCTTATTGCCAAATTCAGATTTAATGTTAATTGTCATGTGTCTAATCAATCGCCAGCCCAGGATTGATGCTCGGGACTGGTGCAGCGAGATTTCCCGGGGGGGGGGGAGGGAGGAGGGAGGGGGGACCCGGAGGGGAAGCATATGTAAACCCATGGTGATATCATGACAATGTATGGCAAAAACAATAATAAAAAAAAAAAACCAGGTCCCCAGCAGTGAAAGCGCCGATTCCTAACCACTGGATCACCAGGGAATTTCCCTGTAGGAAATCTTGATATGTGGTCTTATAAATGTTCCAACTTTGTTTTTATTCTTCAGCGCTGTTTCTGCCATTCTTGGATATTTGCATTTGCTTTTCAATTTTAGAGTTCCTTTGTCAATTTTGATTTTAAAAAACCCTGCTAAGACTTAGACTGAGGTTACACTATAGATCAATTTGAGGAAATAACATTATAATAAAGTTCCACAATTCTTGAATGTAATATACCCCTTCATGTACTTAGATATTCATTATTTATTCTTGATAATGTTTTAGAGTGTTCTGGTATTCTTTCCTTTTTTAAAAAAATATTTACCCATGTATTTGCTCACTTTTTACACTATTGTAAATAGTTCCACTTTTCTATATTTTTGTTTCTATATATAAAAGTGAAATTTATTTATCTTTATTGACTGTGTCTACTGATCCTAATAACTGTATTAATTCTAATATTAATCGTTAATGTGTACATTCATTTGCATTTTCTATGTGTATAATCATGTTGACATAGTTCCTCAAAAATTAAAACTAAAATTACCATATGATTGAGCAATTAATTCCACTTCTGATATATATATATATATATGTATATGCTGCTGCTGCTGCTAAGTTGCTTCAGTCGTGTCCGACTCTGTGCGACCCCATGGATGGCAGCCCACCAGGCTCCTCCATCCCTGGGATTCTCCAGGCAAGGATACTGGAGTGGGTTGCCATCTCCTTCTCCAATGCATGCATACATGCTAAGTTACTTCAGTCGTGCCCGACTCTATGCGACCCTATGGACAGCAGCCCACCAGGCTCCTCTGTCCACAGGATTCTCTAGGCAAGAATACTGGAGTGGGTTGTCATTTCCTTCTCCACCATAGGTATAGAGTTTCTGTTTTGCAAGATCAAAACATTCTAGAGATCTTGCTACACAGCTGTATAAATATACTCAACACTTTAAAATGGTTAAGATGGTTAAAAAAACCATTAATCATATAAAAAATATAGTTGCAATTGTTTGTGATTGTCAAAATGCCTAAATCATCTCATACATTAATTTTACAAAGAAATATTATTCAGATTTGGAAAATAAATATTTTTAAAAGATAATTGAGCATTTTAACAAAAATATTAACAATTTATACAGTTTATAGCATATCTAAATGTAAAATATATGTTAAAATTTATATAATGACTGGGAAGAGAGAAATGGAAGATTCTTAAATTATGCCTGAAGCAGTATAATATCTCTTGAAAGTAGCACATGAAAAATTAAAGATGTATGCCATAAACACGGATACAATCACTAAAATAACAAAGCAAACAGTTATAGCTAATCTTTGTGATAAAAACACTTAACAGACTAGCAATAGAAAGTAAGTTCCCCAACCTGATAAAGGACATCTACAAAAACTCAAAATTTAACATCATACTTAGTGGTGAAAAACTGAGTGCTTTCATGCTAAGATTAAGACAAGGATGTCTGCTCTCACTTCTGTTAAACATTGTACTGCAAATTCCAACCAGGGCACTTAGGCAAGAAAAGAAAACAAAAGACATTGGAAAAGAACTAAAGGTATTTCTTTGCAGATGATATGATTTTGCATATAAGAAATCATAAGGAATCCACTGGAAAAAAACTATTAAAATTTGAGCAATGCTCCGAGATACAAGATCAATATGCAAAAATCAACTGTATTTTTATATAGTATCAATGAGCCAAATAAATTGTAATTTTTATATAGGATCAATGAAAACTAAATTAAGAAAACAATTTCATTTATAATAGTGTTGAAAAGAAAAAAAATACTTCAGAAAAAACTTAAAAAAAGAAGTGCAAAATTTTTGCTCTGTGAACTATAAAATATTGTTGAAATATATGAAAGAAGCACTAAATAATCTGAAAAGTATCCCATTTTCCTGGATCAAAACACTTTTTCTTGTTAAGATGGCGATACTCCCACATTGACATATAAATTCAATGTAATCTGTCAAAATTCCAGTTAACTTCTTCATAAAAAGTAACAAGCTGATCCTAAAATTCATATGGAAATGCAAAGAACCCAGAAGCACCAAAACTATCTTGAAAAAAAAAACAAAATTGAAGGTCTCACACTTTTTGATTTCAAAATGTACTAGAAAGCTGTTGTTAATCAAGATCTTGTGGTAATGGCATAATGATAAATGTATATATGTAGTGTGTGTGTGTATATATATCAGTGAAACAGAATTTTGAGTCCAGAAATAAACCCTCACATTATGGATCTTTGAATACTTTCGACAACAATGTCAAGACAATTCAATGGAGTAAAATAATAGCCATTTCAACAAATGGTGCTGGGAAAACCATGCAACAGAATGAGTTGGACTCATTCATCATACCATAATGTTAATACAAAAATTAACTCAAAATGATCAAATACTTAAATGTAAAAGCTAAAACTATAAAACTTGTAGAAAAACACATATGAGAAAAATCTTTATGATTTTAGATTTGGCAATGAATTCTTGGATATGTCACCAAAAACACAGGCATTAAGGGAAAAATAGAGATAAATGGGACTACATCAAAATGGAAACATTTTTAAAATCAAAAGACACTATCAACAGAGTGAAAATGCAACTCATTAAATGGGAGAAAATATTTATAAAATCATACATCTGATAAAGAAGTAATATCCAGAATATATAAAGAACTCTTAAAACTCAACCACAAAAAACCCAATTTGAAAATGGATAAAATACTTGAATAGACATTTCTCCAAAGAAGATGTACAAACAGCCTATAAGCACTTGAAAAGATGCTCAACAACACTAGTCATTAGGAAAATGGAAAGCAAAATCACAAAAAGATACCACTTCATGTTCATCAGAATAGCTGGCTGTTAAAGTTAAAAATGGAAACCAACAAATGTCCACAAGGATATAGAAAAATTAGAACCTTTGTGCATTGTTCTGGGAATGCAAAGTGGTGCAGGGACTTGAAAAAGTTTGATGGTTCCTCAAAAAGTTAAACATCAAACTACCACATGATCCAGTAATTGCATTCTAAGTATATTCTCAAAAGAACTGAAAGCAGGAACTCAAACTGATCTTTTTACACCATTGCAGTATTATTTGCAACTCAAATGTCCATCAGATGAACAGATAAACAAAATGTTGCATGTACATACAATGGAATATTATTTAAACCTTAAAGAATGCTACAACATGGCTGAACTTTAAAAACGTTTTGCTCGGTGAAATAAGCCAGACACAAAAGGAAAATTTTGTATGATTCCATTTATATGAAGTGCCCAAGCAGTCAAATTCATGGAGACTGAAAAGAGAAGAGGTTATCAGAGGGCTGGGAGAGAGGAAAATTGAGAATTATTGCTAAATGGATACAGCTTGTTTGGAATAATGAAAAAATCTGGAAATAGATAGTGATGATGGCTGTACAACAATGTGAGTGTATTTAATGCCATTGCAATATATACTTAAACATGGTTAAAAGAGTCAGTTTTATGTTATGTACATTTTACCACAATAAAAAAGCAGTTAGACCCCAGAACCCCCATTCCTAGCAGCCAGATGAATGACACCCTCACCTCTACCCTAGCAGAAGGCTGAGGGTAATTCTCTGAAGGAAGTCAAACAGGCTTTCAGGAGTGGGAGGAGGGTAGGACCACTACACTGGAATGGAAATTTCATGAACATTTACATTCTTCTTGTTGAGCCTTCAGTTCTTTCCTCCCCTCTTCCTAGGGTGCTGGCACCAGACTGAATCTCTCCAGCAGGGAGACAAGATGAGTCACTCCATGAAGAATCAGAGAAGTTCAAGAGATAAGACCTTAACAGTGACACGAGGGCTTCCCCCAAACAGATCGCCCATCAGTGAAACCCCCAGTCGACAAGTCCACCTGTATGCAGTCATACTCTCCTACCAGATGGGGCAAGATGGTCAATGATCACCTGAAGCTACAAAGATAGAGGACAGAACAAACCAGAACACTTAACTTGGGGAGTGCAGCAGTTACACAAGGAAAAAGTAACACTGGAATGACATCACTAATATCCTTAGAGAGATAAGATATTCCATCCATGATATAAGGGCAAGATGTTACACACCAAAAAGTGTGTTCAGTTTGTTCAGTAAGATGACTCTAGTAGCACTGAGTTGTCTTTAACTTCATCCAAAACAATTTTTTAGACTATTGTGAAAGCTGTCATAATAGCTTGCATTTTTTTAAAAACTTATCAGAAGTGGTGAATTTTTATATAGCCATTTTAATATTGAAAATGGATGAAACAAGCAACATTTTCAGCATATTATACTTTATTATGTCAATAAAGGTGAAAACACAACTGAAACACAGAATAAAGATTTGTGCAGTGTTTGGAGAAAGCGTTCTGATTTATTAAATGGGTCAAAAGTGGTTGGCAAAGATTCGTGCTAGAGATTTCTTGCTGGACAATGCTTCACATTTGAGTAGACCTGTTGAAACTGATAGCAATCAAATGGAGACATTAATTGAGAACAATCTCCATTACACCACGAGGGAGATAGCCGATATACTCAAAATATGCAAATCAAGTGTTGAAAATCATTTGCACCAGCTTGGTTACATTAATCGCTTTGATGTTTGGGTTCCACATTAAATTAAGTGAAAAAACCTTCTTGACAGGATGTATTTTTGCATGTGATTCTCTACTGAAATGTAACAAAAATGTTTCATTTTTAAAACAAATTGTGATGGGCAATGAATACTGTGGATACTGTACAATAATGTGGAACAGCAGCGATCATGGGGCAAGTAAAATGAATCACCACCAACCACACCAAAGACTGCTCTTCATCCAAAGAAGGTGATGTTGCGTACATGGTACGATTAGAAAGGAACTCCCTCCGGAAAACCAAGTGATTAATCCCAACAAGTACTACTCCCAATTAGACCAACTGAAAACACCACTCAATAAAAAGCATCCAGAATTAGTCAAGGTAAAATGCATGATCTTCCATCAGGCTAATGGAAGACCACATGTTTCTTTGATGACCAGGTAAAAACTGTTACAGTTTGAGAAGTTCTGATTCATCCTCCATATTCACCAGACATTACACCTTCAAATGTCCATTTATTTTGGTCTTTACAAAATTCTCTTAATGGAAAAAAAAATTTAATTCCCTGGAAGACTGTAAAGGGCACCTGGAACAGGTCTTTGCTCAAAAAGATAAAAAATTTTGGGAAGTTGGAATTATAAAGTTGCCTGGAAAGTGGCAGAAGATAGTGAAACAAAATGGTGAATATATTGTTCAATAATGTTCTTGGTAAAAATGGAAATTGTGTCTTTAAGAACTTTTTGGGCAAACCAATAGAAACATGATAGCAGAAGTGAAAAATAAAATGTTTAGAAAATAACGTTGAGGATATTTCCTAGAAAACAGTGCAAAAATAGAGAGAGATAAAATAGAAAAAATAGGTCAGAAAATTAAAGGACAAATCAGAAGATCTACTAATAATATACAAATGACAGGAATTCCTGAGGGAACAGAGAAAATAGAGATTACAAATAACTCAAGAACATCTCCAAAATAAAGGATGTGAATTTCTTGATTGAAAGGAGCTCCCAGAAAAATGGTTGAAAATTTAATTATATCAAGGTGCATTATCACAAAATTTTAGAACAATGAGTGCAAAGAAAGAAGATGCTCCATGTTTCAAAAAAAGGACAGGTTTTATCCAAGGGGTCAGGAATAGAATGACAGTAGAATTCTCGATTGGCCACAGTAGATGACAAAAGACAATGGTGAAACGACTTTGATATTCTGAAGAAAAATGACTTCCAAATTAGATTATTTAACGAGCTAGACACTCACTTTAGTAAAGAATAATGACACTTTCACCCCTGGACATTTTATCTCCCATACACCATTTCTGAAAAAGAGCTCCTGGAGGTAGCCTCCACCAAATAAATAAGTAAACTAGGAAAGTGAGGGAGAGGGGCTCCACAAATCAGGGATTCAGTGCAAGAGAGAGGTATGATGGTGAAATCCTTACACAACAGCTGTGTACCCACAGGTCTGGAGAGCAACTGGTGCAGACTTGAGCAGATCACAGGTCTCTCTGGAAGGGACTTTTTCAAAAAGATGAAATTGATACAATTCTTCATGTGTTTAAACATATTAAGCGATTTATACAAGGAGAGTTTGGGAATTAACCAGTGATAAGGACATGAAAAATCTAACAAATTAGAGAGCAAGGCATCTAGCTATTATAATATTAAGTGAAGCAAGTCAGAAGGAGAAACATAAATATCATATATCACTTATATGTGGAGTCTAAAAAAATGATACAAGTGAATTTATTTAGGAAACAGAAACAGACTCAGACATAGAAAACAAACTTATGGTTAACAAAGGGGATGGAGGGGAGCTAAATTAAGAGTTTGGGATTACAGAGGCACACTACTGTATATAAAATAGGTAAATAACAAGTACCTACTGTGTAGCATAGGGAACTATATTGTGTATCTTGCAATAATCTATAATGTAAAGAATCTGAAAAACAATATATATGAGTATATATTATAATATATGTAGTGTATATACATTAACCAAGTCACTTTGCTGTACCCTTCAAACTATCAAAACACTGTAAATTAACTATACTTCAATTAAAAAGAAAGAAGGGAAAAAAGAAAGAGCAAGGCAATTATTAACTCCAAGTAATTAAAAGGTTATGCAAATGAAAAGAGTGACCCTAGGGTATTAGGTGGTGGATAAACTTGTCTGCAATTAAAGTTTACATAGACACGGTAATGAAAAAACTCTAAAAGTTCAGTTTATCTATATTCAGAGTCTGAAGGTGTAGTAAGTACATGTGAGGTGGGAAGCACGCAAGAGAGCTAAATTCTCATCTCCTATACTAGGAAATCAAGACATGATACCTAAAACTGAAAAATATAAAAAGTGGCAAAGTAAGCATTTGGTTATGTGTTGTAGATACTAAACTAATCAGCCCAAAGACGTGGAAAGTGGAGTAAAATGGAGGTGATATGGAGGCAGTTGTATTTGACTACATTCCTTGTAGAACTATTTAATCTGCACATTTAGCTTTCATAAAAGTAACACCACAACATTGTTTTAAATAACTGCAAAAACAAAAGCATCCTCATACTCCAAAATCCCTAGAGTTTCCCATTCGCTATTCAAATTCAACTTTGAGTTTGACTTCGTCTGTAAAATCAGCCGATATATGGATTGAAATGGATCGTGAATACAAAAGTGCTTGGACACTACAAGAGCTGTTTAACAACCAGAACTTACAATCCAAAAGTTAGGAATCCTTAACATTGATTGACTCCATCAGCGTTGTGTGTGTAGCAGGGGGCAGGACACGACAAACATCATCCCTGCGTGAAACCAGTGACCTTACCTGAGCTCACGTGTCCAGCTCCTGCTCCCTCAGCTGTTTCGGGTGGCGAGCTACTCTTTGGCCTCTGGGACCAAACTTTTCTGAATTCGGATTCCGGCTTGTGCTGCTTCTGGTTGCTTAACTTTAGACAATATTCTTAGCTTTTCGAATCTCAGCTTCCCTACCAGGCAATAGTAAAGCCTCTCTTGCGAAACTGCTGTGACAAACACACGAGAAATTAACAGAAAGTCCTTTGCTTTGGTGGGTCTGTCTTCCTGGGCGCGCGGGACGCAGGAGACGCCAGCGTAGAGCTGCCAGGTGCGGGGAGGATCCCGTCACCATGGCAACCGGAGACGCCTCGCGTTCCCCGGCCGCCCGCCCGCGGCAGAGCGGAGAAGGCCAGCCGGCCGCCGGCCACGGAGACCGCGGCGGCATGAGGGGGGACGAGGCGGCGGCAGGCGCGGCGGTGCCCGAGGCGGGCCGCGATGGCGAGCAGCCTCGGCCGCTCGCCGGCCTGGGGTGCGGGGCGCGCGGAGAGCCGGGCGGCGGCGGTCCCCAGGAGTCCCGCAAGCAGTGTGAGTTCCCTTCCAGCCGTGGGCACCGTGGGAGGGACATGGGCGAGGAGAAGCCGTGAAAGGCGAACCGGGGAAACCGCCGTGGGGCTAGCTGAAGCCGCAAAGGTTTTGGAGGGAGGGAGTAGGAGCTGCTGTTTTGGGCAAAGGTAAGGGCCGAGGGCATCTGGTCCATTTCTCCAAGCCCTCCTTCATAAAAGGTTGTCTGAGCCCAGGTGGCCTCCAACTCAATGGGTAGTGGAATTGGCCTGGATGGTATTGAGAAAAATTGTGTGTGTGTGAATACACAGACATATAGTATTCAAAATATTAAATTACAAAATATATTTTAATTATAAAATGTGTAAAATACATAAATTTGTTTTGCATATAAAATATGAAATTAATTTTTAAATACGTAAATTATAGACACACGCATGGAAATACGCGTATCGTTTTTGTCAATTCCTTCCTTTTACAAACCAGGAAACTGAAGTCTAGACTAGCAGAAAGGACTTCCCTTGCCCACCATCATCACTCAGTGCAGGAGAAATCCTTCAAACACTTAAAACTCCCATCTCTTGGATTCTCCGTTCGAAAATTATGATTACCCGACCCTTTGAGAGTCTCACAATTATGGGCCACATGCTAACACACAGCTGCTGTTCCCTCCTGCCCTGCCAAACATACAAACAACCTTCCAAGAAGTGAAAAGCAGTTCTGGTTCACAGTCGCAACCAACATCGCTGAAGGTTGAGTCTGCGCCAGGTAGAAGCACTCATCCATCTTGTTCCATAAATTTACAGATATTTCCCAGCCCTGTGTGCCCCACACGTCTTCAGTAGGTGCTAAGGAATGATGAAGATGAAAATAATAGTCTGAAGAAGGTGAGCGATTCCCAGCCCTTCTGCAGAGCCTCGCTGATTGCCCCTCTAGAGAGCCGCCTGGCTCCAAACGAGGAGCAGCGAGGGTTGGGCTGAAGCTCCTCGACTTCCGCTCCCCCAGGGACCACACACCCCATCTGGGGAGCCCGGGACCTCCCTAGGAGACTCAGAACTGCTGTTGCCTGCCTTTTCCCTCAGCATCAGTCACAATATACCTGATTATGATGCCTCATTCTTGTTCTTGTCAACAGTATGCAGAGACCTTATATAGACCAACTAAGTTCAGGGTGTATGTAGATATTCAGTATATTTAAGGAATTCCTTACTCTGACTTAAAATTCTACCTGGAAATTCTCTCATGAACGTTACAAGAATTTAAAGATTCTTTATTCCCTTTGGCTGTAGGAGTAAAAGGTGGAATTAGCCATTTGCTTGTCAATTGAACAAATATTGAGTCCTTATTGGATGCCTGCCATTGGGCAGATTCTGGGAAATGGGTAATGGAATTAAGGCTGGTATCCAAACACTCAGGGGCTCACAGAGTCAGGGTGGGGACATATGAAGAGTGCCTGGCTCACCCTTCCTGAGCTCATCATTTAGGGCCTCAGCTGAATCTTAATCCTCAAGATTATTCATACCTACACAAGTACCCATTTAATTCTCAATTTTTTTTTGAAAGTCTTCAGTCTCTATTTTTGGACAAATTCCTCAGTGTATAGCTTCTACTCCCTAATCACACATCTGCTCCCAAAAATACACAGATAAAATGTGGTTCTTTTCCACTGAAACATCTTTGAATTATATAATGGTGGCTATTTGAGCACCACCAAATCTTTCATCGCCTTAGTGTTACCTTTATTTATTCATTTTAGTGTTACCTTTAAAATAATTTGTAGTGCTCTCACCATGCTGGCTGAACTATTGCAATATTTTCTGTTTTATTAAATCACTGAATCCAGTATTTTAGTTACCATTAGACTATGGTAGTGTGGTGGGACCATAACCTCCCCTGATCTGAACATTATACTTCTATCAAGTGAATCTATATATATTTACCATAGCAGACACATAACAAATGCAATCTATGACATCCTTAGTTTCTCTTTTCTCATTTGTCCAATTGCAAACATTTGACCCAGGCTTTTTCTGTCCTGTACTTATGCAGTCCCCTCTGTTTGGTCCTAGATGCAAGTCATTATATTTATCACCACCAATACCATCCTATGGATGTGAACACTTCATTCCAAGTATGGAAGGCCCTTTGAGTCCTGAGTTTGCCATTCAGCACGTTAACCATTCCCAAAGTTTGTGTCATTCTCACATTTGGTGAGTTTGCTGAAAGTTCCTATATTCAGACTAACTAATTAAATGGTGAACCCCTCTGTCAAGTAGCATCTTTGGCATGGCCACTCTGCCTCCTATAAGAATGCACTTTATCAAATGTCTTGCTGAAATGCAAATACTGTACTACGGCTACAACACCTCCCTAATCTAGCCAGTTTAGTAACTTGGTTTGAGAAGGTCAGCTTTGTTGTTCAGTTGCTAAATAGTGTCTGTCTCTTTGTGATCCCATGGACAGCTAGCATCCCAGGCTTTCCTGTCTTTCACTATCTCCCAGAGTTTGCTCAAACTCATATCCATTGAGTCAGTGATGCCATCCAACCACCTCATCCTCTGTCATCCCCTTCTCCTCCTGCCTTCAATCTTCCCAGCATCAGGGTCTTTTCTAAAGAACTGGCTGTTCACATCAGGTGGCCAAAGTACTGGAGCTTCAGCTTTAGCATCAGTCCTTTCAATGAATATTCAGGGTTTATTTCCTTTAGGATTGACTGGTTTGATCTCCTTGCTGTCCAAAGGACTCTCAAAAGTTTCCTCCAGCACCACAGTTTGAAAGCATCAATTTCTTTTAATTTTTATGACTAGTTTTAAGACTTTTGAAACTTACCTTCTCATCCATAACTGAAAGTGAAAGTCGTTCAGTTGTGTCCGACCTTTCTGACTCCATGGACTGTAGTCCATGGAATTCTCTAGGCCAGAATACTGGAGTAGGTAGCCTTACCCTTCTCCAGGGGATCTTCCCAACCCAGGGATTGAACCCAGGTCTCCTGCATTGCAGGCGGATTCTTTACCAGCTGAGCCACAAGGGAAGCCCTTCATCCATAAAGTAGGAATAATTTAGTAGGAAGGAATACCTTCCCATAGGCTGATTGTCAAGAAGAAAGATAGTATACATAAGATGCCTAGGGCATGGTAGCATTCAATAAATTATAGCAATTGTTATTAGCCAGCTTGTTTGCTTCCTTCCTTTCTTTGTCTTTCTTGGAGCAAGGAACATTTGCCAATACTAGTTCCTTATGAGTTTCCCAGGTGGCACAGTGGTAAAGAATCCACCTGCCAATGCAGGAGACATGGGTTAAATCCCTAGTCCAGGAAGATTCCCTAGTAGGAAATGGCAACCCACTCCAGTATTCTTGCCTGGAAAATCCCATGGACAGAGGAACCTGGCAGGCTACAGTTCCTGGGGTCCCGAAGAGTTGGACATGACTGAGTGTGGGCGGGCACACACACACACACACACACACACACACACACACACACACACACAGCTTTTTACAACTCTGTCATTTTTCATAGTTCCTCAAAACCTTTGATGGTTTCTTCTGTGAATTCTTGTGAGAGAAGGGCTGAAATTTGTCAAGAGACTTGAAATTACAGCACGTGACCTCTTCCTTTCTACTGAGCTATTATAGGCTTTCCCTCTTAGCCAAATTTCTTAAACCCTTTTCTGCCTGAAGATCATGATTTAACTGGATTTTAAACCAGAGTTAAACTTGAGTAATGCTGACCCACATTCACCTCTCATTCCTTTGACTGAATTTTGGGGAAAACAAGACCAGACCCAGAGAGCATCTCACTCTGCCTTGTTCATGTCTGAGGGTGTGTTTGGGTCTCACGACCAGGAATGACCCAGACCCATAACGAGAAGCGGTGGGTCTCTTGCCCCATTTGGGCCAGTTTGCACACAAGTCAAATTTATTTACTTGTGTTCTTTATCAGTTAGTCTGGAAAGGGTGACACCTGGCATGTCTTTGCACTGGTCATTGAGATTCTCCATGGCTCCCTGGACTGAGCTTTTAAGCCTTAGGACTAGAACTACTGGCTGCTTGACGTTCACAGGGCTGTGTGGGCAGACACACACGTAGAGGAATCTGCACTCCACCTGACTGAACAATGCTTTAGTGCCACTTGAACACACACTCGTTGAACATCTATTATTTTTTTAATTTGTATTTATTTATTTTTGGTTGTGCTGGGTCTTCATAGCTTCATGCAGACACTCTCCAGTTGTGGCAAGCGGGGGCTACTCTTTAGTGTGCCGGCTTCTCATTGCCGTGGCGCCCCTTGTTGAGGAGCACAGGTTCTGGGGAGCACAGGCTTCAGTAGTTGTGGTTTACAGGCTCTAGGCTCAGCAGTTTCGGTGCACAGGCTTAGGAGCCACGAGGTATGTGGGATCTAGTTCCCTGACCAGGGATCGAACCCCGTGTCCTCTGCATTGGCAGATGGGTTCTTAAACACTGGACCGGCAGGGAAATCCTGTTGAGCATCTATGATTATGTCACACTCTGTTCTAGGACTCTGACGAGCTGAACAGACAACACCTCTGCCCTTATGGTATATAACCTGGCAAGGGAGACATATGGTACTAATAGCTACACAAATAAAATTGTATATAAAGTAAATGAGGCTGCATACACATTGCAATAAATCAAAGAAAAGAGGAGAATACTATGAGAAAAAGTAATCAGGGACAGTTTAAGATTGTGGAGCCAAGGAAGGTATCCTTAAAGAACTGACATTTCAGTCTAGACCTGACATTCAGGTAGAAGTTACCCAGGCAAAAATAATTAAAAAGAAAGGCAGTTCAGGCAGAGAAAATAGAATGTACAAAACAGACAATGTGTGGGGATGGAAAGAAAGGCCACATAGCCGGAGCCCAGAAAACAAGAGAGAGAAGGGCAAGGAGAGTCTGGAGAGACAGATGGGCTCAGATGACTCCCTGGACTGAGCAGAAGAAATGTAGTTAAAGAGCTTAGAAAAAATAGTCCATCCTCAACTATAGCGGTGAAGTCTCAAGGTGCCAGGTTTGGAGGACAGGAAAAGGTCATATGTGCATTAGTGACATTCCACTACAATTCAGGTTTATTCTTTTAAAAAGATGATGAAATACTGCTAGACTATTCTGTATCATGTATCTGGATTGTAGGCTCTATACATGAAAGTGAAAGCTGCTCAGTAGTGTCCGACTCTTTGCAACCCCATGAACTATACAGTACATGGAATTCTCCAAACCAGAATACTGGAGTGGTAGCCTTTCCCTTATTTAGGGGATCTTCCCAACCCAGGGATCGAACCCAGGTCTCCTGCATTGCAGGTGGATTCTTTACCAGCTGAGCCTCCATGTATCTTTATTATTCACTGCTGTGTCCTCTGCCCCAAATGCCTGGCACAGAGTATGTCTTTAATAAGAATTTATTGAATAAATGAAAGTTTTCTTCAAGCTAATGAAGAAAACTTCATATATTCCTTCATAATACTGAAAAGAAGTTGTCTGAAACTTAACCACACACAAAATGCAAAGTCCACCCCCGGCCCCCTGCCCCAGCAAAGCTAAAAGTTACACTGGAAGGGCTCTTTCCAAAATAAAGTCTGCAGGATGAAACACCTGCTATTTGTATGGAAGGATTTGTCTCTTTAAAAAATAGTTATTTATGTAAACAATGGCTAGAAGGTTGTGCAGAATTTATGACAAGTAACCAATTTTGTTAATGTCTTTACAGGGAAGAAGTTTTTATATTGTGAGCCACATAAGAGAATTAAGGAAGTACTCGAAGAAGAGCTTTATATTAAAAGAGATGAATGCCACATTAAACATCCACCTGCAGGTAATCTCAGTGACAAATGAAGTATATTTGTAAAATGGATATAAAAGTGCCTGTTTGATGGCAGTGATTATTTTATTTATTGCAAAACCATGAGTATTAAAAGAAAAACAGTCCCCTGGGAAGTTCTTGGCTAATTTTAGAATTATTTTGCCTTTGTCCAAATAAATTGTTGTATTTACATTGCTGTTCCACATTTTTGGTGGATTGATTTCTATTTAATGATAAGTAGAATTTTTTCCAAGTGTCTGAAAAGCACAATAACATCTTCAACCTTTATCAATATAAGTAATACCAATAACAATGATTCTCAAAGTATTGACTGCATAAGAATTATCTAGGAATTACTTGTTAAAAGCAGATAACTGAGCCCCATCTATAGAGTAACTGACTTAGAAAGTCTGGGGTGGGGGCCCAAGAATTTGCATTTCTACCAAGTCCCAAGTTGAAGATGCTGGTCCAGAGACCCCACTTTGCAAATCACTGATTCAGAAGAATCTAAGTTGTTTAAATAGGTCAGTTCATCCCAGGATTTTATCTCAAATACACATAGTATATGGGTTACATGGTCTGGGCATTGATAGCTCACACTGATGATTTAATTGAAAAAAGATATGCTCTATAGAGGGCTTCCCTGGGAGCTCAGTGATAAAGAATCTGCCTATTCATGCAGAAGATGTGGGTTTGATCCCTGGGTCAGGAAGATTCCTTGGAGGAGGGCATGGCAACCCACTATAGTATTCTTAAGCTGGAGAATCCTATGGACAGAGGAGCCTGGCAGGCTAGGGTCGCACAGAGTTGGATACGACTAAAGCAACTGAGCACACACACACACACACACACACACACACACACACACACACACACATGCTCTAAAGAATCCCTTATAGATATTATTTTGAAACTGCTGGAGCTCCTTATTTTTATAGTTCCTTCTTGGTGATTACTAGGTGCATATTTCATGCTTTTATTGAAACCCTCTTGGATACCAGCAGTTGCTTGAAGATATTAAAGAAATGTAAGACATGACTCCTATACTTAGAGAACTTGACATTTGCTGAGGAGAACTGTTGAACAACAGGCTGTGTTCTGCTAAGTTGCTCCAATCGTGTCCAGCTCTCTGCAACGCTATGGACTGCAGCCCACCAGGCTCTTCTGTCCATGGGATTCTCCAGGCAAGAATACTGGAGTGGGTAGCCATTTCCTCTGCCAGGGGATCTTCCCGACCCAGGGATCGCACCTATGTCTCAGATCTCCTGCACTGGCAGGCAGGTTCTTTACCACTAGTGCCACCTGGGAAGCCCAGGCTAGTGGGACCCAAATTAGAGCAGAGGCTGCAGGCCCAGAGGTACATCTTTTCAGACTCTATGACACAGTTTCACACTTTATGGGGCTTTTCCTATGTCTTCACTCCTTATTCTGTCCCTTTGATCTATTTATTAATCTCAATACCAATGCCACATTGATACTACAGCTTTAAATAATGTTTTCTTTTTTCTTCAAGAAATTTTTTTCCCCCACTTTAGGTTTTAAAACCAGCATAGAAACACCTTTTAAGATCTTGTATCACTCATTCTTATGGAAAGAGAAGCCAACAAAATGGCTAATTTTGCATACAGTGTCTTGAAGGAAAGTTTAAAGTCTTAGAGTTTGAACTCTGCAGATGGATGCAGAATGACCAACTAAATTGCTTCTCTGAAACCCAATCTATATATACTATTTCCTTGGTGATTAAAAAAAAATTGTCTATGCGATTGTATTTGGGTCCCCTTCATTGTTTTCGGAGATTACATAAAAGCTAATTTATACACTAGTTGGATTTTGTGTTGATTCTTAATGGATAAATTTTATTTATGACAGTCTGAATAATTAGGAAAAGTCATTTGGTTTATAAAAATTCATTTTTCTAGGCAACCTTCTCAAATACTGAAAGTGGCTCGGTTGTGTCCAACTCTTTGCAACCCTATGGATTATACAGTCCAAGGAATCCTCCAGGCCAGAATACTGGAGTGATAGCCTTTCCCTCCTCCGGGGATCTTCCCAACCTAGGGACTGAACCCAGGTCTCCCACATTGCAGGCAGATTCTTTACCAGCTGAGCCACAAGGGAAGCTCAAGAATACTGGAGTGGGTAGCCTCTCCCTTCGCCAGGGGATCTTCCTGACCCAGGAATCTAACTGGGGTCTCCTGCATTGCAGGTGGATTCTGTACCAACTGAGCTCTCAGGGAAGACCTCTCAAATATTTTTCATACAAAATGAAGACCACAGTGGGTGCTGCATTTTTTATAGCATCCACCAGAGGTCACACAGAGGTGCTATTTTAGCCTAGAAAAAAATCTTTCAAAGCTGAGAATTGCTTCTATAAGGTTAAGTTTTAAAGGGCTCTAATGATGAAAAATGGAAACCTACTATATTTTTTCTTATTCGTTTCTTCTCTTTTTCACGGCTGGAAGCCCTATGTTGACCAGAACAGGAAATTAGCACCTAGGAAGAGTTCCACACTCTTCCAGCCTAGTCCCAGGAACTGAGGCTGGCCGCTCGCATCAGCTACTGTAAACTGGAAGAAGGTTACAGTGACAAACTCTTTTAAATATCAGAAGAAAGATATGGCCTCTCTTGCTGGAGGGCAAGCCTTGCCACACACACCCAGAATTCTGCATAAAACTCTTAGGGACTTCTAGGGGCTTGAATGTAGTCTTCCCAGGTAGTGCAGTGATCAAGAATCCGCCTGTGAATGCAGGAGACGCAGGAGACGAAGGTTTGGTCCCTGGGTTGAGAAGACCCCCTAGAGGAATGCTTGGCAATCCACTAGAGGAAGGCACGGCAACCCACTCCAGTGTTCTTGACTGGGAAATCTCATGGAAGGAGGAGCCTGGAGGGCTACAGTCCATGGGGTTGGTTGCAAAAGAGTCGGACACGACAGCAACTGAGCATGCACACACATAATTATAAGCAGCCATTCCTAGATGTCAGAAGTAAGTACACTTGACCTATTATTTCTACTTCTTTACTTATCATTTGCTCTTTCACCCATCCCAATTAGCCCTTTGCTTCCACGCATGCAAGGAAATTGTTCTTTTCCAGATTGCAAATGACCTTTCTTGTTGAGGTCAAATGCAGCGATCTTCAAGGTCAAATCCAATCCACAAACTCAACTTCTCCATAGCGTATGACATCACCATTTACTCTTTCCCCTGAAACACTTCCTCACTCAGCCTCGGTCACCATGCTCTAGTCTCCTGGGTCAGTTGTACCTCTCTTCCTCTATTCTCCTTGCTGACTCTGCTTCCTCTATGCTCCAAAATGTGGAAAACTCAGTCACAGACCTTTTTCTGTACCCGTACTCCCTCCCTGCAGATCACGCTTGGCCCTTTTGTGCTGACAACTCCAAAATTTATATCTCCAGCCTCTGATTTTCAAATTCCTGGAAACCTACTTGGCTTGGCTATCTAAAGGCCTGTCAAACTTAGCATGACCAGAACAGAGCAGAATAAAAATCTTTAAAGATTTTTTAATGTGCACCATTTTAAGTTTTTATTAAATCTTTTACAGTATTGTTTTTGTTCTGTGTTTTGGGTTTTTGGCTGCAAGGCATGCAGGATCTTCGTTCCCTGGTGGTAGTGGTTTAGTTGCTAAGTTGTGTCCGACTTTTGCGACCCTGTAAACTGTAGCCCGCCAGGCTCCTCTGTCCATGGGATTCTCCAGGCAAGAATACTGGAGTGGATTGCCATTCCCTTCTCCAGGGGATCTTCCCAACCCAGGGGTTGAACTCAGGTCTCCTATATGGCAGGTGGATTCTTTACCGACTTAGATATTAGCTATGAGGGAAACTCAAGTTTCCTGATCAGGGATCAAACCTGCACCCTCTGCATTGGAAGGCGAAATCTTAACCACTGGAGCACCAGGAACATCCCTACATCCCCACTTTTAAAATCCCACTCTTCACTGGGTCTTCCCCATCTCAAGAAATGGTACCGCCATTCACTCAGTTGATTAGGCCTAGAAGGCAAATCCTTTCTCCACGGTCAGTCCATCAATGAATCCTGAGAAATCTACATTTGAAAGATATTTGAAATTTCCCCACTTTGCCCAAAACATCTACTTCTGCTTCATTGACTATAGTAAAGCCTTTGACTGTGTGGATCACAACAAACTGTGGAAAATTCTTAAAGAGATGGGAATACCAGACCACCTGACCTGCCTCCTGAGAAATCTGTATGCAGGTCAAGAAACAACAGGTAGAACCAGACATGGAACAACAGACTGGTTCCAAATTGGGAAAGGAATATGTTAAGGCTGTATATTGTCACCCTGCTTATTTAACTTATATGCAGAGTACATCATGCAAAATGCTGCGCTGAATGAAGCACAAGCTGGAATCAAGATTGCCAGGAGAAATATCAATAACCTCAGATATGCTGATGACACCACCCTTATGGCAGAAAGTGAAGAGGAACTTAAGAGCCTCTTGATGAAAGTGAAAGAGGAGAGTGAAAAAGCTGGCTTAAAACTCAACATACAAAAAACAATGGCATCTGATCCCATCACTTCATAGCAAATAGGGAAACAATGGAAACAGTGAGAGACTTTATTTTCTTGGGCTCCAAAATCACTGCAGATGGTGGCTGCAGCCATGAAATTCAAAGACACTTGCTCCTTGGAAGAAAAGCTATGACCAACCTAGATAGCATATTGCTGACAAAGGTCAGTCTAGTGAAAGGTATGGTTTTCCAGTAGTCATGTATGGATGTGAGCATTGGACCAGAAAGAAGGCTGAGTGCTGAAGAACTGATGCTTTTGAAGTGTGGTGTTGGAGAAGACTCTTGAGAGTTGCTTGGAGTGCAAGGAGATCCAACCAGTCCATCCTAAAGGAAATCAGTCCTAAATATTCATTGTAAGGACGGATGCTGAAGAAGGCTAAATTTCAAGTTTGTTGTGTGGCCCACTCACCTCTTTGAACTCATCTCCCATACGTTCTCACTCCACTTTAGCCACACAGGCTTTCCTGAAATTCTGGAACATGCCAAACCCATTCTTAACTTACACTTTACCCAGAGCATCAAGTGTCTCCCTCCCTCTCTGAGTGAAGTTTCACCTTCTCAGAGGTAACCTCTCCACCAGGTTAAAATAGAAGCTACCCCTCAGCTTTCTCTCTACTTCCTCATACTACTTTATTCTTTTTTTCTATCACTACTTGCAAGTATACATTTACTTGTATACTTGCTTATTGACTATCTCTCTCACTGGAACATAAGCTGCCTGAGGACAGGGGTTTGATTTGCTTCCCATAAATCCTCATAAAAGCTGTATGATATCGGTGTTATGAAGGCTTCCCAGTGGCTCAGATGGTAAAGAGACCGCCTGCAATGCATGAGACCCAGATTCGATCTGTGGGTCAGGAAAATCCTCTGCAAACCCACTTCAGTATTCTTGCCTGGGGAATTCCATGGACAGAGGAGCCTGGCAGGCTACAGTCCATGGGGGTCACAAAGAGTCAGACACAGCTGAGTGACTAACCCTTAACACTCTAGACATTATGATCCCTATTTTATGGATGAGTAAACACATTTTGAGAAATTTTTAATTCTCCAAGATTATGCACTAAGTAAGTGGCAAAACTGGATTCTAAATTCAGGTCTGGTTGCAAACCCCACTGACTTTCTTCTACTTACTATACTATCTCTGGTTATGTGTTATGGCTAAATTCAGTGGGTACTATTCTGTCCTTGGCTGACTTGAGACTTCTGCAGCATTTGACATAGCTCATGGCTCTCTCCTAAACCTTGTTCCTTCTTCACATTCCTTGTTGTCAAAATATTGTCATTCTCCTCTTCTCTGGATGTCCCAGCTCATCCTCCTTTAAGACCTTTTTGTAACTCAGTTCATCTTCAAATATTGATATTTATGAAGGTGTCACCCACAGTCTTCTAGTCTTGTTCTATTAGCCCTTCTAGATCTAGCCAGTCCTGTTGTTTCTACTACTATCTCACTATGATGCCTCTGAAATCTCTGTCTCCAGGCCAGTTTGCCTGCTGGATGTCCCATTAAGTATTCAGGATCAACCTGTCTAAAACAAAACTCTCACCTCTTCCCCACTGGCTTCTTCCCATATAGCACCCATCCCAGTGAATCTCATGGTCTAACATCCAAATCCAACTCCAGAGAACTATCCTCCATACCCACTCCAGATCACTGTGTCCCACATCTAATTAGGATGTCAGGGGTATCTTAGTCTGGCCCAGGATACCAAATTGCTGACCCACATGCCAGGTTCATCTTGCAAACATACAGACAGATCACTCAGCATTGTATTTTTTAAATATATGAATCAACTGTCAACATTTTAAAAATCAGGAACATTTACATACAAATCTAGATGTCTATATTATCTTGGGTGAAGAAGGAGGAGGGAGGAGAAAGAAAGATGTGACAATAGAGTTAATGTTCACACCTGGCAGCAGTGGCTAGAGGTGGGTTACACTGCCCCCTCCCCCGGTTGCCCACTCCACTGTTAATCACTGTACCTCAACTTCCCCCATCACATGCGGCAAATCACAAGTTATGTTTACACATCTACTGCACACTTTCTCTTCTAGTGGTTACTGGTGTTGTTCAGTCACTAAGCTGTGTCTGACTCTTTGTGACCCCATGGGCTGACGCAAGCCAGGCTTTCCTGTCCTTCACTATCTTCCAGAGTTTGCTCAGACTCATGTCCATAGAGTCAGTGATGCCATCCAACCACCTCATCCTCTGTCATCCACGTCTCCTCCTGCCTTCAATCTTTCCCAGCATCAGAGTCTTTTCCAGTGAGTCAGTTCTTCACATCAGGTGGCCAAAGTATTGGAGCTTTAGCTTCAGCATCAGTCCTTCCAATGAATATTCAGGGTTGATTTCCTTTAGGATTCACTGGTTGGATCTCCTTGCTGTCCAAGGGACCCTCAAGAGCCTTCTCTAGCACCACAGTTCAAAAGCATCAATTCTTCAGCACTCAGCCTTCTTTATGGTCCAACTCTCACATCCATACATGACTACTGGAAAAACCATAGCTTTGACTATACAGACCTTTGTTAGCAAAGTGATGTCTCTGCTTTTTAATATGTTGTCTAGGTTTGTCATAGCTTTTCTTCCATGAAGCAAGTGGTAGAAATAAGAAAAAAGTATTTCTATGGTATCCATGCCTCCAATAAAAGTAGAAAAAGAAAAAACTGGGAGAGCCAATTATTTCTTACCTCTAACCGGCTCTCCTTACTTATATAATTTGACTTAGCAACTAAACCATTGACCACCACCATGTAACTTTCTGGATAAGTAAGAATTTAGCTAACATCATAATTCATGTATTTTTAGTGGTTCCCTGAAATTTTCCCCCTCCTTCCAATTTTTTTTTTTAAAAGAAGAGGTAGGTTTATGAGACATGCATTATGGGACTATTGCATTCATCTTGCCATTTATGTTAAAACTACATTGACATTTCAAAAAATTCTGTAAGCAGACCATGCAGGAGTAAATTAATGTACTAATTTAATGTTTTTAAATTACTAGGGGTTTTTTTTGTAGTTTTCTGGCTAAAACTAGCAGAGTTTATGGTGGTTGTGAAAAATTTGATTAATGAAGCTTATTAATTTTCTCTTACACAACACTTTATTTCCCAATTAATTTTGAGAGTGTGCTACCAGACACATTCATTTGTGTCTATATGTGCCTGAATGTATGCAAACTTAACTTTGAGTCTGGTTTATTATGTTTAGTATGAATTTAAGAAATGTAAAATATTACCCAGCAATTGCATATATTTTTGCTATTTGTTAACTCATTCAACAAAAATGTTTTTGTACCTACAATATACAAGGAACTTACTAGACACCAAAAGCATGTTAAAATAATTATCAAAAAGAAAGATAATTACAGAGCTTAGAAGTCACCAAACGTAAGTTTAAATGACTTAAAATTTTCTTCCTCTGACCATGTTTACACAAAGGAAGCATAGACAATATGTTTCCAAGCTGGCTTTTCAAGCTCTAATGTTCATTATTCACAGTCTGGAGGCAGCTGAAGGAAACAAAAATATTTTTAAAGGGCAGCCTTCTCTGTCAGACCAGGTCAGATCCCATCTGCCAAAATTTTCAGTATAAAGACTTTGTTCTGTAACTTTAAAATTCAAGATAAAAACACACTTGAAAAGATTTCCAAGTAGAAGAGGATTGGAGGCAAGAAAAGAAGAGAAAGAAAAGAATCTCTACAATATTCCTACCTTCCAGAAAGGACTTAATTCTTTTCTCTTGGCTTCTCTCTTGTGCCTGCCTCTCTTTTCAGGTTAAGCTGCCAGCATTGAGGGCTCTCTGGCCCACCCCACCTCTCCCCCTCCTTGTCTTCCTTTCTCCACCTGGAAAGTATTTGCCCAGAGCTGAGGCTGAAGTTCCCTTTAAAGATGCCGCTGCTTCAAAGGGTAGTCATACTTCTTGCTGATCCTCTTTTCCTCCAGTAGAATCTATCACTTTCCATAACATTCTCATCCAAAAATATCCTATCTACTGAAAATCATGCTATTTATTCCAGCAGCCTCTGTCCCCAAGTACAATAAATGCTTGTGCCTAGCAATATTTTGCTTTGAGAGTTTTTTTTCACCCAGGCACTTTGGGTGTAGGCATTTGTGCTTCAGGTATTTTCTGTTAAGGCTTCTCTGCTGGCTCAGCAGTAAAGCACCTCCTGCCGATGCAGGAGACTTGGGTTTGATCCCTGGGTCGGGAAGATCTCCTGGAGAAGAAAATGGCAACCCACTCCAGTATTCTTGCCTGGGAAACCCCAAGGACAGAGGAGCCTATTGGGGGTCTCCATGGGGTCTCAAAAAGTTGGATGTGACTTAGGGACTAAACAACAACAGCAACAAAATTCTCTCTATCAAGCTGTGCTTGCATCTGAAAGAGCCAGCTAAATTAGACTGGTACAATCCTTCCATCTAATTTGAGATGGGTTTTCTACAGAGGTGTGCCCCAGGATCTTTTTTTTTTTTTTTTTCATATTTATTTATTTGGCTGCCCTGGGTCTTAGTTGCTTCATTGAACTCTTAGTTTCGGCATGTGGGATTTAGTTCCCTGACCAGGGATTGAACTCGGCCAACTGCATGGGGAGCACGGAGTCTTAGCCATGGAAGGCTAAGACCACCAGGGAAGTCCCTGCCTCTGGATTTTTAACTGTTTTCTACTTACCAGACCTTCCCACAATATGGAATAAATCTAAACCTACTTCCTTGATCTTGCATAGGGTGTCACAGAGAGTATTGAATACATGTTTGTAGACTCCTGCATCTGAGAGTTTATTACCCTTTTCTATGTCTAGACGGGGCAGAAGAGGAAACTGGCTTGATCTGTAAGAGAAGATTTGTATTAAATATAAGAAACAGCTTGAATTTTGTAAGGTCTTGGCAGAAGGAGGTTGTGGAGGCTTCCTTGAAGGTCTTTAGAAAGGAGGGGGGGAAACTAATCTTGACAGGTAGCTTCATCCACTCCATTCAGGAGCAGAGAAGAAGCAAGGGCTGACATGCAGCCTGGTGAGTCAATTCAGTGACTGTGCCTCTGGAAACAGAGTCCCAGTCCATGCTTGGACAGGAAAATCATTGTCTCTGTAAAAAAAAAAAAAAAAAAAAGGCTGCTATTTATTCGGTACAAAGCACTTATGTCCATTTCATCCAAACGCTATAACAATCCTTCAAGGTAGATATTATTGTCATCCCCATGAGGGAACTGACACAAAATGGATTAAATGACTTGCCCAAAGTCATAAAACTGGTAGGTGGTAGAGAAGGGACTGAAATTCAGAGCTCCTCGGAACCCAAAGGCTGTGCCCCTAGTCATTACCTGGTATTGACTCCTTCCAGAAGGGGTCATGTCAGCGTGTTCACCATGGGCAACAGTTCATCTGTGGAGAATTTTGAGTCTTAACATTTGTAGCTTCAGAAATGGGAAAGCCAACTTATGGCACTTACTTGAATGCACTTCTTTATTTAACTTGGGTCACAGATTTCTACACAGTAAATTCTCACTAAATGCTTACTAACTCACTCCCCAAACCTAAACATTGTGATTTTAAGGAACAGAAAAAAGCCCAGGGGCAAATCATTACTAAACCAACACTTATTGACAGTATCAAGATTTAGGACTATAATTTGCCTTGTGCAATGAGTAGATATCACATTACAAATATTTTGCAGTGATGTTTTCCAGTGAGTTTCCTGTTTCTTTCAAGGTAGACATTAACCAGCATGTAGTTTAAATGATTGTAGGATCTATTGGAGGAGTTAATCTGCTAACTTTGGGTTATGCTATCTTTGGAAATATTTGTGCTTCTGCAACTAAATCATAATCAGAGAAGACTAACCGATGAAGTCCACGTATTACCTGTTATGTATTCCTAATTTCTCTCTGTTTTGCTGTTTGTTTGTTTTTTATTGACTTTTCATCTCTTTCTTTAGGGGAAGTTAAATTAATAGCACTGTATATGTTTAACTGCATAGGAAATAATTGGACAAGTGAACTGGAATTACAGCTTAAACAAATGCTAAAGTCTTTGAGTATTGTAATTAAGTCAAATAAGCCTCCACCCAAATCTAAGAAAAAATAAACAGTAGAAACTAATAATCATTATCTTGCTTTTGAAAATATTGACAGTGGCCCTGGAAGGGATTTGGAGCATTAAAAGGAACCTCCCTGTGGGAGGCTTGAAGCCAGGACTGCCAAGCAAGAACAGTTTACTGCCGCAAGCCAAGTACTATTCGAGGCACGGAGGCCTGAGAAGTAAGATCCTGATACCCTTCATTTCCCCCTGCTCCCTGGTGGCTCAGACGGTAAAGAATCTGTCTGCAGTGCTGGAGATCTGTGTTCGATCCCAGGGTTGGGAAGATCCCCTGGAGAAGGGCATGGCGACCCACTCCAGTATTCTTGCCTGGAGAATTCCATGGACAGAGAAGCCTGGCGGGCTACAGTCCATGGGGTCACAAAGCGTTGGACAGGACTGAGCGACTAACGCTATCTTTCTTTCACACTTGATTTCCAAGCCCAGTGTGGAGGGTGCTATTGCTATACTATGCTAAGTCACTTCAGTTATGTCCGACTCTTTGCAACCCCTTGGACTGTAGCCCACCAGACTCCTCTGTCCAAAGGGTTCTCCAGGCAAGAATACTGGAGTGGGTTGCCATTCCCTCCTCCAGGGGATCTTCCCGACCCAGGGATCAAACCTGCATCTGATGACTCCTGCATTGGCAGGCAGGTTCTTTACCACTAGTGCTGAGCAGTTTGTACCAGCGATGTACTTTATTTATAGTTCTCCGTCCAAATCCAATCTTCTTTTGATTTGCTTCTCTCAGGTTACTTGTAGTTTAGCAGTTCAATTCATTGCCTCATTGTGGAACTTGAACAGTTACAGTTCAGGTAACCAATTTACCCCATGGATATAATAGAAGTTCACACTCTTGAGTTACACCCCTGACTCTTTTTATCCATGGCACACTTTGCAGCCCACAAGCTCAGTGGGTAGGAATCTCGCACTGTCCTTTTCTTGTAGATGGATGATCTGTGTTTACTAGTGGCAATGAGGAAAGAGAGATGAGGAAATTCAGGAAGAATAAGGTAACTGCTTTGCTCAGTTCCATTAGTTTTATCCTATTTTAGGTAGGAGGCCAACAAGCTGGCCCCAGTACACTGTTCCTCACAGATGATATGTTTGGGGAAAAAAGTATTACTCATTCCTCACTCTCCCTGCCAGTGTCTGCCAGCAATATTTGTGGCAGGATGTGGAGAAGGCAGGGATTCTCAGATGGGGGCATAAGCAGTGTCCAGACAATGGAGGGACATGCAGTTAGGTCCTGAAAACAGCTCTGTGTTGAGAGGGAACCCCAGGCCGAGAAAAGAGAAGTGGGTGAGTGCCAAGCTTGGGTACTCTTTACCTAAATGTGAATCATACTGGCAAATGATATGGAGCGTGTCATATTCTAGACCCTTTTTATGTAAATATCTATTAAATCTTCACAACAATCACATGAAGCAGGTACAGTTCACTTCACAGGTGAGGAAACAGAGGCCTAGAAAGCTTTAAACAATTCACCCAAGCCAGCCAGCTAGTGAGAAGCAGTGTCTAGACACCACCAGCTCTGTGAGCCAGCAGTGCGTAGGGGCTCGGCTGTCCGGTGAGCCTGGAGGCAGGTGAGGGCTCAGCCCAAGTGCCGCGGAAGAAGGGGCTCCCAGGGAGGCGGCCTCTGGAATATGGATTCAGTAGGAGGAAAATGCAGCCCCCAAAGACTGACACACAAGGTGAAAAAATAAACCAGACTTGTTACCTAAGGGATTCACGTAGCAAAAAGGAACCAGTAATGGAGACCTAGGTTTAATAATAATAACATAGTCGTAACCACCATTTACCGTGTGCCAGGCATGGCAGTGGATGTTTTTTAGTTATCTAATCTGCAGAGTCATACAAGATGAGGGTTTTAGTCTCCATTTTCCAGGTGAGAAAACTGAGGCTTGGAGACTTTTGCATTACCCAACTTCCTATGTCTACAGGGTAGTGAGGCCAGAACTACAAGCCTATGTCTATCTAACTTCCAACACGGTGCTTCAGCCTCTGTGAAACCATGGCAGAGAAACTCACACATCAGACAACAAGGGCGGAAGAGTAGGGGTTAAACAGGCTCAAATGCCAGGGCCGCAGGAATGCAGGGTTAGGAGCCTGGGAGGCAACTGAATGCAAAATCTACAAAGATGTGAGTGTCCTAAAGTAATGATTGTTCCACCCAAGTCTGGGACACTTGCCCAGTGGGGACTGTTTATTTCAACTTTCCACCCAGTTAGTCAGGTCCCAACTCTAGAGGGTAAATCCAACATTCCAATAAAACTCACAAAGCAATTTTATTTTAAAGGTGATTTTCTAAAGGTCATATTATAAGACTGGTTTCAAGAACAAGTTACCTTCAGCTTAAGACATAGAAGTACAACAGATTCCCTGACTTATCGATTAAGGGCATATAATAAAAATATATATCTGATTTTGACTATAATTACAATAGTTTCACCCATACAGTTTAGGGGAAACTTGCTCACAGCGCCCACTCATGGATACTCATCCGCACTACCTTCCTATGGCCCTCAGCGCTCCATCTCCAGCCCACTGTCAAGCTCTTACAGTGATCATGCTGCAGTAACTGTTATTGTGGAATGTTTCAGCTTCAACTCTCTAAGTTACCCCCTGCGTTTTGCCATCTAAAATACTACCATCTGCCATTTAAAATTAGAATCCTTTTTAATTCTAGAATCAATTGTAGTTCTAAATTCTAAACCACTTAGGTTAGACAAGAATACTCAACCCAGCAAGCCTCCTGTTCAGATCTGATGGAGAAATCAAAAGCTTTCCAAACAAGCAAAAGTTAAGAGAATTCAGCACCACCAAACCAGTTTTACCACAAATGCTAAAGGAACTTCTCTAAGCAGGAAACACAAGACAAGAAATAGACCTAAAAAAAAAAAAAAAAAAACCCAAAAGCAATTAATAGTAATAGGATCATACATATTGAAAATTACCTTAAATGTAAATGAATTAGATGCACCAAGCAAAAGTCATAGACTGGCTGAATGGGTGAAAATGTGTGCATGTATGCACTTCCACCTACGACATTACTTAACTCCCCAAATTGTACATAACTCAGTAAATTGCTAGGTTAATCACGTTTCCATTATGGCCTGCAATTATAATTATCTTTTATTTTTTTGTATAGTTATTGATTGTGATAAAAATCTTTAACTACTGTGATTATGTAACTATTATTCATTTTAATGCCATTGTATCATGATTGATCAACAGAAAATAATAGAATTCTATATCACTAAAACTACCGTTTAATTAAAAAAACCTATAATCACTTTTTAGAATCCAAAACCACATTAGAATTATCTTGGAATTTTTTGAAAAATACAAATGCCCAGGTATTGGTTTTTTCTCCAAAATGGCAGATACGATTCTAATGAGCAGCCATGTTTTAAAACAACTGGACTCTACGATCTTTTACTTTTATCTAGTTTGTTTGACTCTTTGTATTTCATGTTCAGTGCTTTCATTTAGTTAATGTTTTCCAATTTGTCTCTTTTTTTGTTGTTGTTGTTCTTTCTCAAGCCTTTATCAAATGTAGTAGAAAAGCTTTTGTATACATATGTATATAAATGGAACTTCCTGGGTAGCTCAAACAGTAAGGAATCTGCCTGTAATGCAGAAGACCTGGATTTGATCTGGGTCGGGAAGATCCCCTGGAGGAGGGCATGGCAACCTGCTTCAGTATTCCTGCCTGGAGAAGCCCATGGACAGAGGAGCCTGGTAGGCTACTGTCCATGGGGTCACAAAGAGTTGGACATGACTGAGCGACTTCACTTTCTTTCTTTCTTTCTTAATATACATACCAAAAAATCTAAAAAATCATGTAGTTGTGATACTTTTCTGAACACTTATTCCAGTAACTTTCCAGCTGAAAATGTGGAGGCAAATTTTCCGTAACAGGGTACAGGTACCAAAATCTTCAAATGTTGATGTGTTGTTATATCATAAGTCTCACTAATTCACAATTTGATATTATATACAATACCTACTCAGGTTTTTCAAGTTTTTGATGAGTTCACAGCACATTAACAAAGCTTCTAGGAAAATTGGACTACCATGACCAAAGAAAGATGGTTCAGAGTGCACAAAATTCTGACCAGGATAGCCTAAATCAAGGAGTGGTTTGTTTTAGGAAACAATTCTACCCAAAAGCAACATGGGAAGAGAAGTGAAGTGTTCAGTGAGACTTCCCTGGTGGTCCAGTAGTTAAGATTCTATGCTCCCATTGCAGGGGGCATGGGCTCAATCCCTGCTAGGGGAACTAAGATCCTGCAAGCTATGTGGCATTAAATGCACAACTGACCCCAAATTGTCATTTGGTATTCTTTGTATCATAGGATATAAAAGCTACTCCATCTATGGAATATAAAGCTGACACCTAACACAATCAAAATTTCCCATATTCAGTATCCCAATATTTCTGATTGTACCAAAAAAAAAAAAAAGAAAGAAAGAAACAAAACAACCAGCAAATTGTTACAACAGCAACATGGATGAGCCTTGAGATTGTCATACTGAGTAATGTCAGACAGAGAAAGACAAATATCATATGATATCATTTACATGTGAAATCTTTTAAAATGGTACAAATAAACTTATTTACAAAACAGAAATAGAGTTGCAGATGTAGAAAACAAGCTTATGGTTACCGAGGGGAAGGCGGGAACATATTGGAGTTGACAAAGACACACTATGTATAAAATAGATGACTGATAAGGACCTACTGTATAGTACAGGAAACTCTACTCAATACTCTGCAATGGCTTATATAGGAAAAGAATCTAAGAAAGAGTGGATATATGTATATGTATATGTATAATTGATTCACTTTGCTATACACATGAAACTAACATAACAGTGTAAATCAACTATACTCCAATTTTTAAAAAAAGCACTTATACTTTAAAAATGAATGAAGTGGGATTCCCTCTTTCTTAAACATACTACTAGAACTACTAAAAAACTTGCATTTACAAACTAATTAATAAAAATATTCATCTGGATTGAACGAGAAGGTAGACAGGGACCACCGATAGGACCCGGTGTGTGATATTAACCACACATAGCTTCTTTCTTGCTTGCTTCCTCAGAGTCTGGGCTCTCCTCATTTTCAGTTTCTCCATTTTATGCAGGTAAACTTCCAACCAGAGGTTTGGTCACTTCTGCCTGTTTGCACTTTTCTGTCTGAAGATTTAGCCTTTCCCGCTATCTTTTCTGGCTCTGTCTCCGTTTTTGCAGGAGCAGGTTTAGATGACAGCCTCCGGGATCTCCTCCTGGGGTCCTCCTTTGCTGTTCCCTCTGCATGTTCTTCTGGGGCATGCTGGTGGCGGGGAGGGCGAACGCTGGGGGTGCTGAGAGAAATCCAGAAGCTGACCTGCCAGCAGTGGACACACTGCTGCTCCTTCTGCTGCCAGAGTAGCTGGGACTCCTCATGAGCCCTCTTCTGATTTCCTTTGTTTTATTCTCTTTGCTTTTTGCTATTCTGATTGAGTGACTTCTAACTATCCTTGTCTCCTAGATCACTGGTCTGTTTTTTAATTTTTATTTTTGCATTCTCTGATCTCCTGCTGGTGTCTACTAGTGTATTTTTCACTCCAGTTAATGAATTCAAAATTGTGAAAACTTTCTTTTTTTATATCTTCTAGCCCTTTCGTGAAGGAGGCTTACAATTCTTTTAATCTTTTGTTGATTCTCTACCTGAATTCATCCAGTTTTCTAGTGAGTCTGATAAGCATCTTATGATTGTTACTTTGAATTCTTTATCTGATAAACTTTATCTCCTTTTCCTTTAGTTCTTTTTTTTTTCCTTGATGCTTTATCTTGTTCTTCCCTTTGAAAGATATTCTGTAGTTTTTTTGCCTAATTCTGTTTCTATCTGGACATGGAAAAACAGACTGGTTCCAAATTGGGAAAGGAGTGCATCAAGGCTGTATATTGTCACCCTGCTTATTTAACTTATATGCAGAGTACATCATGTGAAATGCTGGGCTGGATGAAGCACAAGCTGGAATCAAGATTGTCGGGAGAAATATCAATACGCAGATGACACCACTCTATGGCAGAAAGTGAAGAAGAACTAAAGAGCCTCTTGATGAAAGTGAATGAGGAGAGTGAAAAAGTTGGCTTAAAACTCAGCATTCAAAAATGAAGATCATGACATCCAGTCCTATCACTTCATGGCAAATAGATGGGGAAACAATGGAAACAGTGACAGATTTATTTTGGGGAGGCTCCAAAATCACTGCAGATGGTGACTGCAGCCATGAAATTAAAAGACACTTGTTTCTTGGAAGAAAAGCTATGACCAACCTAGACAGCATATTAAAAAGCAAAGACATCACTCTGCCAACAAAGATCCATATAGTCAAAGCTATGGTTTTTTCCAGTAGTCATGTATGGATGTGAGAGTTGGACTAAAAAGAAAACCGGGCACTGAGGAATTGATGCTTTTGAACTGTGGTGTTGAATAAGACTCTTGAGAGTCTCTTGGACTGCAAGGAGATCCAACCAGTCCATCCTAAAGGAAATCAGTCCTGAATATTCATTGGAAGGACTGATGTTAAAGCTGAAACTCCAGTACTTGGGCCACCAGATGGGAAGAACTGACTCACTGGAAAAGACCCTGATGCTGGGAAAGATTGAAGGTGAGAAGAGAAGGGGAGGACAGAGGATGAGATGGTTGGATGGCATCACCGACTCGATGGACATGAGTTTGAGCAAGCTCTGGGAGTTGGTGATGGACAGGGAAGCCTGGTGTGCTGCAGTCCATGGGGTCTTAAAGAGCCAGACACGACTGAACTGACTGACTCCTGAACTGTGTTTCTGCCTATATCAGCTTCATCGCTGAGTCTTGAAAGCGTGGCCTAATGTAGGAGGTGTTCTATAGGGCCCAGCTGTACAATCTCCCCTGGTCAACACAGCCAGGTGCCCCCAGGGTATCCCTGTGTAGGCTGCGTGTGCCCTCCTGTGATAGGTGGACAGCAGTTGTAGTGGGTGTGCTGGTGGGTGAGGTTGGTCCCCAGGCAGGCTTCCCTGTGACTGCGGCAGACACCCTAGGAGGTGGGGTTGGTCCCTGGTCCAAACACCCACAGGCCTGGCTGTGACTGCTGTGGGGAGGGGTTGCTGGGGTGTAGGCCTGGCCTCTTGGGTTCTCAGGAGAAGGCAGAGCCAGAGCAGGTAGTGTTAGCTAGGCTGATGGAGACTGACAGAAATGGGGCCCACTAGCACCAGGCCAGCTGAGCCGGAAGAAAGTGAAAACAAAGGATGATGCAGCACTTCCGCCCCCCAGAGGAAGTTCCACTGGACCCTCCAGCTCTGGGCCCCGAAATGGGTCAGGGACTCCCCGTCTTGTATGGCCCGGGAGCTTTTCAAGCCGCTTCCTCTGCGCTGGGGTTTGCAGTGAGTGAGTTTGTGTGCTGAGTTCTTGAAGGCTGAAGTCTCTGCCCTCTCCCAGGGCACCTCCTATCCTTGTCCCGCACCCCGACTCCCCCAGGGGTAAGCCCTGCTGGTTTTCAGAACCAGTTCCTATGGGGACTCAGCTTCCCGGTGCAGGTCCTGGTGCTGGGGAGCACGATGTGGCACTCGGCCCCCTGGCTCCTCAGAGGGTACCTCTGTGGCTGTGATGTCTCTCGGGGTTGTGAGTTGCTTCACAGCAACCACAGAACCAAGGTTGGGTTCTCACAGACCAGGAGTCTATCTCCTGCCTCTGTCATCGTAGCCTTTTCCTTATACCTTTAATTGCAGAAAGTCTGTTGTGCTAGTCTTCGGGTCAGTCCTGAGGGACAGTTGCTCTTTCTGAGGTTGTAGTTCTGGTGCGTCCTTGGGAGGAGGTGAGCCCAGGATCGTCCTACTCCGCCAATTTGATGCGGAGTTTGTGCAAGGCGCTACCCTAAGCACTTGGCCGAACCCGGCTCTGCTGCTCCATGAGCAGTTCCCTGCCCCAACGCTCAGTTTCTGCCTCCAGTTCCCAGATGTCGGGACCTGCCCCTAAGACATCCCAAGAGGGTAGCAGAAAGGAGTACCTTTGCTCTGTCAGAAACTCTCAGATGCCAGACCCAGAAAAGCCAGTTCAAGAGCGATCCTGCTGCCCCTCACTGCCAGCCACCTTCAGATCTGACATAATATTTATAGTTTAGGAAACTTACGAATTTTTGCCTAGCTAAAAAATTTATGACATTTTGGTTCCACTTCTTTGACTAAGTATGAATAGAATGCTAGATTTCTAATTTATGTTCACTCAAAACTTTGATACAGTTCCGTTTATTCCTGCATCTAGTATTACTGCGAAAAGTCTAGACAGCTTATTATCTTAATAATTTTCTTCTAAAAACTTTGAAGTTGAAACTTTTAATCCAATTCTAAGGATACAAAGAAATACTAAGCTGTAAAAAAAAAAGAACAGAAAATTAACATGTGATACAGTATTAGTAACTAAAGTACAGATTTGTTCAAATTTCACAAAATTTTATGCTAGTTTCCATTCTTTGTTTTCATACCTATTCAAGATTTCACATTGTATTTAGTTGCATGAGCAACTTCAGCTGCATGCAACAAATTCTGATGAATTATTTTCATTTTTATTCTCTTACAATTATGTTCTAATTTTTCTTGTTATGGCTTCTTCAATACACCCATCATTTAAAAATGGATGTTTAATTTCCAAATATATGCGATTTAAAAAAGATCTTTGATATCAGTTTTTCATTTAAGTGCTTTGTTCTCTGCAATCTGTGCTTTTTCAGTCTTTTAACTTTATCGAGATTTTCAAAGTCAAATGTCTCTCTCGGAAAATGTCACATTGCACTTGAGAATCTGAGGGTTATTTTCAAATATCTTTTGATATTGATTTCTAACATAATGCCTCAGTGATAAAAGAACAAATTCTGTATGATTTCAATACCTTTAGAGCATGAAATTTTTGCACCTTGTTTTATGTCCCTGGATATGTTCCAGTGTCTTACAGTTTATAGTCCATGGGAACTTGAATAGAATTTGTATCCTGCTGTTGTGTGAAAATCGTATAATCTTAGTTATGTTGAATTGGTTCATAGTGCTTTTCAGGTTTACTGTTGCCCTCTACTTTTCTGTCTACCCATTCTATTAATTTTTGAGAGTTTGATGTTGAAACTCCAGCTAAAAATCTTTATTTTTTTAAGCTGAAGTTTTTGGTTGGAGGTTCAATATGAAGCTCTCAAAAATTAATAGAGTGAATAGACAGAAAAGTAGAAGAATATAGTAGTCGTGAAAAGCACTGATGCATGTTGATGAATGGCAGAAACCAACACAATATTGTAAAGCAATTATTCTCCAATAAAAAAGTAAAATAATAAAATAATTGTAATATATAGTGGGACTATGTGTAACTTTGTTTTGTATTTCCGAATCTCCTGTAAATGTGTTATCATACTTTTATAATTTAAAAAATTAAAATAAAACACTTTAGCTAGAGACCGTGAAGTAGCTCCTGCTTTCATTATACTAATAAGACTGAGTTATTTACTTTTATCATTTCCGTCATATTCTGTGGCATGTAACTGAACAACAAAACAATAATAATAAAGTTATCTAGCCCAGCTCTTCTCAGGCTTTAATATGCTTGTCAATTACATGGGTATGTTATTAAAAAGCAGTTTCTGATATAGTCAGTCTAGGGTAGGCTTTGAGGTTTTGCTTTTCTAACCAGCACACAGATGATGCTGATGCCAGTCCAGACACTATGCTCTGAGTAAGGAGGACCTAGAAGACTGAGGTTTCTCCAGTTACTTGAATCACTTGGGTGATTTACATGCTTTTACTTGCTGCTCTCCCCAGTGAAACACTGTTGACAAGATTATATCAATTTTAGATTAAAATGGGGTTGGGACTAAAGAACATTTCCCCCAAAGGATAAATTTGCTTATTTGTCCACTTATTTCTTTACTCTAGGATAAGATGAACAACTTTTCCATTGAGAAGAAACTTCTTTCTCCTGATGTCTGAAAAACAGAAGAAACCCAAGTTTGTTTCACAGTTTAGATGTGTACAAAAAGCATATATTAGCCTGTAATTCCTATTATTGGTATTAGTTCCTATCTGTAAAGTAATCCAAAGCAATGAAAGACTATTAGTAAAGTTTGCTAAGCACCTGAAAACCATGAAGGAAAATATTATATTTATTTTTAGTTGTCACAGTTGGAATACATTGGATATCTAATTCAGCTTATTTTATTAAACATGCCAAATATGATAAGAAACAAAGGCATTTTATTGAGTCCTCAAGGTTAACATTATAAATGTTAACTTTTCACTGTAGTATAATTATGGTCATCCTTTAAAAAGAATATCCAGGTATAGGTAAAAGTTAGTAAATGAATGGTAGAGATGAAAAGCCTCTGACTCAGAGACAACCATTTTAATGCTAGCCTTGGTAGAGCTCATCACTTCTCTAGAATTTGTCCACTAAAAAGTAAGGAAGCGGGAAATTTATGAAGTGATCTTAAAAACAGGAGTGGGGGTGAGAGGTTTTACAAATACTCAATATAATACTGTTGGGCTAAAAATAGGTTAAAAGGAGAAAAGAAAAAAAAAACCCTAACCTTCCTTTCCCCCACAATTGTCAAAAGTAATATATATACCTTATAGAAAAACTGGAAAATAAAAGAAAAAATCCCATCTGTATTTCATTCCTAGAAATAACCACTGACAACATGCTGATATAGTTTTATTCTTTTTTCCCTTGCATGTTTTATTTCACATGTTTAAAATCACATTATATGGTGTATATGTTATCCCTTTTTAACATAATCATTCCTATTCATTAAAATATAACTGAATAATTATATTAAAAATCTGTATATGTTTGTACTAATTTTTTTTTGCATTTATTACTCTACTTTTTGGATATTTGTGTTTTTCAGATAGCGTCTCCACCATCTCCTGCATTGCAGGTGGATTCCTTATTGCTGAGCCACCAGGGAAGCCCAGTTTACTTACAGCCTTCCCCTCAAATTTAAAAAAGTTCTTTTTCCAAGTATTGTGATTGCACAACTTTCATTCACCTTCCTCTCTCAAGCTCATCTTAAAACTTTCTCCAGTTTATAGTTCTGAAGTTTGTTTCTCAGATTTAATGAAATAAATCAACTCAGGTCAACAAAGATTTGTTGACTGGGTATGTCCCTTCCCTGCTTAAAAATATTTACACTATGAAACAGTCAACAATCTCTTGAGTCAAAATCCAACCCTTTCCAGATTTAATATAAAAATTTCCATTTAGTTAATACACATTAAGAGATCCTACATGTAAGCCAGTTCTAGCCACCATCATGTTTATGGAACTCTCTCATCACTGGATACTTAAAAAACAGTGTTGTGAGCCAGTGACTAAAATTGGAAAGATTATATCTTCAATGAGCCAAGAAATATAATACCAAAAACTACCTGGAGTTGGGGTAAAGCATTTACTATTCTTATGAATCTAAAATCTTACCTTTATCAAAATTCTTACCATCAACCTTTCTGCAACCTTTGAACATTTCTGTGTGTGTGTGCATGTGTGCGTGTGCGTGTGTGTGTGTGTGTGTGTGTGTGTGTGTGTATACACACTACTTTTACTAATGTGCTCCAAGGCATAAAACACAGATGGCTATGGTTAGTATTCAGAAAATGAATGATGAATGTGACTTTATTCCTACTTATCATCACTGGCATCATTGTTTTGTCAGTTACCTTTTATTCATTATTTACTAGGCTCCAGGCATTGGGGCAAATCTTGTTTTCTTGAATAGCAAGATCCTATTTAACAATAAATACATTGCTCATCTCATGCTACAAATCACTATATATATGACAAGATAGCCAAGATTGAGTATTTAAGTAATTTGCCCCAAATCCCAAAACTTGCCCTAATTCACATGACACAAATGCCAGATGATTAGACTATTCTCTTTAAATATTGGCTGAATAGATTTGAACTTTCATGACAAAATAGGCAGCATCCTTTTGTTTCTGATTAATAAACATGTTGTGTAAGGAAAGATTAGAAAAGAACTTTGAAAACTGTTTTCCTACTGTAATAGAAAAATGGTTATTAGGTACTCAAGTACAGATACAACTCCAGACAATAATACTCAGAGAAGATTTCTGGGCTCATACACCTTTCCACGTGGCCATGGCCAAAAGGGACCTGGGATGATGATGTCCCAAAGGGAGCTGGCTGGTAGTTCCATCTAGGCAGCAGCAGAGATGCTCCTAATGCCAGAAGTCGAAATCTTGTTTCACTATAAGATAGATAGCTCAGTTTCCATTGGTTCTACCTGTAGAGCAGATACAAGCCTTGCTGTTAGCTCACAGACCCCAAGTGGGACTCCGTAGGTGACTGACTTTTATTTGCACACTGCTGCTCAGTCATGTCCAACTCTTTGGAACTCCATGGACTGTAGCCGGTCAGACTCCTCTGTCCATGGAATTCTCCAGGCAAGAATACTGGAGTGGGTTGCCATTTGCTCCTCCAGGGGATTCCCCCCCCCCCCCAGAGATCAAACCCTAAGTCTCCTGCCTTGGCAGGCAGATTCTTTGCCATTGAGTCACCTGTTTTTAGAAATGATGTCCCTTTTGATCAGAAATGATCAGAAATGATGTCCTCTTGGCACTTTGGGCTTTCAAGGTGATGTTAGAAATATCCTTCCCCATGACTGCTGTACTCCTGTCCCCAAACAAGATCCCCCCAGCTCATCCTCAGCTTTGTGGTCTGGGCCAGGGGCTCCCCAGCAGCATCTCCCTTACGGACCAACCACTAGCACACTCAGCCTTCCCCCTTGGGACTGATGTCACAGCAGGGTTTCCTTGCTAGGACTCCTCTCCCTTTTCCACTTTGGGGCCTTGGTCATTTGGGGTTAAATTCTGTTCTTCACTGCCCCACTGCATATCTTCCAAGACCGTTTCATGTAGAGGGTTTTTCATGCCAGGATTATTTATAATAATGAATAACATAGAGGATGATTTTTAAAATTACTATATAATAGGATGCCTCTGGTTATTTTTTTTTAATTTAAAAAGCACTTTTAAATGAAACCTCCTTTAAAGCCAGGTTACAAGGACATTCTTTCAAATGATAAAAAATATATAGCAATTGTAAACCAATGGCTGGTTTTGTTCTTGATGAAACCAACAGAAGCATTCTTTTCAAGGAGAGGACAAAAGAGAATTGCTTTTTTCCTAAAGATGCTTGGATCTTGCCTCCTTCATTTTATCTGCTCCTGGGTCTGGAATTCCTGTGCTTCCTGGGTTCAAGCCAGGGACAGTTGGCATGGGTGCTGGGTCACTTGAGTTGTAGGGCTTCAGCCCACTTCCTAATTTGGCCAAAGAGTCAGTCTCTCTCTGTTTCTCTTATTTCCACCCCTGTCATACTCCCTCTCTTTTCCTTTCTTCTTTCTCACCTTTTGTTACTTCCTTTGTTTTTTTCTCTCTGACTGTCTGTCTGCCTTTCTTTCTTCTTTCCCTATCAAGCCTTTATTTCTTTATGCTCTGGCCAATTAAAAAAAAAATTCATCACTTCAGTTTCTTGTACAATGAGATTTTTAGTCTCCCTGCTGTAAGTGTGCATGGATCATTAAAAGCTATGTCTTTTTCCTCTGATCCTGATCTTTACTTCACTATATTCTTTCATTTAAATTCTAATTTAAAGTTTATCAAGTTTGATCCTGGTAGCAAATATTGAAAGGAAATCCTGATAAGTTAAATAATATTGTTCATAACATTTAAAAAAATCTTCCTGGTTTGCATATAAGTTGGATTGTGTCTCCACGAAAATTTTATATTGAAAACCTAACTCCTAGTGCCTCAATAAAGTTGATTCTAAAAACACTTAGATTAGAAAAGAAACCAAGGCTCCTTGGAAAAATGTCTGATTCTAGACTCGAGGCAGGAAATCTCCAGGATGAATTTAGAACATTTTGTTGTACCAGAAAACAGGGAAGTTTCCAAAATTAATAGGTCACATCCAGAGCACTTAGGAGTCATCATAAAGCAGTCCTCTGGCCAAAGATGGGAAAATTTGAGCACAAAATAAATGACACTCACTGAATATATAAAGAGCCATGAGTTCAAATGGATATTTTTTTAAATGAGAGAGAATGAAGGCAAACAGCAACAACAGAAGCAAAACCCAGCTTCACTAAATACCAATCAAGATTGCAAAGGCACTAATCTTATCTACAAAGATAGTAACTGAAAAGAAAGGATCATCTATTATCTTACCTTTTCTGAACAATATGGTACTTTAGATACCTAAGAGTCCTAGTAGATTAAGGGAAATCCTCTTTACAGAATTTCAGTTAATAAATGTGGAAAGAATGATAGATTAGTAAAACTACCACTTTATAATCTACAAAGCATTGACTGACCGCTCATCAGTGAATGAAACTATTAGACAAGTGTTGATGGGAGATTTCTCATTGGAAGGGAAGGCTGGGCACCACCAGAATCTGTAATTGATCTTAACATGACACAAGTACAACAGTGGGACACTGAGTGCCACCTGGTGTTACGTTATCTGTGGCTTGATTAGGTTCATGTAATCCCTTTTGAGTATGTAGACTTTGTAGGTAGCACAGTCATGAAGGAGTGAAATGACATGATAAATGGGATTTACTTGAAAACATAAAAAGAAATAAAGGGAAAGTGGTGAGGTGGAGCATATGTGGGTAATCAATAATTGCTGGATCTTGATGAAGGGAACTGAGGGGCTCATCACCCTTTTCTTCCTATGTTTGTATGTGTTCATAGTTTTTCATAATGGGTTGTTTTACAGTAGATATAAAGAAACATTTGTTTATGGAAATAATAGACTGAGAAAGTTTCTTCCTTGGTCATCTGTTTAAAACAAAAAGAAAAACAAGAGTCAGACACCTCTTCAGAACTGTTCAGCTCACAAAGGGGTTCATTTCTCTGAGAACTGCCATCCCCACTCCCTTCCCCAGCCCGCCCACTGACCACCACACCTCTGGACCCTATGCCAGACCATAGCTAATTTCACTAGGTGAACACCACACCCAAGAGAGTCCAGTCAGATTCTTGCGGCCAAAGACTTAAACTTGAAAATCAAAGTTGCTTGTCAGACACTGCTGTTGGAGAATCATGGAGCTACGGAGGATTATATCCTGCCCAGCGAATGGGAAAAACACAGAAAGAGCTGATGGGGGTGGCAGGGTGGAGGGAAAGAAGCAGATGTAGAATTCTGACAGCGTTCTCTGCCCCACAGTCCTCCTTTCAGACTTTGAAACCCCTCTCACAAGAGAGTAACTTTTGCTCAAGCACGCCCTCTGTCACAGACTAGCTTGGGGTACAGGACACCAAGGTGTTAGAGAGTCTGGGAGCCAGTGGACTTGCAGAGCATCACTGGATACTGTCCCTCAGTCAAGGGGCCTTCGGCCTCACAGATGGGTTAAATCTTTGATCATTTAAGGAAATTTCTGCTGAGTGACTCTTTAACTTAATTACACTAGCTTTCTTATTATCTTTAATAAAACTCCTCAACTGCTAAAAAATTTTTTTAAAAGGGTCACTATGAGACCTACTTCTTACATAATAGTAAATTTTGTCCCTTGCCCTTTCCTTTTTCGTCAAAAGCTGCCTCTAGTAGGTCACTGCAATTGCAATCAAAAGACTCCTTAGTAGTACAACTGCCTTTAGTTTTATTTGTCTTAACTATAGTATAGTGCCCATGATTATAGATCCCCCAAAGACCACCTCAGGAGCCGATTCTGCTGCAAACACATGAGGGTCTTTTATGCTCGAGCAGGGGCTTCCACCTGCACTGCTCCAGTGGCTTAGGTAGGAGATCCCGGAGTAACAGCTGATAGGCATTTTCATAGTTTGTGGGGCGGGGTGAGGGGGTTTTTGAAACTTGTAAAACAGCGATTGGTGGACTTCCGCGTTGTAGTTCCTGATAGGTGTATTTAACCACAAACAGCCCCCTGATTGGTGTATTTTCGGCACTTGCCCCGCGTGAGCGGTGATTGGTTGTATCTAAGGTGGTGACGTGGGGTGAGGGCTGAACTAGTCTGTGGTTTTTCTGGGAACTTGGGTGTTGCCCTTTATTACAAGATGGCGGCTCTTTTTTAAGATGGAGTCACTTAAGCCCTACATAGTGCTTTCTTGGAGCACACCTTTGGGCTAAATAGCTTCCTTCCGGTTTATATTTCCACATCTCTATATATCTAAAGGTGAGAGAGTAGAAACTTTGGGTGGAGACAGCCATGTCTACACCCCACCCCTCACAAACCCTAGCTTCGCTTTAACCTGAAAAATTTGTTTGGTAGTATGAACAAACCTTGCTTAACTAATTATAATTGGATATGAAAGAGTTGCAAAGATAGGTGTCTAAAGGAACTTTCCACTCTGATGGTGACACTTGATCAATTCAAAGTGACAAAGGACAAGTGACAAGGCGATCAAGGAAATGTTGCTGCCAGAGGCAAGTGGGCAGGGTTACTAAAGGCCTAACATATCACAGCTTTTTTTTTTACAGTTCAGTTACAGCTCAGAGTTTTATTATCATACAACCTTCAGGTGTGAGGGCAGGCGAACTCCAAGGGAGAGGCCTCAATGGGTCTTGGCTCCCTCTTTTCAAACGTTTTTGTCTCCTCCTGAATGAGCCTGCCCTATGCAAATTAGGGCTAGCCAGGGAGGGGACGCGTTTTTTCACCTCATGTCACAGCTTCTGAAGTCTACTTATGGATTCTTCAAGTCTGAAATTTCTCTAAAGCTACAGTTCACAGTCTGGGTTGAATGTGAGACTTAGCAGGTCCCACAGGGGCAGAAATGTTCATTTCTTTGTTCAAATATACCTCACGTGCCTGGCACACACTTGACATCCAATAAGTGTTACTGCATGAAGTTATAGCTCTTGCAAATTTTTAAACCCAAATAAATTCTGACCCTAATGTAGCCCTGTAAATATGGAGATGGCCAGAAAGTTTGTTTGGTTTTTAACCAACCCAGTATTGATACAGAATGATTCTCAGTGCTATATGGCTTGGAAAACACTTTAGGAATAGTTCTGCAAGCTGATAATGTCAAAATAAAGAAAAATCACAGCATTTTATCTTTTAAAGGAGCATAGACAATCCTGAGGTCATCATATCAAAGTCTTCTAACAACAATCCCTAAAGTTCTTTCTCAAACTGTGGACAGGGAAATGGGTTCTTGAGAGCTTAGAGGGGACCCAAGAGGCAAAGCAGCTTTGCAGCGATGAAGAGCAGGCTTTGAGAATGGTGGTCAGACAGCCTCTCCAGTCTTCAACCACATCGAATTTCTCTTCTCTAACTTTAAGAGGGGCTGCTCTCCTCCTACTGTCTTAGATGCTCCTGGAAATTGTCTTTGAACAGTGACTCATGCAAAGAAATTTCCTTTTTTTGCAGAGTTGTGTGGTGCTTGGAGGTCAGAAGTAGTTCTGGCAATGCAGTCAGACAGTTGGGGCAGTGTTTATTCACCTGTAGGTTCTCTTCCTCCTGAGGTCGAATGTTTGTTGAATCCGGTTAAACATTGCTATGGCTTCCCAGGTGGTGCAGTTGTAAAGAATCTGCCTGCCAATGCAGGAGACGCAAGAGATGCAGATTTGGCCCCTTGGTCTGGAAGATGCCCTAGATTAGGAAGTGGCAACCCGTTCCAGAATTCTTGCCTAGAAAATTCCACAGACAAAGGAGCCTGGCAGTCTCTAGTCCATGGGGTCACAAAGAGTTAGACACGACTGAGCGTACAGAAACATTGCTAAGGATAAATTCAGACCCAAAGGTTCTTTTTGGAGTGTTATGAAAATATAACCAGAATTTTTATTGTGATTTCACCACAGTGAATAGTGCAAGATTTCTGGGCTGTGGTTTATTTGACCACAGTAAGCTGGTCATGGAACTATAAACTGAGGCTGCCTCGCTTCTTTGACAATACTTTTCCCTTGCCATGCATGAGCAACATGCATTTACCCTTCCATTCCTGTATGTTTTCAAAATCATTCATATGTCACTAGTTTTGTTGACTTTAATCCAGCAAGTATTTCTTAATATTTCAAGTACCTCAGACTCCTTTTAAAAGAAGAATCACAGGAACAAGCGTGATGGAATCTGATCTGACTACTTTTGTGTTCTCAATGGTTGCTTGAGGGAAATTTGCTGATCAAGGCAGACTTTCCTGACTTCTACGGAAAATGCATCTCCTCTCCATTTTCTGTAGTGAAGTGTGCCCTGGGTCTGTGTGACAGGTGGGGTCAGGACAGGGGAAAGGTGAGGGGATTCATGATCACTTCCTCCAACCGTAAAGAGTTAGGCTGCCTCCCTGAGTTTGGGTCTTATCTTGAGTTAGTTTCTGATTGCCTTGAGTGTGGCAACATGTAAGCTCTGATGTGGAGCCGGAACCATCGTAAACCCAAGTCAGATCTGTTTGCGTTCCTGATATCCTATACAGGATTTTTGCTAACTCATTTGACTGAGGACTCAAATAGACTTCAGGTGAGGTATGAAGACAGTGCTGGTGAACACGAAGAGGACTTGGGGAGGCCAGTATGATACTCCACGTTTTTACCCTACACTTGTGCTATATAATTTATCTTAGTCATTATTTTTCAGTCCAAAGTCTTTTCATACTCTTCATGAATGAACAAATGAACTGTTTTGTAAGTGTTTCATGAAATGTAAAATTAAAAGTGGGGATTTCCCTGGCGGTCCAGTGATTAAGACTCTGCATTTCCACCTCAGGGGGTGTGGGTTCAATCCCTGGTCAGGGAACTAAGATCCCACATACTGAGTGATGCGGCCAAAAAAAAATTAAAAGTGGTGTTCACTCATTCACTCGTCTATTCGCTTATTTAACAAACATTTATTATACACCTTGCATGTGCCAGTCACTGCACTGTGTGATATTAATATGTTCATTGCAATGTCAATGTAATTCTCTATTTCTCTTTTTGGGAGGTAAGAAGTGGGTTTATTTAGAGAGAAACACATTCCACAGACAGATTGTGGGTCACCTCAGGGGCCAAAATAATTTTCTTTTGTGTAAGTCTTGTATTCCATAACTTGTACATATTAATGCAAATACACTCTATTTAATAAGGAGAATGCAGATGTAAGCCTTACAAACATTTTAAATCTGATACAAATATTTCTGACTATAAACCAGAATTTCACAATGTACCTTTTCCTGAACATCCAAAATTCTTCCATTACCTGTTCAGTCAAGTAAGAATATAGAAAGAATTTGAGTGCATAAGAGTTAAAATCCTAAAGTAAGTGTAATACAGTCTCATATTGACTATTCATCACAATCTTTTAGGGGCAGTAAAATTTTGCACTGAGATAAAGACAACCTTAAAAGTAGGTGCTAGTTTTATTTTTCTATCAAGGATTTAATAGGGCAATGAACAATAACTTGTGGATTGTTAGGGAACTTACACAATCCTTAACAGTTATTAACTAAGTAATTCCATAATCATCAGCCCAATTACGCACAGGAAAAAAATCATATCTGACAAAAGAAATAATCACCTTTCTGCATGCGAGTTAGCTTTTCCAGTTATACATGCTCACTGGTTGCTCCTCATTTCCTAGTAAGTATGTCATCCTGGGAGGAACTTTGCCCTTTTCTGTCTTCAACGGAAAAAAAAAAAAAAAATTGAAGTATGCTTAGCAGGTCAATGTTCAGTCGCAGAAATTTCAGATCTAATCAAAAATAGCAACCCATTTGAGGACAGTCTGTTTCTCACGGACCCTAGGCTGACTGTGAGCTTGGTGGTGGTGGGCAGACCCAGGGGAGTCACAACACATTCTGAGGTGTCTCTGGAAAACAGTATCTGTCTCTGGGAAGGAGCAGTGTGTGTGTGCGCTCAGTCACTTAGTCAGGTCTGACTCTTTGTGACTGTAGCCTGCCAGGCTCCTCTGTCCACGGAATTTTCCAGACAAGAATACTGGAGAGGATCTTCCCCACCCAGGGATGGAACTCATGTTTCTTACATCTCCTGCTTTGGCAGGCAGGTTCTTTACCACTGCACCATTTGGGAAGTCCTGAGGAGCAGTAGGACAGGCTTAAAATGAACTCTTTCCATGGAGAAGAACAAAGCATGAGTTGAATTTTTAGGAGCCACAGTTGGCCTGGTTCTTGCCCCGAGAGAATCCAGTCCCTATATCAAATTTTGGAACTGAATACACCATCCTTGGTCCAACTGTGCATGGATCCCTCGACCATCTTGATTAAGTGAGCCTTGAATTTTGGAGCTCTCCTCTAGTGTGTAGCTAAAAGTCAAAATTCCTTATTGATACCTGCCGTTATCATCATGCTTACGACTGAAATCCAGTTCTTCTTGTGTAATATTTTGTGGAAACCAGGAGGTCTCTAAATACATACAAAAGAAGCATTTGCTTATTGTTACAAAGTTAAAAAGAATCATAGAATGTTTAAAGTTCTAAAGGGATTCAGAATTTATTTAGGATTGCACAAGGCTGGTAGACACATGATTTTGGTCTCTGCCCACTGTCCCTTCTCTCTTCTTCAGGTAAGGGCACTTCACTTTTTCTTTTGGGGAATTACCTTTACCCCATTGTTAGTCCACGACCGTTACATGGAATTGATTCTACTCCCTAGACCCAGAAGAGGGTCTGAAGGGAGTCCGCATGCCCTGACCACAGTGATTCTTCAAGCATAAGCGCCTGGTCCGGGTTGTGCCAGTGAGACCCAGCCTAATTTGATGGAGTTTCTGATGACTGTCCTCAGGGTTCTGATGAATATATGTATAGCATTTACCACTGAAAGCCTAAGGAATATCTTAAAGTCACAACAAGTCATTCAAATAGCCAGCTTCCCCTGTACTTGCCCACTTTCTAGTTGGGGATTAGTGATATTAACAGAGCATTTTAATAATACAATAAGAGCATTCATTCATTCAACAAGTATTCATTGAGATGATGAATACAATTAGATGCCTGATTCTGTACTAGGAATAGAGTTTGACAGAAAGAGCCATGATCATTGCCCAATCATGTTCTGAAAGATGTATATATGGGCACACACAGGAGAGGCATGTGACCTACCCCAGATGTATGCATATGGATGTCCAGGAGGGTTTCCTGGAGAAAGAGACTGGCCTGCTACATATCTTTGAATTGATTCTCCTTTAATTTTAATTTAATCTCATTCTCACAGCTACTATCTTAGTTCAGCCTCTCTTGTTTCACATCTGAATTATAGCAAGAGCTTTCCAACTGGATTAGATACTTCTACTCTTATCCTGGCCCCTAATGCCCAACTTCCCTGGTGACTCAGATGGAAAAGAATCTGCCTGCAATGCGGGAAACCTGAGTTTGATCCTTGGGTTGGGCAGATCCCCTGGATGAGGGCATGGCAACCTACTCCAGTGTTCTTGTCTGGAGAATCCCCATCGACAGAGAAACCTGGGGGGGCTACAGTCCAGATGGTCAGACACGACTGAGCAACTAAGCACAATACCCAGTTAATTCTTCACTGATGACAGAAAGATTTGTTTCTTAATAACATTTTATTGACATACTATACATACATAAAATTAAATATGTAAGCACACAGTCTGATGAATTTCCTCAACCAAACACACCCATTAATCAGTGCTCACATCGATAAACATGGCCAGCACACCAGAAGCCTATCTCATGCCCTCTTGTGTATACTCATCTCCTTTCATAAGTGAGGTTTTAAAAATGCTAATCTTGATGGACATGTACACACAGCTATATTTAAAATGGATAACAAACAAGGTCCTACTGTACAGCACATGGAACTCTGCTCAATGCTATGTGGCAGCCTGGATGAGAAGGGAGTTTGGGGGAGAATGGATACATGTGTATGTATGGTTGAGTCCCTTGCTGTTCACCTGAAACTATCACAACATTGTTAATCGATTATGTTGTTGTTTTTCCGTTGCTAAATCATGTCCAACTCTGTGACCCCATGGACTGGAGTCCGACAGGCTTCTCTGCCCATAGGGATTTTCTAGGCAAGAATACTGGAGTAGGTTGCCATTTCCTTCTCCGGGGGTCAAACACTTGCTCCTTGGAAGCAAAGCAACGACAAACCTAGACAGAGTATTTAAAAAACCTAGACATCACTTTGCCTACAAAGGTTCATCTAGTCAAAGCTATGGTTTTTCCAGTAGTCCTGTCTGGATGTTAGAGTTGGACCATAAAGAAGGCTGAGCTCTGAAGAACTGATGCTTTCGTACTGTGATGCTGGAGAGACTCTTGAGAATCCCTTAGACAGAAAGATCAAACCAGTCAGTCTAAAGGAAATCAACTCTGAATATCCACTGAAAGGACTGATGCTGAAGCTGAAGCTTCAATACTTTGGCCACTTGATGCAAAGAGCCGATTCATTGGAAAAGACCCTGATGCTGTGAAAGATTGAGGGCAGGAGGAAAAGGGGGCAGCAGACAATGAGATGGTTGGATGGCATCACCAACCCAACAGACATGAGTTTGAGCAAACTCAGGGAGATAGTGAAGGACAGGGACGCCTGGCATGCTGCAAGTCCGTTGGGGTTGCAAAGAGTCAGACATGACTGAGTGACTGAACAACAAGGGAAAATTGAATAAATAAGAAAGCAGATTAACATTTACCAAATGCCAAACACAAAGTTAGGCTCTATCTATGATGTCTCATTTTACCAAAGTGGGGGAGGGAGGATGGGCATAACGGTATAAAAAGAAAACCCAGCATGTCCTTTCCTTCCTTTGATTGAAAGTTATTCATTCATTTATAGTTTTTTCTTTCTAATTAAAAACAAACTGGAGAACCACCGAGATATCTAATTTCAAAGCTTATTTGCTTAACTATTAATAGCTTGAAAAACAATTCTATGGAAAGAAAAACATTACAAAAAGTTTTGGTGTAGGAGAAACTATCACTAGGTTGATGGTATAGCCAGAGCACCTAACACTGTTCATTCAGCTTCCAAACTGTCAGTGTAGGCAGGCAGGAAGTGCCACCTGAAACCATTTTTACTGACGCTTTTACAATCTGTACTTGGTTTTCAATGAAAAAGTTCTTCACAATAAATCCAAACGGCATAACATCAAAAACACCTGTCAGGTTGGCCCCTTCCCAGCAAGTCCATTTCTTCCCTAACATCTGTAACTTACCTGGCAGTGGGCTGGGACACCACCCATGCACCGCTGGGCTCTAAAAATTCTCTCAAAACTGCCTGCTCTTCTCAGGTCAGCAGCCCGCCCATGCCCTATTTAGATTTTTGCTGAAGAAAAGTTTAGTGACATAAATGCAGGTCAAAATCCAGAAATTCAAAATCAAGCCATAGGGAAAACACTCCTTAAGTCACTCTGGAGGTAGATAGATGCCTCGGTTGCTTCGTTGATCAACAGTATGGTACCACTATGATGCTTATCCTTTATATCCTAAACTTGGATGCTATGATATTTATCTTAGTCATCATTTTATAGTCCTGTGTTTTGCATGATCTTCCTATTCCTAAGTGCAGATACTAAGCCGTTTCTTAAGGGCTTAGAAGAAAAAAAAATGGTGGCGTTCATTCATTCCTCTCATTAAATAGGCAGGAATTTCCCTGAGGACAACGGCCTGAAGGGCCACAGTTTTATGTTAGGTTTAAGAGTTCTCCTAGCCCTGGTACAAGAAACAGAACAATCCCACTGTTCAGAAACAATTCTTTCTCCTCTGCTGAAGAGATAGGCAAAGCGAAGGTCCTTTTGACAGCAGGCTTTAACAGGAAAACTTGGCGTCACAGAATGCACCAGCTCTGTGGGCCGCGCCGAGGAGGCCGAGCGCAGGACCTGCGGGGTCGGCGGCAAGTCACGAGGTCAAGGCTGCGCCTCCGTCCGCTCCGCACCTCGGCCTCGCGGGCTCCCTCCCTCCCTCCGGCGGGCGTCGGCGGCCCCGGACGGCACGAGAGGAAGGAAGCGGTTCCCCGGTCCCACCCCCGGGCCGCCTGTCTCCGGTGCCCGCCTCCTCTCCGCCGCCGCGGCTTCGGGAGGGTCTCGCGCCGCCTGCCCGCGCCAGGGGGTGAGCCCGGCCCTCACCCTGGAAGGCAAGCTCCTGGGTCGCCGCGATTGAAGGCCGGGGCGAAGCTGGGAGGGAATATTCCGGGCCGAGGCTTGGCATCCGGGGCGCGGCCGGGGAGTCCAGGAACCCTGGAGGGGCGCAGGGGTGGACGGAGGTGCCGCCGGAGGCGCCCGGGGCCTGGGCAGGCCGGTCGGGCCGGGGGCGCGGCGCAGGGGAGGGACCCAGCGGCGCCGGGCTGGGCCGTCGGGTCCGCCCCCTCGCCCTGGAACCTCGCCGGGAGAGGAGCGGCGGGGAGGAGAGCGGGACCCGCGGGTCCTCAGGTCCCGGGACCGCCCTCTCGCGCTCCGGGGCGGGGAGCGAGCGCCTAAGAAGGCTGGAGCCGCAGCCGCAGCATGAGAGCGGGCGCCGGCGCTCCACGCTCGCGGCCGCGCGGCGGGCGGCGGCGGCGGCTCTGCCCGCGCTTGGCATGCGCGCGCGCTGGGGCCGGCGGGGCGCCCGGCGCGGCGGCCTGGGGCTGCACGGCGCCCACTTGGCGCTGCTGGCCGCCGGCCTGCTGTCCACCGCCCTGGCCATCTACGTTTGCTGGAAGCAGCTGCCGCCTCTACCCTGGGCCTCGCCGGGCCCGCCGCGGCCGGTGAACGTGCTGCTGTGGTGGGAGCCCTTCAGGGGCCGACACAACGCCCGCAGGCCGCCCCCCCGACTGCCAGCGGCGCTTCAACATCAGCGGCTGCGTCCTGCACACGGATCGCGCGGCCTACGCGGAGGCCCAGGCGGTGCTCTTCCACCACCGAGACCTGGTGAGGGGACCCCCGGACTGGCCCCCGCCCTGGGGCGTCCGGATGCCCCCGGCGGAGGAGCAGCAAGGGCTGGTGATGGACGACTCCGGGCCAGCGGCTGAGGCCGAAACCCTGGCGGCCTTGGGCCCCCGGCCCCCGGGCCAGCGCTGGGTGTGGATGAACTTCGAGTCACCCTCCCACTCCCCGGGGTTGCAGGGCCTGGCTGGTAACATCTTCAACTGGACGCTCTCCTACCGGGCCGACTCGGACATCTTCGTGCCCTACGGCTACCTCTACCCCAGGACCCATGCCAGCCAGCAGCCGCCGGGGCTGCTGCCCCCGCTGGCCCGGAAGCAGGGGCTGGTGGCCTGGGTGGTGAGCAACTGGGACGAGCGCCAGGCGCGCGTGCGCTACTACCGCCAGCTGAGTCAGTACGTGACCGTGGACGTGTTCGGCAAGGGCGGGCCGGGGCAGCCGCTGCCCGACGCGGAGCTCGTGCACACGGTGGCCCGCTACAAGTTCTACCTGGCCTTCGAGAACTCGCAGCACCTGGATTATATCACCGAGAAGCTGTGGCGCAACGCCTTCCTGGCCGGGGCCGTGCCGGTCGTGCTGGGCCCCAACCGTACCAATTACGAGCGCTTCGTGCCCTCCGATGCCTTCATCCACGTGGACGACTTCCCTTCGGCCTCCTCCCTGGCCGCCCACCTGCAGTTCTTGGACCGAAACCCGGCTGTCTATCGCGGCTACTTCAGATGGCGCCGGAGCCACGCTGTGCACATCACCTCCTTCTGGGACGAACCCTGGTGTCTGGCCTGCCAGGCTGTGCAGGAGGCTGGTGACCAACGCAGGAGCATCCCCGACTTGGCTGGCTGGTTTCAACAGTGAGGTCACTATCCCTCGGGTGTGACCCTGGAGGCCAGGTCTGGATGTTGTGCGGTGCCTCTCCTTGACTGCCGAGTCGTGGGACCGCATTTCCCAAATATCTGTTTTTAATCTATGGGAACAAGTTGTTTTACCAATAAGTATCATTCTACACAAAGACTGGGAGGGAAGGATCCTGGGTGCTCATGGTTTTTGCATAACTCGCGGTTGTCCGAGGGCATCCGAGATCAGGGGTGAAGAAGGGGACCTTTCCTCCTTGAAGGTGAGGAAACAGCTTACCTACAAGAAACCGTGGTCTGTGGCTCTGAATTTCCTATCTGCCACAGGCTATATTTGGGACCTGTGCTGAGTCCAAACTTCAGACTCTCCACTCACATGTCCCTGGGCCAAATGCTGCAAAACCCTAGTTTTAGAGCCTTGTTGCAGGATAGTGAAGGGACTGTGGCCGCCGGTGAGTCTTACTCTTTGTACCTGGATTCCTCAAAACCCCATCGCCTAAGAAAGGTGAGGAGGGCAATCCAAGACTCCACTGACTTCAGTAACAACTACTCTTGTTGTTCCCCTGCTTTATGAATGGAAACAAGATGCTGGATTATCCTTGGAGAAGAGTGAGAGTGAATATTTGGTGTACCTCACTTTATACAAATGTATTCCTGAAAGGCCGCTTTTAAATCAAATCCACTGTTAAAAAAGAGCACAGTGTTTAATGGAACCCTGTGGAGAATCCCTTTACAATGTGAATAATCATCTCCTGATTTCTTCTGTGTCTGTTTTTCTATAACCTGGATTTTTCAAAAAGCGTAATTACAGATGTGAAAATAAAGCAGAAGCAACCTTCTTCTCCCTTCATCCCAGAAATCCAGCCTATGTTTACATAGAAAAGGAAGCCATAGTGTCTCTTTCCACCGAATTATTTATTTTATTGTCTTTACTGGAGCTAAAATTTAAACCCGGAAAGTCAGTCCTCCAGGGGTGCTGGCATTACCTCTCGGCAGAACAGCGAGGGAGATTGCACTGTATTATGGAATCATGCAAAAGGAAAAAGTCTCCTGGCGGCTGTCAATGGCAGTTTTTGACTCTTGCCAGTTTGAAGTTAAATGTTTGGTTGCTGGGGAATAGAACTAAATCGGTGCCTGCAGTAAAACTTTCTTTTGTTACAAAAATCTGCAATTCTCCCTGGGGCCACCAGGTTCCCCTTCTGGTCTGTTCATGTGTTCAGGTACCTGCTTAGTTGCTCAGTGGTGTCTGACTCTTTGTGACCCCATGGACCTGCCAGGCTATTCTGTCCATGGGATTCTCCAGGCAAGAATACTGGAGTGGATTGCTATTCCCTTCTCCAGGGGATCTTTCTGACCCAGGAATCAAACCCAGGTCTCCTGCATTGCAGGCAGATTCTTTACTACCATCTAGATACAAATATTTCTAAGGCGCTTGAGACTGTGCTGTGGGACCAACTTTGAAAATATATCCATTGACTAAAAACTGTCGAATGAACAGCATGTTAGATGTCACCGTGTACCTTCACTATGTGAAAACTTGAGTGTGAGAAAGACAAAAATATGTAAGGCAAGGTCCCTATCATTAAGGCTCTTGAAATCTACCTTTGTCAAAAAGGAATTGGCAGAACTTATTTGTTAAAGTAACATTTTTTAAAAAAAATTAACATATTGTTGATTTACAACGTGGTGTTAGTTTTAAGTGTACACCAAAGTGACTGAGTTTTATATATATGTATATTATCTATGCATGCTAAGTAGCTTCAGTCGTGTCCAACTCTTTGTGACCCTATGGACTGTAGTCCTACAGGCTCCTCTGTCCATGGGTTTCTCCAGACAAGAATACTGGAGTGGGTAAACATTCTCTTCTCCAGGGGATCTTTCTGACCCACAGGTTGAACCCGAGTCTCATGTCTCCTGCATTGGCAGGCCGGTTCTTTACCACTAATGCCACCTGGGAAGCCCTACATTCTCTATAACATATATTATTAATAATATATATTCTTTTTCAGATTCTTTTCCATTATAGCTTATTACAAGATATTGAGTATAGTTCTCTGTGATATACAGTAGTTCCTTGCTGTTTATCTGTTTCACATATAGTAGTGTGTATCTGTTAATCCCAAACTCCTAATTTGAAGAGGAAGAATAAATTAGGAGTAAAGTGACATTCTTAATAGTACTATAAATCAGTTATTAGAAAGCCAGTTGATTTAAAGCCTAAAATAATGGGGTCTTTCTTTCCTCCTCAGTGACTAATTATTGAGGGTGAGGTCCGACATTAATTAGATTTATACAGAATTCTGCTGTAAACAGTAATTTTGCATTTGATTAGTACACTGAGCTGATTCATAAAGTGACTTTCATCTGTAAGCATTTGTTGCAGACTTGAAAAGCTCACTAAAATCTAGGTGCTTCAGTTCTTCCTGTTCCTTAAAAAGAGAAACTGAAATCCCTGGATAAAATTTCCTCATTAAAATATTGTCGTATGGGCAGAATTACTATATCAAGTAGAGTCATTCAATAAGGAAGGAAAAATTCTACTCTTTAACTATTTATGACTTATTGGCTAATGATCTTGGGGTTATTGGAAATCTACATGAGACAGTTGAGGGATAGTTTGGATTTTGAAGGTAATCTGGCTTAGATTTGAATTCCAGCCATATGACCTCAGGCAAATTAGTCATAACCCTGGGCCTCAGTTTTCTCATCTGTAAAATAGAGCAGGAAATGGCTTCACAGAAGCTTGTCCAGAGGATAAAAAGGTGCCTAACACATAGAGGTGACTCAACTGGTGACAGAAAAATAAGGTTTCCCCCCTTCTTGGAGTGATTTCAGGGTGCCTCCATATCCACTTATATGGGTTATAAAATTAAATCTCAAGATATGTTACAGAATATATCTGAAGTAGAAAGCAAGTGACCTCAAGTATTTCAAATGAATCCCTAAAGCTAGCCATGCTAACTGTTCAAGATGCATCATTGCTATTTAGATTGAGCTTGAATTTGCAGGGTAGGGAGAAACACCTATGCTTTCTTTGAAAACAATTTTTTAAAAAATCTGTTTTGTTAAGTTATATTAAGTATTATTTTACTAATACTCTCTTTAGTATTAGGTCTGTTTAAAACTAACCATGTATTTTTTTTTACTGCTAAGCATGAGGAAGCTATAATTGCAGTTTTATTCATGGGCAAATTCTAGGTAAGGAAAAAAATAATGTATTTTAAGGCTAATCTCATCAAAGAGCAAGAGAAATGGGCAATTGCTCATTTTATGTAATTTCAATTTTTTCAAGTCATTCTAAGTTGAGTAGTTTAAAATTTCATATAGTTTAGTACAAAAATGCATTAGAAATACATCACATATTCCAAAATGGCTTTCTTAAACTTTTCTTTCAAATTTATTACAAATTTAATTTACTATTTTTAGTGCTTGATGACTTTCATTACGAGTGCACCTGGAATGATACAACAGGAAGACAGTCTGACTCGCCTTCAGTATTCACAGGTCTTTACCAGTTTCCAAACCCTTCCTTAGCAGTAATTTCGAGGACACCGGGCAGCTTCATGGAAAGAGCTCACAGTTTATAGTCCAAACCTGGGTATGTGGTTCTGCCGCTGTCTGCCTCTGTGACCCTGATTAGGCAAGTTACTTAAATTAGCTTCCTCCTTTATAGTGCGTGAATGCCCTTTGCAAAACAGGGATTAAATGTGATGACGTTTGCCAAGGTGTTTTGTACATTGTAAAATGCTGTACATTTTCAATGTACTCTAAATTTTCAAAGCCCTAGAGCAGGTGTCAGCACACTTTTCTTCTGTAAAGAACCAGAGAGCCAATATTTCAGGTTTTACTGACCATACAATCTCTATTGCCGCTACTAATCCCTGCTGTTGGTGGTGCAAAGGCAGCCGCCGCCTATCTGCAAACAAAGGCGGTGCCATAGTTTGTTAACTCTGCTCTAGACTTTCAGAGCTACTAGGAATCTGAGGGGATTCCTGATGGAGTTTTCTTAGAAGGGACTTAAGAATTGGAATCTGAGAATTTTGGAGGTAGTTATTCCTAGATTACTAGACCAGCTTTGCAACATTTCCCAATTGTCTTATCGTGGGCAAATTAAACTTTCTGTGTTTTGATAGTCTCAACTCTAATTGAAGGTTATATGTAATTTATGAAGGTGTTGAGCGAATTAGAAAAGATACTCAAAGTACTCAGGACAGTGTTGGAAAAACAGGAAGCACCTGAAAGATGTTAGCTGTGATGATCACCTGTCCATTTTACTGAGAAGGGAGTGCAAGTGCAGACATGGTTAAAGACTTGTCTAAGATTACGGGAACAGTTGGGGCTTCCCTGGTGGCTCGCATGGTAAAGAATCTGCCTGCAATGCAGGAGACCCGAGTTTGATCCCTGGGTGGAGAAGATCCCCTGGAGGAGGACATGGCAACCCACTCCTGTATTCTTGCCTGGAGAATCCCATGGACAGAGGAGCCCGGCAGGCTATAGTCTATGGGGTCACAAAGAGTTGGACACAACTGAGCTACTAACACTTCCAGTTTCGCTTCACAGTAAGTGGCAGAACCAGACATGCTGGTGCAAGCCACAGCCCCTTTGAGCCTTTGTCACTTGAACTGGAAAATGAAGGGGTTGGACAACATCATCCCTTGGGACCTTCTAGTTCCATTGCCCTTATTCTACTAACTGGCACCCTAGGGCTTAAAGAACTAATTTGCCTCCCTAAGTGCCTTCCGGTCTGGAAATGACTTACTACACAGCATCAGTAAACTGGCAAAAAAACCCCAAAAACAACAAATAGGCACCAGAGAGGGAGACTCTGATACGGCATTAATATAAAATAAATATATTTATATAGAATATGTAATTATAAATATTATACATTATATATGTGAATATATTGTTGTTCAGTCGATAAGTCATGTCTGACTCTTTGCAACCCCTTGGACTGCAGCTCGTCAAGCTCCCCTGTCTCCGACTATCTCCTGGAGTTTGTCAAATTCAATGTCTATAGAGTCAGTGATACTATCCAACCGTCTTATCCTCCACTGTCCCCGTCTCCTTTTGCCTTCAGTCTTTCTCAGCCTCAGGGTCTTTTCCAGTGAGTCAATTCTTCGCATCAAGTGGCCAAAGTATTGGAGCTTCAGCTTCAGCACCAGTTTCCCAATGAGAATATTCAGGGTTGATTCCCTTTAGGATGGACTGGTTTGATCTCCTTGCAGTCCAAGGGACTCTCAAGAATCTTCTTCAGGAGTACAATTCAAAAGCACTGATTCTTCAGTGCTCAGCCTTCTTTATGGTCCAACTCTCACATCTGTATATGACTGATGGAGAATCCATAGCTTTGACTGTATGGACCTTTGTCAGCAAAGTGATGTCTCTGCTTTTTAATATGCTGTCTAGGTTTTTCATATATTTCCTTCCAAGGAGCAAGCGTCTTTTAATTTCATGGCTGCAGTCACTGTCTGCAGCAATTTTGGAGCCCAAGAAAATAAAATCTGTTGCTGCGTCCACTTTTTCCCCTACTACTTGCCATGAAGTGATGGGACTGGCTGCTGTGACTTTATGTTTTTTTGATGTTGTGTGTATATACATGTATGATACATCACATGCCTTAAGTATCAGAGAAGGGAGCCAAGTCCTTGGCAATTATTATGGTAAATAATTGCATTGAATACATTTCAGTCCTTTTTGAATGTGTCTCAGGGACTTTTAAGGTGCACATTCTAATAACAAATTGAGTATTTATGTACCCAGGTTCAGATTATTTTGGCAAAATGATTAAAGTAATGAGATGAAAAATGACTCTTTTTTTATAATGTATATTCCCCAGGCACTAGTGAATTCAACCATGATACATTGAGTGATTCTTGTCAAGGGGTTTCCATAAGCTCACTGGTTCTAGAAAGGTAACTGAAATGTGATGACTTTGTCTTTTCTGAACCACACAAGGTCTCATTCAGCTTGCCCTCTGCTCTTTCTTGCCAGGCTTCTTCACTTTAACCTGGTGACTCCTCTCCAAGACTGTAAGTAGCATACTCTCTTCTCTCATTCCAGTTTATTTTGCTAAGTGCTCAGATGTCCTCTGTACTGTCTCTAGCTTCTGTGCACTAAATTAAATAATACCATTTTTAAAAGAGGTGGAATAATGGTAGTTCCCTGGCCATCCAGTGGTTAGGATTTTGCACATTCACTGCCAAGGGCTGGGTTTGATTCGGTGGTCAGGGAACTAAGATCCCACAAGCTGTGCATCACAGCCAAAAAATTAAAAGAGGTGGACTAATGTCTAGGAATGTGATGGTGGGCAGAGGCATCTCTCTTCTTAACTGCTGATGCTCAAATTATTAAAAGGGGAAAAGAGGAACTCGGAGAATCACTGTTTTCCCTACCTTCCCTTCTCCAGTAGGTGCGCACTGATGTTCTCACTTAAGTACTAAAAAACAGTGATGGCTAGCTGGGGGGTAGGAGCAGGTGTGATGAGAAAGTAGGACTCAATATGAAAGAGTGAAATGCATTATAAAACAGAACAGGTGGTGAATATAGATGAGGAGGGAAGAGAAAAGAAGAAAGATATGGGGGTAAATGAGTATGAAGTGCTTGAAGAGAAAGTGAGAAGATAGAAAAAGAGAAGAGGGAAGATTCGGTGAGATGACAAAGAAAGTAGGATAAAGGAGGAACGTGTCCAGAGAATGAAGGGACAGTGTAAAATCTACCATTCAATACCACTGTCCTCCAAAGAAATCTTTGTTCCCATGTGAAATGCAGCATCCTCTGGCAAATGGGGAGCAAAATTCACGAAGTTTAAAATCACTGACCAAGAGTCAGGAACTTAACAAGGAATAAACTAACATTTCAGCAGAAATATGGAAGTGCCCCTTAATTGATTACAATAGCTTTGGAACTCTTGTGAATGCTTCTTTCTCATCTTGGGAAAAAATCACATTTGTGACAGGTTATTTTATTTTATTTTTTATTTCCAGTCAGCATGCTTCAACTGTACTCAGTATCTACTTTTAGAGAAATTTACTGTTTTTTAAAATAGCCATAATCACCAACTGACTCCACTCAGGAAGAGTCAATGGAAAACATAGAAGGGATAAAGAACACTTAGTACCTTATTTGTGTCATGGGGAACCCTATTGTAAAACTATTTCAGGTAACTTGTAAAGAATTGTGTTTCTGAGATCTTCAATTTAATGTTTTTGAAAATTACTGAATCTTCCCTAAATATGCTAAAAAGTAATGCTGTGTTAGGCCATGAGAATTACAAGTCTTAATCTGAATTATTTTATAGGGAAATGAATTTCAACATTTTACAAACATTTCTTGGGTGTCTGCTGTGTGCAGATACTGTGCTAGGACTTGGGGATGTAAGTGAAACTAAGGCAAGGACTCTGCACTCAAAAAGTATATGTTCAGCACTCTCTGACGTAAAACATAGCAACATCTTTTTTTGATCCATCTCCAGGAATAATGGAAATAACAAAAAGAAATAGGGCCTACTTAAACTCAAAAACTTTTGCACAACAAAGAAAACAGTAAGCAAAATGAAAAGACAACCCACAGGTTGGGAGAAAATATTTGCAAATGAAGTGACTGCTAAGGGGTTAGTCTACAAAATTCACAAGCAGCCCATGATGCTTAATAGCATCAGAACAACCCACTCCAAAATGGGCAGAAGACCTGAAGAGACATTTCTCCAAAGAGGTCATACATATGGCCAATAAGCACATGAAAAGATGTTCACTATCACTAATTACCAGATTAATGCAAATCCAAACTGCGATGAGATATCACTTCACACCAGCTAGAATGACTATCATCAAAAAATCCACAAACAATAAGCACTGTAGAGGGTGTGGAGAGAAGGGACCCCCTTACACTGTTGGTGGGAATGTAAGTTGGCACAGCTACTAGGGAGAATAGTATGGAGGTTCCTTAACAAACAGAACTACCTTTTGACCTTTCAATCCCTCTCCTGGGTGTATATCCAGAGAAAAACAGGGTCTGAAAAGAAACAGGCACCCCAGTGTTCATTGCAGCCCTGTTAATAACAGCCAAGACATGGAACTCACCTAAATGTCCCATCTCTATAGGCATTTTGCTCTCCTAGCAACCAGGCATACCCACTCATAGCCTGTGATTTTCTCCTTCTCATAATATTACATAAACACTTTAGAAATTTCTGTTCTACTTCCTGAAACGTACTCTGAAATACAATGAGGCACCACCATCACACTGATCAAACGGAACATGTTAAGATAAAAATGAGTCACATCTAAGGATTTCTCAAGCCTCCTTCTTGGGGAGATATATATATATATATATATATATATATATATATACATTTGTTACTTTTAAACAGTTTTTTGCTAGAAATTGTAGCTTATTAATATGTGTCATTTATTAAGCTCCTAGTATATGCAGGGTGCTTTACATATTTCTTTTTCTGTTTTTTAACTCTTCACATTTTAGGCATTGTGGTAGTCAGTCTTTAAGATAACCCTCATTGACCTGCAGTCCACACCTTTGTGTAATTATATCCTTTTGAGTTTGGTCTGGATTTAGTGACTCATCACTAATGAAGAGAAGAATATGGCAGAAGTGAAAAGCTGATACGTCCGAGATTAGATCATGAAAAGCCTGGTTTTCCATTCTGGGGGCCTTTCCTGCTTTATAGCTTGCTTGCTCTAATGGGATGTGAACTACCCTGGGACAGGAAACAGGAGGAGGCCCTCTGCCAACCCAGTGAGGAACTGCATCCTGCCCACCAGCTGCGGGAACCTCCAGAGGAGACCCAGGCCTGGCTGACATCTTAACTGCAATCTCTTAAGAGACCCTGAGTCAGAGGTCCCAAGGTGAGGCACGCCCAGATTCCTGGCCCACAGGATCTGTAAGATACAGTAGATCACTAATGCTGGTATTATTCCCATTTTAGAGATAAGAAAACTGAGAAACAGGTTAGGCATGTACAGTCCTACAGATAGTACCTGAGCCAGGATTCTAATATAACTCCATTTGATTCCAAATCTTTCATTATAGTACCCTGTCTTTCATTAAGTCTAAGTTGGAACTGGGAGGGGCCTAAGTTAGTTGCTCAGTCACGTCCAGCTCTTTGAGACCCCATGGACTGTAGTTTGCCAGTCTCCTCTTGTCCATGCGATTCTCCAGGCAAGAATACTGGAATGGGTTGCCCTTTCTTCCTCCAGGGGCTCATTCTGACCCAGGGATCAAACCCAGGTCTCCTGCATTGAAGGGTTTAGACAAGGGTAATTGACTCACTAGAGGCAATGCCTTTGGGTGGCAGCCAGTAGCTCTTACCGTGGTATCAATGAAAGCCCAGAGACCTTGTGGTGAGGGACAGATTCAAGTTAATAGCATCTCTGATCTTGTGGATTGAGTACAAGCATGTCCTTGTGGCCAGATGGGTAGTGGTAACCTTGCTCTTTCAGGTGGTTGATCCACCTGGTTTAAAGCAGGATCACAATAATGGGCTGGGAGGGCAGAGTAGGGTCCAGCCCCTAAGTGGATAAGGTTGGCAAGAGCTAGAGAAGATTCCAAGTCTTCTGAGCAGAGCTGGGGAAGGAGACTAGAAAACGTAAGTGCTCTTCTTGATTGGTCCGTCTGGTGCCAGGTTCCTCATCATGTCACTAGCTTCTAGTTCTTTGCATTCCCAGTGAAGGAACAACAGATGATGCTGGTAACATGAGAGAGTGCTGACTCTCAAGCAATATGGAGCCCTGGCCATTGATTTCAGCCCTTGACTTGTAGCCATGGCCCTGAATTTTCTTAGATGACTCAGTTTATAGCATTTTGTAATGTATGCGTGGGACTTCCCTTGTGGCTTAGTGGTAAAGAATTTGCCTGCCAATGCAGGAGACATGGGTTCAGTCGCTGGGTCAGAAAGATCTTCTGGAGAAGGAAATGGCAACCCAAGTCAGTCTTCTTGCCTGGGAAATCCCATGGAGAGAGGGGCCTGGCAGGCTACAGTCCATGGGGTCACAAAAGAGTTGACCACAGCTTAGCAACTAAGCAACAAATTATTTGGTTTTGAAAATCAGTGTAATAATTTTGAGTTGTGGTCACTGGAATAACTATTGAAGGACTGTCCTAATGGTCCAGTGTTTAAGACCCCATGCTTCCACTGCAGGGGGCAAGGGTTCAATCCCTGGTAGGTGAACTAAGATCCTGCATGCCACACGATATTGCTCAGATTTTATCATAGCTTCTAGCTATTTCTGTTTGTCTGTTGCTTAAGTAATATATGTCTATTAGTAACAGAAACTTAATTCTAGAACAATGATGCCTTTGATATGAACATAATTTCCGAATAATGAGACTATAGCAAGAAAGGAAACGGCTGATATTTAAGAGGGGATAGATAATTCTAGTTTATAGGAGAAATCCACAAATCCACATTATGTCAATAACACTTAGATCCAAATGTTTTAGCTAGTTACCAAACTCCTTTGCAAAATGCTTTTTAAAAGTGTTATTTAAAATTTTCAGCTTCAATTCAAGAGAGCATTTTTTGAATAAACTTTTTCAATCTCGAAACTTCTGATTCTCTAAAAGCAAAAAAATAACCAGGAGCCTCCAGTGCGCAGCTCAGCATATCTCCCTGGTCTCATACCTTGCACACCCTTCCTGTCCCAAAAAGGAGTTTGTCCAGATTGGACTGGTTTGTCCAGATTTGACCACAGCTGTCAAAAAACTTTTAATCACCATGAGTAGGAAGGCTGTCCTCCAAAGTTATAGTACCCCATTTTTAAATGCAGACTTGAGAAATAAGGATAAATATGCATACATTGCTGTCGCTGATGTTTAGTTGCTAAGTCGTGTCCAGCTCTTTCATGACCCCATGGACTGCAGCTTGCCAGGCCCCTCCCCCCCTGGGATTTCCCAGGCAAGAATATTGGAGTATATTGCCGTCTCCTCTGACCAGAGGATCTTCCTGACCCAGGGCAAATCTGCATTGGTAGGCAGCTTCTTTACCACTGAGCCACCAGGGAAGCCCAATCTTAACAATAATAGCCAAATAATATGTTGCATTGGAGAAGGAAATGGCACTCCACTCCAGTATTCTTGCCTGGAGAATCCCATGGAGAGAGGAGCCTGATGGGCTGTCGTCCATAGGGTCGCACCGAGTCAGACACGACTGAAGCGACTTAGCATGCATGCATGCATCGGAAAAGGAAATAGCAACCCACTCCAGTATTCTTGCCTGGAGAATCCAAGGGACGGATGAGCCTGTGGGCTGCTGTCTATGGGGTCACACAGAGTCGGACACGACTGAAGCAACTTAGCAGCTGCAGCAGCAATATGTTGCATATTTATAGCTATCATTTATATTACTTGAATTCTCTATTGGAACCAACTTACTAAATTGAAAAGATATTTGAAAGGAATCATTGTTTTGCCAAAATTACATATGAAAATCACCTTGAAATTTTTAGGTTCTTCCCTTGTGAATAGTTAATTTATTTATTTATTCATTCATCTAAACCTAGCTCCATCCCCAATAATTATCTAAGTGAAGTATATTGTCTTGTTTCCCCCATCTCTGTCACTTCTTCTTTTCCACAAAGCAGGGTAAGAAGTATTTCAGTCATATTCCAGTTGTTTGTTATTATACTTGAGATGAAATCTGGGCCTATAGAACCATGATCAAATTGGAAGAGTATGTAGGAATGCTGGATAGTCTGATTCGCCTGTCATCTTGATATTGTGTAATGTCGTGACAATAGAATTTCCTGAATGGTGCTGCCTATGGGTGATCTGTAGCCAATCAATGCTCAACTATGACCCCTCCAAGCTGGTATCTTCTCCCACTATTATCGTCTAACTTAATCTGTATACATTTTGTATTTGAAAACAAAGTGGTGGTGGGAAAACTAGAAATCTAAAGTCAGACAGTTATTCAGTCAGATTTATTAATGCACAGAAATACAGGCACACATTTCCAGGTCCCAGAGTGGACAGCAGGCTTAGGTGTTCATTTCACCACGTTCATGAACGTGCCTGAAGCCTGATGAAATTTTGTTCAGTTAAGGCAGTCCAGTGCTTCTCGTGGTTTGGCACTGCCAAAGCCACTCCAGGATCTAGAAACCAGGTCTTATGGTCAAGTGCCATCATGCCCCCAGTTTTCCTCATGCTTCTTCAGACACAACCCCTACCACTCCAAGTTCTTGACAACCACTAATCTGCTTTCTATTGCTATAGTTTGCTTTTCTAAACTTTCATAAATGAAACTGAGCTGTATGTAGCCTTTCTATATGGCTCCTTTTTTCTTAACATAATGCTTTTGAGACTCTTCAATATTATTATATCTGTCAGTAATTCCTTCCTTTTAAGTGATGAATACAGGTTTTTATGACCTAAGAAATAAGAAGAAACTATTGATATTATCATTATTTTTTTTGCTGTCTTACTTACTTGGTTAAAGGCCTGGCAATTCTACATAACGTACTGGAAAGGAAATGGTTTGATATTCTTACCCAGGAGACTAAAATGGCAGACGTGCCAGCTGTATGTGGTTTCATTTTTGGCTTTAAGTCAGTACTGCTGTTTGAGTCAGAACACGTAGAAAGCCTCAAATGAAACCATCCCATACAAGTAAACAGGCAAATCTTGTTATTCATTGACTGAGGATTCATGTGATATTATGGTGATTAATTTATAGTAGCACCTGCAGCTTTGCTTTCTAGTTTTGTCTGTAAAGCAGATCGGTAAGGCTGACCACAAAGATTCCTTTTTATTTCCACTTAGCTATGAATCTCTTTGAGTTTTCAGGCATAGACGCTTTGTAAGAATTTCTGAGTTACAGTTTTAAATGAGCAATTATTTATCATGCTCCATCCATAACTGACCAGAAAATTCTAATTTAGATGCCATTTTGAAAATTTCCCCGGCTCAAATTTATTTGCTCCTTTGTTTCAGTACTTTTCTGTATTATATTTATTCTTTCTACCAGTCTGAACAGATAAGCTCCCCTTGAGGCCAAAAGAAATGAATGTCTGTACTCCTTACATATGCCTTATTCTATCTGAGAGTACTTAGTTGCCAGCAGTCCTCCAGAATGACTAATAAAATTCTAAATGTTTTTGATTATTTCATAATAAAATAATTGAAAGTATTATGTAGCACTCAGAAATAGTCATACTCTGTCTTTTCCTTTAAAGATGTACCAAGTCTTTTATTGCCTAGTAAGTCTGTAAAGCATGTAGCATATACCATAAACCACAATTATTTAGACATCAGCTTTTGCAACCCTGCCACTCTGCTTGAAATTCCATTTGCATTCCTTTGGGATTATGGATATAATATCTTGCTTTATTTATTGAGCATACTAGTCTAGGACCTAGACTCCAGACAGTGAGCCAGTTGAACTAAGCAAGATTTAAGTTTACTTCTGTGTATTATAATGCATGAGAATAAATGATTTTGTCTTATGTTAGTATTCTGCTTTCATAACTGCCAAAATCACTGAGCCATTTGGAAAACATAATTAAAGAGTTGGAATAAAACTGCTTTGTAGAAAAGTGTGAAGTGATAGGACAAAATAAACCAGAGAAGAGAAAGCTAAGGGGAGTTTACTCATACTCTTCAAGCATCTTCAATCATCCAAAAAATATTCTGCCGAGTACTAGGACCTGATTAGTTGCTGGGGTTAAAGATGCCAACATACAAAGTTTCATTCTTCATGGTGGAATCATATGAAGGGAACAGAAAATAAACAGGTAGCCAAACAGAGTAACTTTCCATAATACATGAGGTAGGGCTCATTGTTCAGAGTGATATCCTGCTTTTTTTTTTAAATCTTTGCTGGGGCTAGAGTAAGAGAAAGCTAGTTCTACATCACAGGATAAGAAAGACGTTCCTTTCACAGGAAGAATACATATATAGTGTTGTCCTAAATGAGAAGAGGAACACAGAGAAGGTGAACTGTATTGAACCTTCTGTATGGCCAACTAAGCTGGTCCACGTACATTTCCCACACACATTATCCCATTTTACTATCACAACACTCCCTGGGGGTTGTTTTTGTTCAGTTGCTAAATCGTGTCTGACACCCCTTAGACTGCAGCCCCATGGACTGCAGCACACCAGGCTTCCCTGTCCTTCACTATCTCCCTGAGTTTGCTCAGACTCATGTCCATTGAGTCATTGATGCCATCCAACCATCTCATCCTCTGTCACCCCGTGGGGGTTTACACATTTTTTTTTTCACTACAAGTTCATATCACTTTTTTTTTAAGGTTTATTTATTTATTTAGTTTTATTTTTGCCTGGGCCAGGTCTTTGTGGCTGCCTGAGGACTTAGCGAGTGGGGAATACCCTTGCTTTGGGTGTGCAGGCTTCTCATTTCAGGGGCTTCTCTGTTGCAGAGAATGGGCTGTAAGTGAGCAGGCTTCAGTAGCTGCTTCTCATGGGCTCTGGGGTGCAGGCTCAGTAGTGGGGGCACAGGGGCATAGTTGCTCCGCAGCGCGTGTGTGATCTCTCTGGACCAGGGATCAAACAAGTGTTCCCTGTACTGGAAAGTGAATTCTGAGCACCAGGGAAGCCCTGGGGCTAGCTTTTATGACCCTCATTACACAGATAACCAAGAGGCTGAGCTGCCTGCTTAAGGTCACACAGTCTATCACTGCTGAGCTGGGCTGGTTCTCCTGAGCTCCAAGGCCACTTGCTTCCACTGCTTTGAAATGCAGGTGGATGGGATATTGCCATTTTCAATCTTAAATCTTCTGTATAGGATTGTTTAGGTAGTTTTTTTACCCAAAAGTAAGGGAGAAGACTGTATAGGTGGCTTTCATACCTTTTTACCTGGGAGCAGAATCTAATTTTTAAACAACATTTTATTTCACTTTGTTTTCATGTATTTGGTGCTTAGTTTTAGGTACGTATATGTTGATAACTGTTTTATCTTTTTGATCACTTTCTTTGTATCATTATAAAATGTCCCTGTTTATCCACACTAGTATTTTTTCATAGTTTCTTTTCTCCAGTACTAGCATGGACGCCTCAGCTTTCGTATCATTGCCCTTTCCCTGATGTATATTTTTCCATAGAAAAAGATATACCTCAGATTTTAGATTTTGCTTTTAATCTATTATTAACAGAATCAAGTGTGTCTACTGTAGGCAGGATAGTTGAATTTTGCTTTCAGTTAACCTTCTGCACTTTGGCTGACATAGTTAATCATTTACAGTTAATGTTTTTACTGGTACAGTTGGATTTATGATGCCATTTTACTTTTTGTTTTTTGTGTTTCTCCCTCTAATTTTCTTCTGCTGATTTTCTTATTAGTAAATACATTCTACTATAATTTTTAAATATTTATTTAATGATCTTGACTATGTTTGAGTTAGTTTCTTAGTAGTTGCTCTTGCTTTTATCATTTTTTTCCTGCAAGCATTTTCAATTTTGTGATTTTTTATATCATGTGGTGGCTCAGCACTAAAGAATATGCCCGCAATGCAGGAGACACAGGTTCAATCTCTGGGTGGAGAAGATCCACTAGAAAAGGAAATGGCAACCCAATCTAGTATTCTTGCCTGGGACATCCTATGGACCGAGGAGCCTGGCAGGCTTCAGTCCACGGGATTGCAAGACTCAGACATGACTTAGCAGCTAAATCACCACCACCATATAATATATATTTGCATTATATATTTATATAAAATCCTGCTTATGCTATGTTCTATGTTTCCTAATTCCAATATTGAAGTTTTATGAGCTTCTTTTGACTACCTATTCTTTCTACTTGTCAATGGAAACTCTATTAACTCTCAAGTTAAGAAGAAAAAGTGTATTTTATTTGCGCCACACTGAGTATTATAACCTGGGAAGCAGGTTCTCAGAAAACTCTGAGAATCATTCCACTTGTTAGACATCAAAGGCATAATCATAATTATTATTGAGACAAAGGGTCATACTACTGATGTTTTCCATAAGGTTCACCAAGGATGCGTGGTTCAGGTTAACATGTACAAAGTGAACAGCAAGTCACCATGACCCCCTTCAGAGCTGGGAAAGCAGTCTTCTTTTAAGAAGTTACATTGCTACTGTCATCAGGCACCCCCATCTTTGAGGGGCTCTGGTTAATGTGTAATGGAGATGCATGGTGTATATTAGGGAGGGTGAAGGCCCAACAGAGAGAATTTTATGTTAAATATTTTTTTGTTCTGCCTCAAAGTGTAAATAAATTATATTTCATTATAGTGGTTTTTAATCACTGTCTTTTTTCCCATTTGTTCTCCATACATTTCTTGCTATGAGTTGCTCTTTTTCCTGGTGCAATTATTTGGTAAATTCTTTGACACTTAGGTTAACTATAGATTTCTATAGAGATTTTTATTTCTTTCTTCCATTTTTTTGGGTCATTGCAAACCCAGGGCCATTATAACATAAGGTCAAGGCTTGAGGTTATTTTGGCCCAAAATAGTAAAGCAGATTTGGACTGCAAATCATAGGAGGGCTAGCCCATGGTAGCAAATCTCAAAAACAGTTGTTTGCTTTCTTTTTGCTGCCTCAAAAGGTAAATTTTCTTAGAATATTCTTATATTAGAGGATGCAGCAGATTTTGTTTTGTTGCACTCTTACTCTGAGCAAGTGAGTCTTAGAGCCCCAGATTTTCAGCTAGAGGATGTCTCATATGTTCCCCATGTGGTTGAGCTCTAGGTATCATTTCCTCTCTGTTATAGCTCATGAGCTTGAGAAAACAAAAGCTAAGATTTTTTTCAGATTTGGCAAATGCCCTAAGGATAAAAACAACTTTTCTCTCTTTTCTATAACCACATAGATATTTTTGTTCTAAATGATTACTCTCTTGATTGTTTTCTTGACTGTATTCTTCTGGATGTTTTTATATTTTGTCTATTATTTTTAGTCATTTTTAGTGGAAGAGACAGCTTTAAAACCTAATCTATCGTGTAACTGGAAAGGGAGCCCAAATTAACCTTTTTTGTTTGTTTGTTTCTTTTCTGCTATTTGTCTTGCATCAGGATATAAGTACTGAAATACAAATCTGCCTAAACCAATGCTACTCTGTATGTTCTGCAAGCCAGTGCTGGTTTGTGAAATGTTTATTATCAGCCTACAATAAGGTACATACAAGTACTGAAAGTGAGTATAAGCTAGTAAACTTCTACCTTATTTGTTCCAGATTGATAATTGCCAAGATAAAGATGAGCATTTATATCATGTCATTGAATCTGCTAAAAAAGGTTGTTTAGTAGCTCTTCACAGACCAGAGACTGAGCAGCATGGTGTCTAAACTAGGATTTGGGGGACTTTTGCTTGAATCATATAAAAACTGATAAATGTTACAGATACTCTTTTCAGAAATAGGTGCATGTAAAAATATAAAATTTAATATGAAATCTCTCTCTCTCTCTCTCTCTATATATATATATATATATGTACATATATATATGGACTTCCCCCGTGGCTCAGATGGTAAAAAATCTGCCTGTAATGCAGGAGACCCGGGTTCAATCCCTGAATCAGGGAGACCCCCTAGCGAAGAGAATGGTTACCCACTCCACTATTCTTGCCTGGATAATTCCATGGGCGGAGGAGCTTGGCAGGCTATACTGTCCATGGTGTCGCAAAGAGTCAGACATGACTGATATCTGAAGTGTTATAGATCTTAGTTTTTTTGGTCCTAACAAGGGACAAGGTGCAAAAGAAGATTTTGAGTAATCATTTCATCATTCCACAGTGTCTGTCCACTTATTTGTGACTATAAAATGCAGAAACCAATGGCGGACCCCATAACAGACTATCAGGAAAATACATTGAAAGATGTCATTTATTGAAAGATGTTATTTATAAATAACATCCCTCATCCAACCAAATGCCTCATCCCCAGAACCTGTACCCTCTTCCCACACTGGAGAATTTCATACTTACTTGCACACTTAAAGAGTCTTGGTAGGAGGCAGAGACCACTTCCTTGCATAAGAGAGGAAAACTCAACTTTCCCAAGCGTTCTTGCAGATGGGCAGGACATGAAGCTCTCCCAGGAAGGTGACCACATTCCAGTTCTCTGGCTCGGGACTTGGTGACAGACAGGTTGGGACAGGGCAGAATGCGTTTGGCACAGGTGGCAAGAGTGGCAGTAGTGTTATCCAGTTGCCAGGAGCAACAGAGAAAGCAGTCCTAGGGCCAGGGTGCAGTGTCCAGCATCAGCGGAATCAGTGGTATGAACACTGGCATCTGGGCCTAACAGAATGGGCAGAGGTGCCTTTGTGGGACCCGACCTGGGGTGAGATTTTGGATCCGGTTCTTAGCTATGTAGACTTAAGACTGTTTGATGGCTTTCCCTGAAATAAAACAAGGCCCAAATTCATATGTATATATACACACATCCATGAAGAAGGAAATGACAACCCACTCCAGTGTTCTTGCCTGGAGAATCCCATGCACAGAGGAGCCTGGCGGGCTACAGTACATGAGATCACAAGAGTCAGACATGATTTAGCGACTAAACCACCACCATACATATACACACATATATTTTCACTTATGCTTCAGTTAGAACAATTCAGAATCCATTGTTTACACAAGAAGTGAGAAATTCATGTAGCATGGACTCTCAGAGAGCAAGGATTCCGAGATTTTTTTCTCAGATTTATTGAGATATAACACTGTATAACTTTAAGATGTATAACCTGTTGCTTTTTTTTTTTTTTGGAGGATAATTGCTTTACAATGTGGCAGTGGTCTCTGCTGTACATCATCGCTAGTCTTAATTATATATATATCTCCCCTCCTTCTTGAGCCTTTCTCTCCTCGACCAAACAAGACATATAGAGAGCCATTAAACACATGAAAAGATGCTCAACATCGCTTATTATTAGAGAAATGCAAATCAAAACTACAATGAGGTATCACCTTGCCCCAATCAGAATGCATGTGTGCTAAGCCACTTCAGTTGTGTCTGACTCTTTGCGACCCCTATGGACCACAGCGTGCCAGGCTCCTCTGTCCATGGGATTCTCCAGGCAACAATAGATAAAATGTAAAATATAAAAAATAAAAATATGAAAATATGTTTATATTAAAAAATATAAAAGCATTGGGATCTTTCCAACCCAGGGATCGAAACTGCATCTCTTGTATCTCCTGCATGGGCAGGCATGTGCCACTAGTGCCACCTAATCAGAATAGCCCCTAATCAGAAGCCCCCAATCAGAACGACCGTCATCAAAAACTAAAACAATAAATGCAGGAGAGGATGTGTGGAAAGGGGAATCCTCCTACACGGTTGGTGGGAATGAAATCCATACAACTTGTTGCTTTGATACACTTACATTTTGCAAAATGACTACCATCATAGCACTAGCTAAAACCTGTCTTGTGTTACATTATTACCATTTCTTTTTTTGTGGGGAGCACATTCAAGATCTAATCTCTTAGCAACTCAAGAGTTAGCATAAGATTTTCTTTATGCTGAGCTAATAAGCATTTCCTAAGTCTTCTACTTGCCTCTACCCCACAGTAGAGAAAACAACATACATCTTGCCTTTTTTTCTCTAGAAAAAAAATTTCAGTGTGGATTTAAGACCCCTCCTGCTCTTAGTGCTCTCCGATCTCTGAGCTCCCTGGATCCCAATCTGGCTGGATTACCTGTGGGTTTATTACAAAACATTCAGGCCTGTCCTCAGACCCCCTATCTTAGAATGTAGGGCATGGAGTCAGGAACACGTAATTTAAGAAGCCCTGCAGAGGAGGCTGATGCACAGCCACGTGGGAATTCTGGTCTACACTCTTGCTTCCAAGTGTGTGATCTGAAGACCAGTAGCATCACCATCTTGTTATAAATTCAGAATCTCATGCTCTACTTTAGACTATATAGATCTTAATAAGATGTCCAGGTGATTCTTGTGCACAGTAACGTTTGGGAGTCCCTTGTCATCACGCCTTTAGATGTGATGTCAAAACTGTGCAGTCTGCTTTTGGTGTGTGGTCTGATCAGATCCCTCAGCACAGGGCAGGGGAGTTCCAGGGTTAAGCCTAGTTCCTTTCTCTTCTGTAGTCATTACTCCCTTGGTTAACCTCATCTGTTCTCAAGGCTTTTGTTTTGAAAGTCAAGGTTAATTTATTTCAACTTATTAAATTCAATGGAATTTTGCTTATTTCCTACCAAGACTATATATGAAGATGAAGCTAGAATCAAACCTAGCTTGCTTTTCTTTCTCCATCTTATTATTGTGGACAGTTAAAACCTTTAGGAAAGCTGCAATATCAGACAATAAATACCAATGTATCTTCATCTGGATATAGCAGATATTAACATTTTGGCAAGTTTCCTTCTCTCTCTCAGCTTTTCTTTCTCTCCCTTCTCAAGGCTTTAAATATCCTTTACATGGTATCAGCTCCCAAATTTATTTCTCCAGCCAGGATATCCCTAAACTCTTGTATCCAACTGCTAACCTCACTTGTATTTTCTAATAGATTCCTTAGTTTCAGGGCTTCCTTGGTGGCTCCGATGGTAAAGAGTCTCCCTGCAATTCAGGAGACCCACGTTTGATCCCTTGGTATGGAAGACCCTTTGGAACAGGGCATGGCATGACAACCCACTCCTGTATCCTTGCCTGGAGAATTCTGGTGGACCTGCCATGGTATTGCATAGAATCAGACATGACTGAGTAACAATCACATCTTAGCCTCAACTTTACTAAATGAGATGCCTATGAAGTCACCATTTCCACAGAAGGCCTCCTATATTTCTTCTACTCACATTGTCTGAAGCTTTGAGTGTCCTCCTTGATTCTTCCTTCTCAGATTTAATCCATCAGAAGATGCTGTAAAGTCCATCTTTTTTGTTTATTTGCTTCTTTTTTCCATCTTTAAATATATCCAGAGTTCAGTCACCTTCTATTATTTTCTCTGCTTACATCCCAGACAGCCAGTCAATATCTCCAGCCTGGACACTGCATCCTACATTTTCCTCTGCAGGTCACCCACCCTTCACCTGTCTAATCTGTGCAGTGGCCAGACTACTTCTAAAGCGAAGTCATACCAGATCTGTCTTCTGTTCAAAACTATCTTATAACTTCATGTCTTACTAGAGAAAAGTCGAAGTCTTTCTAGTATCATTGAGGCATCGGACCTCACCTCAGCTCCTCTCTGCTCTGGCCACTTGAGCCTCCTTGCTCTTCTTGAACACACAGACTCACTCTTGCGCTAGTGCATTTGCACTGGAGATTTTTCCTGTCTGGAAAGAACTTCCCCTAGATATCCTCTTGGACAATTCATGTCCTTCAAATCTTTTCTCAGTGGTCATCTTCTCAATGAGAACCACACTGACCACACCAGCAAAACAGCCAGCTACGCTGTTCTCACACATTTACACTGAGTCGCTTTCCTCAAAATATTACACAACCTCTAACATAAGCACTTCCCCATTTACTATGCTTATGGTAGAGCCCGCCTCTTACCAATAGAACATGCCCCACAAGGTCAGCAATGTTTTTTTGCTTTTAGTTCACTGAGGTTTCCTAGATGCAAAAAATACTATGTCACATATCTGACCCACAAGGAATATCAATTGAATGAGTGATTAGTGTAGAGCACCTCCCTAGTCTAGAGATAATATCTTTATTAATGTAGCCTTAGGCCAAATACTGTTGTGAGGCAGCTCTATAGCACAGCAGCCACTCACATTGACATCAATGCCACCTGTACTTTTCTCACAAGTGCTGCCTTCCTTTCCCTCCAGTAAGCACCTCCCTCCCACACCAACCCTCCTGCAGAGTACAGCACACAGTTATATTCATTTATATTTCTCTTTTCAGAAAAGACAAGCCTAGGCTTGTAGGTCCCATTTTCTGACCGACTGTGAATCAAAATCAGATGCAATAAATCCAAGAGTTTGCACTGGAGCCAGAAATCAGATTGCTAGAGCTAAGGCAGAGAGAAGGTGCAAGTTGCAGAGAAGATAGAAACCCAAGAGGAATTTAGATGAGAAACTATCAGATCTCTCTTCTCTCCTCACTCCAGAATCTTGTCTAAAAAAATGCATTGGTAAAGAATGGGAAGAAAAATCCAGGAACACCCCTAGAAAAAAGGCAAGAGTTGGATTAGTCTGGAATTCGTTTCAATCCCACAGAGGTGCCTGTGTGCAGGGGCTACCCTGAGACTTGTGGGGACAATGACAGGCAAAGTGAGTCCTGCTTCTTTCAGAGAGACCCGAGACCCAGAGGAGAAAGAGATCCTAACTCCAAACATGAAAAACAACAGGCATAATCAAAAGAAACACTGCAGAGGAAAAATATGAACACACAAAAGATGGGAGTCAAGGGCAGGACCTAGGCCTGAACCTAGGCTGACCCAGCTACACGAAGCCCTCACTCCCCATGGTCTTGGAAACAGGACAAGGCCCAGGTAATGATCAAGTCCCTGTGACCACAGGGACTAGTGGGATAAGGCTCTACTGAAGGGATAAGGACAAAGGAGCAGAGAAGATGAGCCAGCTGAGGAGCGACCACACCCAAGCCCAGGATACACAGGGCATTGACTAGGCACTCCTGCCCATCCTGAGAATGTTCAGGACAATTGGTTTAGAAGGAAGAAGCAGAAAACCCAGGTATCAGCCTGGACTGGGGGATCTGGGTTAATCTACAGCTCCTTGAAAAGTTCTCAAATTAAAGTGAGAGCCCGTGGTAGGAGGCCCCAGGTCTTTAAGAAAGAGAATACAGACTGCTAGTCCTGATCTGGGTAGAGGGTGAATGACTTAGAAATGCTGGAATGAGGCCTCCAAAGGCATTCTCAGGTGGAGAATAGGCCTTGAGAAAGTCCTGGTTCCCAAGCCAGCTGCTAGGGTTAAAAGGAACCTCTGATCAGTTGTTTCAGGGATCATCTCTCCCTCCATCCTGAGAGACTGTATTCCTTAATAGTCCTTTAAAGAAGGCCAATGTCAAAAATTATGTTGTATTTTGTTATTGTTGTTGAGTGGCTAAGTGGTGTCTGATTCTTTTGCGACCCCATGGATGGTAGCCTGCCAAGCTCCTCTGTCCATGTGATTTCCCTGGCAAGAATACTGAAGTGGGCTGCCATTTCTTTCTCCAAGGGATCTTCCAGGGATCAGTCTCCTGCTTGACAGGTAGATTCTTTACCGCTGAGTCACCTGGGAAGCCCAACTATTCTGTTTATACAACATTCTCAAAAGGACAAAACCATAGTGATGGAAAACCGATAAGCGGTTGCTAGGGATTGGACCGAAGGTGTGAATACAGAAGGGCAGCTGAGAGAGTGTTTCCAGGGTGAAGGAACTGCTCCATATTGGATTGTAGTGATAGTTGTACTAATCTATACGTGTGTCAACATTTATGAAACTGTACATCAGAAAGGGTCGATTTTAATGTATGAGAAATTAACTCTGGTAAAGAATCCGCCTGCAATGCAGGCGACCCCCTTTCGATTCCAGGGTCTGGAAGACCCGCTGGAGAAGGGATAGGCTACCCACTCCAGTATTCTTGGGCTTCCCTTGTGACACAGCTGGTAAAGAATCCGCCTGCAATGTGGGAAACCTGGGTTCCATCCCTGGGCTGGGAAGATCCCCTGGAGGAGGGAAAGGCTACCCGTTCCAGTACTCTGGCCTGGAGAATTCCATGGACTATAGGATCACAGAGAGTCTAACACGACCGAGAGACTTTCACCTTAATGTACGAGAAAAAAGAAAAAAAAAAAAAGAAGGAGGGCCCTCTGGGCCAGTCATTTCTGTCTAGATGGAAGTCTAGACAGAGCGGAAGGAGGGCTGTATTCTGACGCTGATGCCGCTTTTCCCTCCTGTGGGAAGCTAGCGTCAGCGCAGAGGGCGGTCGGGGAGGTGCGCTTCGGTGTCTCCTTCCAGCAGGTTTCTCCAGCTGTCTGGGGTACCACTTCACGCAGCATGGCCCCTCCGCATGGTTGCTGCGGCGCTCCGCCTCACCGGCTGCGTCCCGCTCGCGCAGGCGACGCGAGCCACTCCGCCCCACGCGACCGCAGACGGCGCACTCTTTAGGGCCAGGGAAGGTCGCCGCCACAGGCACTGCGTTCCCGGTCCCCCGCGGAGGAGGCGCCTGTCAAACCGCCTCCACCAATCCCCTGCAGTCTCTGAGGCCCCGGCCACGCCCAGCTGCAAGCCGCGCCCGCCCCGCCCCGCCCCCGGCGCGGCGTCTCGGCCTTGAGTGAACCGTGTTCTTTCTGAAAAGGAAAAGTTGTTTTTTTTTTTTTTTTTTAATTTTCTTTACTTTATTGTGTTGGTTTTGCCATACAATGACATGAAACCGCCATGGGTTTACATATGCTCCCCCTCCAGAACCCCCCTCCCTCCTCCCTCCCTCCTCCCTGCCCCTGGGTCATCCCGGTGCACCAGCCCCGAGCATCAGCCCTGGGCTGGGGATTGAGTTCACATATGGTAATTAACATGTTTCAATGCCATTCTCCCATATCATCCCACCCTTGCCCTCTTCCACAGAGTCCATGAGTCTGTTCTATACATCTGCGTTCCTTTTGCTGTCTCGCATGCAGGGTTCTCGTTACCATTGTTCTAAACTCCATATATATGCGTTAGTATACTGTATTGTTGTTTTTGCTTCTTGCTTACTTCACTCTGGATAATAGGCTCCAGTTCCGTCCACCTGAGTAGAACTGATTCAAATGAATTATTTTAATGGCTGAGTAATATTCCATTGTGTATATGTACCACAGCTTTCTTACGCATTCGTCAGTTGATGGGCATCTAGGTTGCTTCCATGACCTGGCTATTGTAAACAATGCGGCGATGAACATTGGGGTACAAACCTAGGGGGAGACGCCCAGGGCCCCTCCCGCGGGACCGGGATCGTGTCCGGCAGCCTGGCCTTGACCCCCTCAGCCCGCTTCGCTCCGGCTGTCGGAGCCGCGCGGCTGTTCAGGCCCCTGGTGAAGGACCAGGGCTCCCCGCCACCGGCTGAGGTCCGCAGGACCCCCGGCGTGGAGGAGAGAGTGACGGGGTCGGGAGACGGGAAAGGCACCGCGGACCAGGGAGAGGCCGGAGCTTCAGGGGTGGGAGGGCCCGGGCACGAGGGAGGGCCGCGGCCCAGGTAGGCAGAGGGTCTGAGCGGAGCTTTGGGGGACGTCGAGAAGAGGCTTTCCCGGGGGTCCTCAGTCCCTTAGCTCCCCCCGCCCCCAAATTTCCTTTCTCTCCTGGTCCCGCACTCGCTTTTCCTGTCTGCTGGCCATCTCCCCTCCACAGGGCAAGCAGTTGGAAAGGTTGGGGCGCCGTAATCGGGATCCTGGGGGTCCTGGGGAGAAGCAGTCCTGGCTGGTACGGACTTTTAACCAGGACCCTCGGTGACCCTGGGCTTCCCTGGTGGCTCAGGTGGTAAAGAATCCGCCTTCAATGCAAGAGGCCCAGGTTTGATACCTGGGAGGGGAAGAGTGCCTGGAGAAGTTTTCTTGCCTGGAGAATTCCATGGACAGAGGAGCTTGGCGAGGTCACAGTCCACCAGGCCACAAAGTCAGACGCGACTCAGCCACTAACACTTTTGGTGACCCGGATTGACAGCCCCAGAAATGGGACAGGCATTGGGAATTAAGACCTGGGGCCAAGTGGTGAATACTCTAGCAGAAGGAGCTGACACAGGTTGTGAGAGGAAAAAATGAAACCCCTGGGAGACGGGACACTTAAGCTTTCTCTATCGGAAACAAGGCCCTGGAAGCGAGGGACCTGACACCCACCCCAGGGGTGCCTGGGGCTTTGCCCTGAGCCCTCTCCTCCTGTCTGAAACATTCTTTGTCGCTCTGTCACCCTGAGTCCTGCCCCAGGAACTGACTCATCATTCTCAAAACATTTTCATTCAGTATTATCTATATAGTCTTAGAATTAGTGAGACAGTGTTAGTCACTCAGTCGTGTCCAACTCTTGGTGACCCTGTGGACTGTAGCCTGCCCTCCAGGATTCTCTGTCCATGGGATTTTCCAGGCACAAATACTGGAGTGGGTTAGTGAGACTCCTAAGGATAATTTTTTTTAATTTATTGAAATATAGTTGATTTTCAGGTGTACAGTAAAGTGATTCCAATACGCATACACATATATTCATTCTTTTTTACATTAGTTTCTCATATAGGTTATCACAGAATATTGAGTAGAGTTTCCTATGCTACACAGTAGGTCCTTGTTGGTTTTCTATCTCTCCAAGCTCCCGATTTACCCCTCCTCCCTGTTTCCCCTTTGATAACCATAAATTTGTTTTTGATATCTGTAAGTCTGTTTCTGTTTTGTAAGTTCTTTTGTAACATTTTTAAAAATTAGATTCCACCTTTGAGTGATATCACATGATATTTATCTTTCTCTGACTTACTTCACTTGGTATGATCATCTCGAGGTCCATCCATGTTAAAGCAGGTGGCTTTATTTCATTCTTTTTATGGCTGAATAATATTCCATTATATGTACATACCACACCATTGTTTTCTTTTTTTGGTCATGAGTATCAACTTGTTCAAACCTGTGATCCCTAAAGTGGAAGTGCAGAGCCCTAACCACTGAACAGCCAGGGAATTCCCAGTACATCGTTATCCATTCCACCACTGATAGACATTCAGGTTGTTTCCATGTCCTGGATACTGTAAATAGAGATGCAATGAACTATGTGGGGTCCTACAGGGGTGCATATACCTTTTATATTATGGTTTTCTCCATATATCCAGGAGTGTGATTGCTGGATGATATGGTAGTACCCTAAGGATAATTTTATTTATGTAGGTTTTATCAAGCAATATTTACCATACTAGGAATAAAACAGTTTTTTTTAAATTTTGTCAATTTATTTAGAATCATATTAATAACCCATTACATGTTTTTTGAGAAGTCTATTCTTTATTGTAATATTTGTAATAAAATATAATTGCAGGGACTTCCCTGGAGGTCCAGTGGTTAAGACTCCCAGCTTCCATTACAGAGAACATGGGTTGGATCCTTGGTTGGGGAATTAAGATCCCACAAGTTGTAAGGCACAGCCACAAAATAAAATAAAGGTGTATTTTAAAAAAATAATAATTGTGGGACTTTCCTGGTGGTCCAGTGGTTAAGAATCTGCCTGCCAATTCAGGGGATATGGGTTTGATGTCTGGTCCAGGAACTAAAATTCCACATGCCATGGAGCAGCTAGGCGTGTGTGTTGCAACTACTGAAGCCTGGGTGCCCTAGAGCCCTTGCTTTATAACAAGAGAAGCCACCAAGTACAAGAAGACACTTGTGTACCACAAATAAAGAGTAGCCCTCATTTGCCATAACCAGAGAAACTCTAGGGGCAACACTGAAGAGCCTGGGAGCTGCAACGAAGACCCAGCACAGCCAAAAATAATAATAATTGCATTTAACTTAACTGCCTTTTGTAATATAACTGATGGTATAACTGTAGTGATTTAGGTGAGCTATTGGTTATACTTCTCTTATGAATGCTGGGCAAAAAGAGTAGAGAATATTTGCAATAAATATATTCTGAAGGAAAAGCAAAGGTATAGCAATTAGGCTTCTGGTGTCAGCTGTCCACTTTGATATTTGCTGCCCTGTTGATCCAAAAAGTGGCATTTTGAAAATACTTTTCTGACTACTTTAAACATGTCCCAGGTAGTACAGAGGGAACCAGTTATAAAACCGTCGGTAAATATTCATCTCTAGTACTTTGACACTGATTTCTCTCTCTCTTTTTTTCAATAACCTCTTATTTCTTTAAGATTTTCATCTCAACAGCATGTTGTTCAGCCTCCATATGTTGGAATTTTTAAAGATTTTCCTCCTGTAATTGACATCTAATCTTCCTGCACTGTGGTCAGAAAAGATGCTTGGAATGATTTAAATTGTTTTGAATTTACCAAAGCTAAATTTATGGCCCAGGATGTGATCTCTTCTGGAGAAGTTTCCGTGTGTGCTTGAGAAAAAGGTGAAATTCATTGTCTGGGGGTGAAATGTCCTATAGATATCAATTAGGTCTAACTGGTCTGTAGTATCATTTAAAGTTTGTGTTTCCTTGTTAATTTTCTGTTTAGTTGATCTATCCATCGGTGTGAGTGGGGTATTAAAGTCTCCCACTTATATTGTGTTATTGTTAATTTCTCCTTTCATATTTGTTAGCATTTGCCTTATGTATTGCGGTGCTCCTGTGTTGGGTGCATATATATTTATAATTGTTATATCTTCTTCTTGGATTGATCCTTTGATCATTATGAATGTCCATCTTTATCTCTTTTCACAGCCTTTGTTTTAAAGTCTAATTTATCTGATTTGAGTATTGCTACTCCTGCTTTCTTTTGGTCTTTTGCATGGAATATCTTTTTCCAGCCCTTAAATTTCAGTCTGTATGAGTCTCTTGTTTCCAGGTGGGTCTCTTGTATACAACATATATAGGGGTCTTGTTTTTTTTATCCATTCAGCCAATCCACCAGAAAATTACTAGAGCTAATCGATGAATATAGTAAAGTTGCAGGATATAAAATTAACACACAGAAATCCCTGGCATTCCTATACACTAACAATGAGAAAATAGAAAGAGAAATTAAGGAAACAATTCCATTCACCATCAAAACAAAAACAATAAAATACTTAGGAATATATCTACCTAAAGTAACAAAAGACCTATATACAGAAAACTATAAAACACTAATGAAAGAAATCAAAGAGGACAAAATAGATGGAGAACTATACCGTGTTCATGGGTTGGAAGAATCAATATAGTGAAAATGAGTATACTACTCAGAGCAATCTATAGACTCAATGCAATTCCTATCAAGCTACCAGAGGTCTTTTTCAGAGAACTAGAACAAATAATTTCACAATTTGTATGGAAACACAAAAAACCTCGAATAGCCAAAGCAATCTTGAGAAAGAAGAATGGAACTGGAGGAATCAACCTGCCTGACTTTAGGCTATACTACAAAGCCACAGTCATCAAGACATGGTACTGGCACAAAGACAGAATATAGATCAATGGAACAAAATAGAAAGCCCAGAGATAAATCCATGCACCTATGGATACCTTATATTTGACAAAGGAGGCAAGAATATACAACGGAGTAAAGACAATCTCTTTAACAAGTGGTGCTGGGAAAACTGGTCAACTGCTTGTAAAAGAATGAAACTAGAACACTTTCTAACACCATACACAAAAATAAACTCAAAATGGATTAAAGATCTAAGCATAAGACCAGAAACTATAAAACTCCTAGAGGAAAACATAGGCAAAACACTCTCTGACATAAACCGAAGTAGGATCCTCTCTGACCCACCTCCCAGAATATTGGAAATAAAAGCAAAAATAAACAAATGTAACCTAATTAAAATGAAAAGCTTCTGCACAACAAAGGAAACTAAAAGCAAGGTGAAAAGGCAGCCTTCAGAATGGGAGAAAATAATAGCAAACGAAGCAACGGACAAACAATCTCAAAAATATACAAGCAACTCCTGCAGCTCCATTCCAGAAAAATAAACTACTCAATCAAAAAGTAGGCCAAAGAACTTAACAGACATTTCTCCAGAGAAGACATACAAATGACTAACAAACACACGAAAAGATGCTCAACATCACTCATTATCAGAGAAATGCAAATCAAAACCACAATGAGGTACCACTTTACACCAGTCAGAATGGCTGCCATCCAAAAGTCTACAAGCAATAAATGCTGGAGAGGATGAGGAGAAAAGGGAACCCTCTTACACTGTTGGTGGGAATGCAAACTAGTACAGCCATTATGGAAAACAGTGTGGAGGTTCCTTAAAAAACTGGAATTTTTTTAAGTGTATGCCACTGCTGGGCATACACACCGAGGAAACCAGAATTGAAAGAGACACGTCTACCCCAATGTTCATCACCACACTGTTTACAATAGCCAGGACATGGAAGCAACCTAGATGTCCATCAGCAGACGAATGGATAAGGAAGCAGTGGTACATATACACAATGGAATATTACTCAGCCATTAAAAATAATACATTTGAATCAGTTCTAATGAGGTGGATGAAACTGGAGCCTATAATACAGAGTGAAGTAAGCCAAAAGGAGAAACAACAATACAGTATACTAATGCATATATATGGAATTTAGAAAGATGGTAATGATAACCCTGTATGTAAGACAGCAAAAGAGACACAGATGTATATAACAGTCTTTTGGACTCTATGGGAGAGGGCGAGAGTGGGATGATATGGGAGAACGGCATTGAAACATGTAAATTGTCATGTGTGAAATGAATCGCCAGCCCAGGTTTGATGCTTGATACAGGGTGCTCAGGGCTGGTGCACCGGGATGACCCAGAGGGATGGAATCAGGAAGGAGGTGGGAGGGGGTTTCTGGAAGGGGAACGCATGTATACCCATGGCAGATTCATGTCAATCTATGGCAAAACCAACACAATAATGTAAAGAAAAAAGTCTTTATTGAATTTGTTACAATTAAAAAAAAAAAAGATTTTCATCTCCTCTCTATAGCTAGTTGCCTTCTGACTTTGCCTGTGGGTGGTAGACACTATTCCAGATTTTTGTAAAATACATTTTTTTTAGCCAAACAGTTGTCAATTCTTTGAACTTATTCAGTGACTGATTCATAGATTCAGGAGTGTTCATGGAACTATACTTACTTTTACTCTCTCTATCTACCATTCCCTCCTTTCAGATAGGAGTTCTAACTGGAAGATTGAAGTTAAATGTGACTCAGCTTGCAGCTTCTCTCACTGAGCCCATGGCAGAGATTTCTCATTGACTCTGGATTTCTCATGGATCTTGAGTCAAATCACAAACTCATACATACTGTTCTCATGATAGTGCACCAGGAATCCACAATCTGTCATTAAAAATCATTTTGCCATTTTTGCTTTGAAATAAAGGAATGATAAACATTTTTTGTGTTTTTACTGTACGTTGAATAATCTTATTGGAGTTTTGTGTGTATTATCTCTAATTCTCACAATAATTGTACAAGATAGATTGTAATATTCCATCATTCAGTTATGGAAATTGAAGCTCTATGTTTTAAGTAACAACTCTCAAATGACTCTTTGCTGTTCAGTGGCTGAGTCATGTCCGACTCTGCAGCACCAGGGACTGCAGTACGCCAGGCTTCCCTGACCTTCGCTGTCTCCCAGAGTTTGCTCACACTCATGTCCTTTGAGTCAATGATGCCAAATGAAAATGAAAATGATTCTACCTGACCCTAAAATTCCTCTTGTTCCAATAAGCAAACCAGTTAGTTTTTAAAGGCCAGGTCTGGGGCAGCTGTGGGCTCAGGGGTTCTTAAGCAGCATGTCTGCTGATGGGCAGGGCTATCCCTGCACCTGGCTAGTTGCTTGGCTGGAGGCATCCTAGTACTGGTGCCAGCAGGCTGGTGAAGGTTGGGGGTGGATCCCAGTGCTAATAAGCTAGGGAGAGGATTCGAAATGGCACTTGTTAGCACCAATATCCACATGGTAGAAAAAGCACCCCCAAAATGGCTGTTGCCAGTGTGTGTGTCCCCAGGATGAGTTCCAGTGGCTTCCTGCCTCTCTGGGAGGCTTCCCAAGATCAGCAGGTGGATATGTGTGTGTGCGTGCGCTCAGTTGCATCTGACTCTTTGCAACCCCAGGGACTATAGTCCACCAGGCTCCTCTGAGCATAGGATTTTCCAGGCAAGACTACTGGAATGGATAGACATTTCCTCCTCTAGGGGATCTTCCTGACCCAGGGATCGAAACCGTGTCTCTTGCTTCTCCTGATTGGCAGGAGAAGTGGTGGATTCTCTACCACTGCGCCACCTGGGAAGCCCTATGGTGATCTGACCAAGGTTCATTTCAAATTACTGCTTCTGCACTAGGTCCTGGAGCTGTGAGATTTGGTGTGTGCTCTTTAAGAGTAGATTTTCTATTTCCCACAGTCCTATGGATTGCCCTAAATAAGCCCTGCTAGCCTTAAAAGCCAAATGTTTTGGGGGCTCTTCTTCCTAGTGCAAGATCCCCAGGTTGGGGAGCCCGATGAGGCGCTTGGACTCCTTGCTACTTAGGAGGAATCTCTAAAGTTGTAATTATCCTCCCATTTGTGGGCCACCCTGGTGGCTCAGATGGTAAAGAAACTTCCTGCAATGCAGGAGATCTGGGTTAAATCTCTGGGTGGGGAATATCCCTGGAGAAGGGGATGGCAGCCCATTTCAGTATTCTTGCCTGGAGAATTCCATGGACAGAGGAGCCTGGAGGGTTACAGTCCATAGGATCCCAAAGAGTCGGACGTGACTATCATGACTCTACCCCACCTACTTGTCTTGTTGGGGTTCCTTCTTTATATTTTTAGCTGTAGAAGATCCTTTCTGCTTGTTCTGCCCATCTTCTGATTTTTCTTATCAATAGTTTCTTTGTAAATAGCTGTTGTTTTGGTGTGCCTGTGGGAGGAGGCGAGCTCAAGTCCTCTGAGTCCACCACCTTGGCCTCTCCTTAACAGTGCCCCTGCCTGATGAACCTATTTGCAACAGGAGTTGGGTATTTCTGTGTTCTCCTTCTGGGCTGAGCGATGGGGTGATGGCCAGTTAGGAACAGTTTCTTTCTTTGCTACCATCCCCCCGAGTTCATGAACATAGGCTCTACTGACCACCTGATCCAGGCAATCAAGGGGCATCATCCAGGGAAGTATACCACCCCACTCCCCACACACACACACAACTGGGCACCAGATATGTGTACCAGCTGCCCTCTGAGAGATACTGGGACTCAGCAGAGGAGGAAGACTGTGACGTAGGACTTGCCTTTTGAGGTCTCTGGATGGATTTACAGTCAGCCCTAAGATGTGTGTTTCATTAGAAGCCTGGCCCTCAGGCCACAGCTGTGCAGAAAGCCCAACAGGCCTCCGGGCTCCTCACTCAGTCTGTTGCCTCTGTGCTGGGTCCTGTGGGTGTTAGCCATTGAAGAGCTCTTTCCCTGTTGGTTACAGTCCTGTGGGATCCATGAGCATACACCCCACTCACCACTAGAACCAGGCCATCTAGAAGTGTCCACTGGGCTGCAGCCACTCAAGTGGAACTCCAGATGACAGAGCAAGCTCATCTCTGGGAGATATCAGCAGTATGGAGTGAGTCGCAAAAATTGAAAAAAAAAAGTCACTCAGTCATGTCCAATTCTTTGTGGCCCCAAGGACTGTAGCCTACGAGGTTCCTCTGTCCATGGAATTCTCCAGGCAAGAATAATGGAGTGGGTAACCATTCCCTTCTTCAGGAGATCTTCCTGACCCAGGGATTGAACCCAGGTCTCCTGCATTGAAGGCAGATTCTTTACTATCTAAACCACCAAGGAAACCCAGGAGTGAGACCAGGGAGAGCACAAAGATAGCACCCAGCAGCCCCAGTCCCTGAAGAGCCCTTTGGTACCCTCTAAATGTGTGCCAAACCAGAAGGCTGCCCCTCAAGCCAAAGCTCCAGCATGAGCAAACAGGCCTCTTTCATAGAAAGACTGAGACTGTTTCAATAAGCTGCCTGTGCTACTACCTGTGGGTGGTAGCTGGCTAAGAACTGCCCCCCTGTTCGTAACAGCCCCAGGGAACTCACAATCTGAAGCTTTGCTGGCCACTGGAGCCAAGCAATCAAAGATCACACGCTGAGCCCCAGCCATAAAAACCCAGGCACAACGCAAGGGTACAAACTCCTTTCTAGGTGGTACCTGATGGCTCAGTGGTAAAGAATCTGCCTACCAAGCAGGACATACAGGTTCAATCCCTGGGTGAGGGAGATCTCCCAAAGAAGGAAATGGCAATCCACTCCAGTATTCTTGCCTGGAAAATCCCACGGACAGAAGAGTCTGGTGAGCTACAGTCATGGGGTCAGAGAAGAATCAGAAGGACTAAGTGACTAAACAATAACTAGTAAGCTATTACAGAGCAGAGCAGAAAGAGAGCGCTAAAGTGGCACCCACCAAGCTCTGTCTTTGGAGACTAGTTCAGTAGGCCCCTAGATGTGTGTTAAATTAGGTACCTGTCCCTCAGGCTAATGGTGTAAGTTGAGCAAACAAGCATGTTTCACAGGAAGCCTGGGCACCATTCAAGTCAGCTTTTCTGTGCTGGGTCCTGGGGTGGGTGCATCTGCATGGGCAAGTCCTTTAAGAACAGATTCTCAGTTCTCCATTCCTTGTAGGTCGCATGGCTTTCAAAGCTATATATTTTAGGGGCTTGTCTCTCAGGTATAACTCTTAAAAATTGGAGTGCCAATTGTGGGTTTCAAGCCCTTCACGCCTCAGGGAGAAACCTGGGTTTGTGAGAGTTCCCTCCTGATTGTGGGTGACCGCGCCAGGGGTGGGGTTTATGGCAGGACAGTGTCTCAGCCTCTCCTGACCACTTCAAACTGGGTTTTTCCCAGTCTGCCCAATGCACAGAAGTTACTCAGTTACTTTTGGTTTCTGGTTTTGTTTTTCAGTGTCAATTATTCCATATATAGCTATAGACTTGATGTGTCCACTGGAGGAGGTGTGTGAAGGAGCCGCTTAAGTGGTTGTTGAACCAGAAACTATAGTCTTGATAATCTCTCTTTGTTGCTGCTGATGAGAACAGAAGGATATTCAGTGTTCCTTATTTGTGTTCCATGAGGGCAACTTTTGTCTTCTTTTCTGTGTAATATGCCCTTTTTCGAGCTTCCCTGGTGGCTCAGAAGATAAAGAATCTGCCTGCAATGCAGGAGGTGTAGGTTTAATCCCCAAAGAAGGAAATGGCAACCGACTCCAGTATTCTTGCCTGGAGAATTCCATGGATGGGGGAGCCTAATGGGCTACAGTCCATGGGGTTGCAAAGAATCAACATGACTGAGCGATTAAGCTTTTTCACCTATTCCAATTTTTGCAGGCTGTGTCTTCTTTAAAATTCTGCTTTATTTTGTAACAAACAAATCTTTTAACTTTTAAAAGCCAAACTTGTATTCAAGTATTTAAACCAATGTTTATTGATCATTTACTGTGTTCAAGGAACTATTCTAAGTTTAGGATGGTATTAGAAGCCAGACTAGTTACTGTGCTGAGGGTATTCATGATTCAATAACTTTGAAAAGACAGCCTTCCCAATAACTATTGTGCATGCATGCTAAATTGCTTTAGTCGTGTCCAACTCTTTTGCGACCCCATGGCCCATAACCTGCCAGGCTCCTCTGTCCCTGGGATTTTCCAGGCAAGAATACTGAATTGGGTTGCCATGCCCTCCTTCAAGGGATCTTTCACACCCAGGAATCAAAACTGTGGTCTCTTACATCTCTTATACCGGCAGGTGGATTCTTTACCACTAGTGCCACTTGGGAAGCCCAATAACTATTGTGGCCAGCACTGAAAGAAAGATATGAAATGTTAAAGAAGTTAAAGAATTAAAAATGTTTTCTTGGAGATGCAAGAAACTTTCAAAAAGGAAGAGACATTTGAATTGGGTTTAAAAAAAATGTGGTGTTTTAATTAGGAAAAAATTTATCTTTTGTATGTGTGTGCATGTATGTATTTCTTTCTATTTATTTATTTAAATTAGGAAAGGATTTAATTCAAGACTGTTGGACATGCTGAAAGAGTATGTTCTAGATCTTTCTGGCATGACTTCTGGAATAATGCAGAAGCAGCTCAGTAAGACACCAGCTTCCTCTGGGCTACCACTAGAGTTGTAATTTCTTGGCTCAGAAACCCACTGCTACACAGCAGCCCTAAACACCAGGAAACCAGGGGCAAGACTGATAGGTCAAGTAGCCCTAACTACCCTGACAAAGTTGAGGATGTAGTTGGTAAAAAGAATCTGTGCCAGGGAAACTAGTTACAAAAGTCTTTGAAGAAACTGCTTTAGAACAGGATGCTATGGCTGTATTGTTTAGGCATGGTGACTCAGACTTGTACAGGAGACAGGGATCAAGACCATCCGCAAGAAAAAGAAATGCAAAAAAGCAAAATGGCTGTCTGAGGAGGCCTTACAAATAGCTGTGAAAAGAAGAGAAGCAAAAAGCAAAGGAGAAAAGGAAAGATAGTCCCATCTGAATGCAGAGTTCCAAAGAATAGCAAGGAGAGATAAGAAAGCCTTCCTCAGTGATCAGTGCAAAGAAATAGACAGAAAAATAGAATGGAAAAACTAGAGATCTCTTCCAGAAAATTAGATACCAAGTGAACATTTCATGCAAAGATGGGCTCAATAAAGGACAGAAATGGTATGGACCTAACAGAAGCAGAAGATATTAAGAAGAGGTGGCAAGAATACACAGAAGAGCTGTACAAAAAAGATCTTCACGACCAGATAATCACAATTTTGTGATCACTCACCTAGAGCCAGACATCCTGAAAGGCAAAGTCAAGTGGGCCTTAGGAAGCATCACTACAAACAAAGCTAGTGGTGGTGATGGAATTCTAGTTGAGCTATTTCAAATCCTAAAAGATGATGCTGTGAAAGAGCTGCACTCCATATGTCAGCAAATTTGGAAAACTCAGCAATGGCCACAGGACTGGAAAGGTCAGTTTTCATTCCAATCCCAAAGAAAGGCAATGTCAAAGAACGCTCAAACTATGGCACAGTTGCACTCATCTCACATGCTAGCAAAGTAATGCTCAAAATTCTCCAAGCCAGGCTTCAACAGTACATGAACTGAGAAGTTCCAGATGTTCAAGCTGGATTTAGAAAAGGCAGAGGAACCAGAGATCAAATTGCCAAAATCCACTGGATCATTGTAAAAGCAAGAGAGTTCCAGAAAAACATCTATTTCTGCTTTATTGACTGTGCCAAAGCGTTTGACTGTGTGGATCCCAACAAACTGTGGAAAATTCTTCAAGAGATGGGAACACCAGACCACCTGACCTGTTTCTTGAGAATTCAATATGCAGGTCAGGAAGCAACAGTTAGAACCAGACATGGAACAACAGACTGGTTCCAAATAGGAAAAGGAATAGGTCAAGGCTGTATATTGTCACCCTGCTTGTTTAACTTATATGCAGAGTACATCATGAGAAACGCTGGGCTGGATGAAGCACAGGTTGGAATCAAGATTGCCGGGACCCCTGGAGAAGGAAATGGCAACCCACTCCAGTACTTTTGCCTGGAGAATCCCATGGACAGAAGAGCCTGGCGGCTACAGTCCATGGGGTCACAAGAGTCGGACGTGACTTAGCAGCTGAACCACTAGAGAAAGACTGCCCTCAACCTGGCAGCAAGTGACAGCTGTCCTTAAGATCTCTTTTTTCCTCCGATAGAAAAAGAAAATAACTGGAAAATGAAAATAATAAATTTTCTATTCAAATGTAAAAAAAAAAGTTGCTGGGAGAAATATCAATAACCTCAATATGCAGATGACACCACCCTTATGGCAGAAAGTAAAGAGGAACTAAAAAGCCTCTTGATGAAAGTGAAAGAGGAGAGTGAAAAAAATGGCTTAAAACTCAACATTCAGAAAACTAAGATCATAGCATCCAGTCCCATCACTTCATGGCAAATAGATGGGGAAACAGCAGAAACTTTGTCAGACTTTATTATTTTTGGCTCCAAAATCACTGCAGATGGTGATTGAAGCCATGAAATTAAAAGATGCTTACTCCTTGGAAGGAAAGTTATGACCAACCTAGATAGCATATTGAAAAGCAGAGGCATTACTTTGCCAACAAAGGTCCATCTAGTCAAGGCTATGGTTTTTCCAGTGGTCATGTATGGATGTGAGAGTTGGACAGTGAAGAAAGCTGAGAGCCAAAGAATTGATGCTTTTGAACTGTGGTGTTGGAGAAGACTCTTGAAAACCCCTTGGACTGCAAGAAGATCCAACCAGTCCATCCTAAAGGAGATCAGTCCTGGGTGTTCATTGGAAGGACTGATGTTGAAGCTGAAACTCCAACACGTTGGCTACCTCATGCAAAGAGTTGACGCATTGGGAAAGATCCTAATGCTCGGAGGAATTGGGGGCAGGAGGGAAGGGGACGACAGAGGATGAGATGGCTCGATGGCATCACAGACTCGATGAACATGGGTTTTGGTAGACTCTGGGAGTTGGTGATGGACAGGGAGGCCTGGCGTGCTGCAATTCATGGGGTCGCAAAGAATGGGACATGACTGAGCGACTGAACTGAACTGAACTGGGACCTTCAGCAAGATGTCCACCTCGGAGTTCTGGAAGTTCCCTGTGAGGCCTGTGGGCATCCCCAAAGTCCCAGATGCTAAACCCTCACCTTTCCCCACTCTCCTGAGGGTTTCTTGTGTGTGCCTTGAGTGCAGCTCCTAGAACCAGCTCCAATAGAAATTTTTAAAAATGAGCAATTGCGCCATCTTCTGGAATGCAAAGGTTGAAAGTTGGAAAGTGTTAGTTGCTTAGTTCTGTCTGACTGTGATGCCATGGACACACCAGGCTCCTCTGTCCATGGGATTGTCCAGGCCAGAATACTGGAGTGGGTAGCCTTTCCCTTCTCCAGGTGATCTTCCCAACCCAGGGATCAAACCTAGGTCTCCCACAATGCGGGCAGTTTCTTTACCATCTGAACCACCAGGGAAGATTTCTAATTGTCAACCTGTTGAAATGTAAGAACCAATGTAAACAGTATGAAAGCAGAAACTCATGCTATCAAACATTATGAAAAAGAAAGGAAATATGACTTCACAAAAAGAAAATAATAATTATCCAGCAACCAAACTTAAAGACATGGAATATTGGTATCTAAGAGACAGGGAATTCTAACTAGCTGTTATGAAAAAATTTAACTAGTTACAAGAAAACTCAGGCAATTTAATGGACTCAAAAATAAAATTATTGAACTGGAATTCTTTACCAAAGAAACTGAAATTATAAAAAAGAACCAAATGAAGATTCTAGAACTGAGGAATTCAATGAATGAAATAAAGAATGTATTGGAGAGTACAAGTAACAGGGCAGATCAGATGGAAGAAAGAATAAGTGATGATTCAGTTGGGAGAGGATTAGATTTCTAAAAAGTGAAGAAACTGTACAAGATTTATCAAATTTGATTGGAAATATAGATAAACGTATAAATGGTGTACCAGAAGAAAGGGAGAAGGGCCTAAAAAGTTTATTTAAAGACGAGAAATTTCCAAACCTGGGGAAAGAATTGGGCATCCATTAAGTTAATAAAACACCTGTTTTCTCAATGCAAAAAGACCTTTTCCAAGATGCATTATAATGAAATTGTCAAAAAGAAGTGATAAAGAAAATTACCTACAAAGGACCACATTAAAGTATCAGTGAATTTCTCAGAACAAACTCTGCTGAGGCCAGGAGAGAGTGGAATAACATATTCAAAGTGACGAAAGACAAACGTTGCCAGCCAAGAATACTATATCCGGCATAGTTATCCTTTATTCATGAAAAGGAACAAAGGCTTTTTTAAGACAAAAAAAGGCTGAGGGAGCGCACCACCACTAGACCCGCTGAAGGGAGTTCTTCAGTTTGAAATGAAAAAATGCGAGTGACATAAAAACATAGGAAGGTATACGACATTCTGGTATAGGTGAAAAAAAGTCAAAGTTAGAAAATTGCAAGTATATCAGAATGGTATTTTAACCACTTTATTATAGTAAAAAATTTTTGCTAATAGACAGATATTAAAGCCAATTATAAACCCATTAAAAGTAAAACACTGTAGGGGATTCCTTGTTTGCCCAGTGGTTAAGACCCTGCACTTACACTGCGGGGGGCACGGGTCAGGGAACTGTAGTGTTGGCACAATGAAATAAACAAACAGAAACTTCAAAAATAGACTGAAGGATGGAATATAAGATAAAGGAGACTGGTAAAAAAATATTTTTTATATGTGAAAATAAATTTCAGAACTAAATCTTGAAAAATTTTGAAGTATGAAAAGGAAAAAATTATGCTAAATATTTGCTTTTTGTTAAATGTAAAGATATAGATTTTATAACCACAAAGAGTGAAACTATACATTAAAAATTATATAACCAGACTATAAATCACCAGAAAGGCAGAGATTTTGTCTTAGTCATTGCTTAATCTCCAGAAGTTCAAATAATATCTGGTACACTGTAGATTTGTAAGCAATTTACTTTTTCCAAATGACATCATTTGAGTCCATTCCTTTTGATCAAACATATTTTTTACATTAAAAAATGGTTTAAAATGTCTACAATATATGCCCCAAAAGCCCCCTGAATTGTGATAGGGATTGCATGCAATCTATTGGTCAATTTGGGAGGTGCTTCCATCTTAGTCTTAAGTCTTCTAATCATTGAACATGGTATGCTTTTCAAATTTATGAAGCATTCTATATTTTTACGTTACTCAGCCATATAAAGGACTTCCCAGGTATTCCTATTGGTAAAGAATCGCCTGCCAATGCAGGAGACATAAGAGATGCAGGTTTGATCCTTGGGTCAAGAAGATCCCCTAAAGGATAGCATGGCAATGCACCCCACCATGCTTACCTGGAGAATCCCATGGACAGAGGAGCCTGGTGGATTACAGTCCACAGAATCATAGACACAACTAAAGTTACTTAACACACATTTGCGATCCCATAAAAAGGAACACATTTGATTCAATTCTAATTAGGTGGATGAACCTAGAGCATATTACACAGAATAAAGTAAGTCAGAAAGAGAAAAACAAATTATCATATATTAATGTGTATATGTGGAATCTAGAAAGATGGTACTGATGCACCTATTCACAGGGCAGCAATGGAGACAGAGACATAGAAAAAAGACTTGTGAATACAGTAGGGGAAAGAGAGGGTGGGACGAATTGAGAAAGTAGCATTGAAACATATACATTGTTTGCCATATGTAAAGTAGACAGCCAATGAGAATTTGTGGTGTGATGCAAAGAGCTCAAACCTGGTGCTCTGTGACAACCTAGATGGGTGGGATGAGGTAGGAGGTTCAGGAGGGAGGGGACATATGTTTACCTGTGGCTGATTCATGCTGATGTATGGTAAAAGCCTACACAATATTATAAAGAAATTATCCTCCAATTAAAAACAAATAAGTTAAAAAGGAAATTAGAAATATCTCAAATAAACAACCTAACTTTGTATCTCAAGAAACTAGGAAAAAATAACAAATTAAGCTCAGATTTAGAAGAAGAAGGAAAAGATAAAGACCAGAGTAAAGATAAATGAAATAGAGAACAGAAAAACAATAGGACCAACAAAGTAAGAGCTGGTTTCTCAAAAAGATAAACAAAATTGACCAACCTTTAGTTAGACTAAGAAAAAGAGAGAGAAAATACAAATAAGATTAGAAATGAAAGAAAAGTAAGGTTATTTATTTGACTTTTTTCTTGTTTCCTGAGGTGAGCTTGTATTGCTATGAACTTTCCCCTTAGCACTGCTTTTACAGTGTCCCATAGGTTTTGGGTTGTTGTGTTTTCATTTTCATTCATTTCTATGCATAATTGGATTTCTTTTTTGATTTCTTCTGTGATTTGTTGGTTATTCAGCAGTGTGTTGTTGAGCCTCCATATGTTGGAAGTTTTGAATGGTTTTCTCCTGTAATTGATATCTAATCTCACTGCATTGTGGTCAGAAAAGCTGCTTGGAATGATTTCAATATTTTTGAGTTTACCAAGGCTAGATTTATGGCCCAGGATGTGATCTATCCTGGAGAAGGTCCCGTGTGCGCTTGAGAAAAAGGTGAAATTCCTTGTTTTGGGGTGGAATGACCTATAGATATCAATTAGGTCTAGTTGGTCTATTGTATCATTTAAAGTTTGAGTTTCCTTGTTACTTTTCTGTCTAGAAAAAGTAATTTTCCCACAATTATTGTGTTGTTGTTAATTTCCCCCTTCATACTTGTTAACATTTGCCTTACATATTGTGGAGCTCCTATGTTGGGTGCATAAATATTTATAATTGTTATTTCTTCTTCTTGGATTGATCCTTTGATCATTATGTAATGTCCATCTTTATCTCTTTTCACAGCCTTTATTTTAAAGTCTACTTTATCTGATATGAGTATTGCCACTCCTGCTTTCTTTTGGTCTCTATTTGCATGGAATATCTTTTTCCAGCCTTTACCTTTCAGTCTGTATGTGTCCCTAGGTTTGAGGTGGGTCTCTTGTAGACAACATGTATAGGGGTCTTGTTTCTGTATCCAAACGGCCAATCTTTGCCTTTTGGTTGGGGCATTCAACCCATTTACATTTAAGGTAATTATTGATAAGTATGATCCCGTTGCCATTTACTCTATTGTTTTGGGTTCGAGATTATATACCCCATCCATGTTTCCTATCTAGGAAAGATCCTTTAGCATTCGTTGGAGCACTGGTTTGGTGTTGCTGAATTCTCTCAGCTTCTGCTTGTCTGAAAAGCTTTTGATTTCTCCTTCAAATTTGAATGAGATCCTTGCTGGGTACAGTAATCAGGGTTGTAGATTATTTTCTTTCATGATTTTAAGTATGTTCTGCCATTCCCTTCTGGCCTGAAGCATTTCTATTGAGAGATCAGCTGTTATCCTTATGGGATTCCCCTTGTGAGTTATTTGTTGTTTTTCCCTTGCTGCTTTTAATATTTGCTCTTTGAGTTTGATATTTGTTAATTTGATTAATATGTGTCTTGGGGTGTTCCGCTTGGGGTTCATCCTATTTGGGACTCTCTGGGTTTCTTGGACCTGAGTGGTTATTTGCTTTCCACATGAAAAGATGCTCAACATCACTATTATCAGAGAAATGCAAATCAGAACCACAATGAGGTACCACTTTACACCAGTCAGAATGGCTGCATTCCAAAAATCTACAAGCAATAAATGCTGGAGAGGATGTGGAGAAAAGGGAACTCTCTTACACTGTTGGTGGGAATGCAAACTAGTATAGCCACTATGGAAAACAGTGTGGAGATTCCTTAAAAAACTGCAAATAGACCTGCCATATGACCCAGCAATCCCATTGCTGGGCATACACACCGAGGAAACCAGAATTGAAAGAGCCACGTGTACCCCAATGTTCATCGCCGCATTGTTTACAATAGCCAGGACATGGAAGCAACCTAGATGCCCATCAACTGATGAAAGAATAAGAAAGCTGTGGTACATATACACAATGGAATATTACTCAGCATTAAAAAAAAATTCATTTGAATCAGTTCTACTCAGGTGGACGGAACTGGAGTTATTATCCAGAGTGAAGTAAGCCAGAAGGGAAAACAACAATACAGTATACTAACGCATATATATGGAATTTAGAAAGATGGCAACAAGAACCCAGTATGCGAGACAGCAAAAGGAACGCAGATCTATAGAACAGACTCGTGGACTCTGTGGATGAGGGCAAGGGTGGGGTGATATGGGAGAATGGCATTGAAACATGTTAATCATCATATGTGAAATCAATCGCCAGCTGAGGATTGATGCTCGGGGCTGGTGCACTGAGATTTCCCGGGGGGAGGGAGTCGGGAGGGTGGAGGGAGGGGGGGTTCTGGAGGGGGAGCATATGTAAACCCATGGCGATATCATGTCAATGTATGACAAAACTAATTTTAAAAAAAAAGAAATGAAAGAAAAGACATTAAATTAACACTACAGAAGTATATAGACTATTAATAGAAATACTAATACAGAAATAAAAGACTACTAATAGCAAATATAGCCAACAAATTGCCTAACCTAGAAGAAATGGGTAAAGTTCTAGAAATACACAACCTACCAAGACTGAATCAGGACAAAAAAGAGAATCTGAATATAACAATATCTAATAACCAGATTCAATCAATAATCACTGTGTCCCACCACAGAAAACTGGGACCAGAGGGCTCCCTGGCAAATCTGACCAAATATTTAAAGAAGAATTAACATCAATCCTTCTCAAAGTCTTCCATAAAACTGAGAAGAAAGGGACACTCCCAAACACATTTTTTGAGGTCAGCACTACCCTGATACCAAAGCCAGATAAGGAAACCACAGGAAGAGAAATCTATAGACCAATATCTCTGATCAATATGAATGCAAAAATTCTCAACAAAATATTAGCAAACCAAATTCAAGACATATTAAAAGGTTATATGCCATGACCAAGAGGAATTTATCCCTGGGATGGTTCAACATATGCAAGTTGATAAAGTAACACATCACATTAATAAAAGGAAGATAAAAATCACATCTCAATAGACACAGAAAAGCACTGGAAAAAATATAATATCCTTTCATGACAAAAACCTTAACAAATTGGGTATAGAAGGAACACATGCTATTCCGTGCTTAGTAGCTCAGTCATGTCCGACTCTTTGCAACCATGTGGACCTTAGCCAGCTGGGCTCCTCTGTCCATCCGTGGAATTCTCCAGGCAAGAATACTGGAGTGGGTTGCCATTCCCTTCTCCTAGAAGGAACACGCATCAAAATAATATAGATATATCTGTCATATATGACAAATGCACAGCTGACATCATGCTCAATGAAGAAAAATTGAGAGCCTTTCCTCCAAGAACAGGAATAAGACAAAGATTCCCATTCTCATCACTCTTACTCAGAAAAATACTGAAAGTCCTAACTAGGGCTAATAGGCAAGACAAAGAAACAAAAGACACCCACATTAGAAAGGAAGAAGTAAAATTATTACTATTTGCAGACAACATATTTTTTATAGAGAAAATCTCCAAGACTCAACCAAAAAACTATTTTAACTAATCGACAATTTCTGTAAAGGTGGAGAACACAAAATCAACATACAGAAATCAGTTGCATTTCCATACACAAATGATGAAACATCTGAAGAAGAAATTTAAAAAATCTATCCCATTTATAATTACAATCAAAGACAATAAAATGCTTAGAAATAAATTTAACCAAGGAAGTGAAAGATGTATACAACAAAATTCCAAGGCAAACCATTCAATATCACAGTAGTCCAAGTCTATGCCCCAACCAGCAATGCTGAAGAAACTGAAGTTGAATGGTTCTATGAAGACCTACAAGACTTTCTAAAACCAACACCCCCAAAAGATGTCCATTTCGTCATAGGGGCCTGGAATGCAAAAGTAAGAAGTCAAGAGAAACCTGGAGTAACAGGCAAATTTGACCTTGGAGTACAGAGTGAAGCAGGGCAAAGGCTAGCAGTTTTGCCAAGAGAACGCACTGGTGATAGCAAACACCCTCTTCCAAGAGCACAAGAGAAGACACTACACATGGACATCACCAGATGGTCAATACTGAAATCAGATTGATTCTATTCTTTGCAGCCCAAGATGAATAGGCTCTATACAGTCAGAAAAAACAAGACTGGGAGCTGACTGTTGCTCAGATTATGACTCTTTATTGCAAAATTCAGACTTAAATTGCGTAAACTAGGGAAAATCACTAGACCATTCAGGCATGACCTAAATCGAATCCTTTGTGATTACACAGTGGAAGTGAGAAATAGCCTCCAGGGATTAGATCTGATAGACAGAGTGCCTGAAGAACTATGGGCAGAGGCCTGTGACAGTGTACAGGAGACAATGATCAAGACCATTCCCATAGCTGATAAAAGAAGAGAAGCTAAAGGCAAAGGAGGAAAGGAAGATATAACCATCAGAATGCACAGTTCCAAAAAATAGCAAGAAGAGAAAGGGAGAACAAGATGGTGGAGGAGTAGGTGGACATGGAGTAAATCTCTCCCCACTGATACATCAGGAATACACCCTCAGGCACAGAAGTGCCTGCAGAACACAAGCTGAGAGTGGACAGAAGTACCTGGTGAGTGGAAAAGAATATATAGATAGAACCATGCAAAACTCAGTAGGACGAAGGAACTAGGGGGGAAAACAGGAGTATTAGTAGAACTAGACCTGCCCTCAGTGGGTGAGGGAACTGAAGCAGGGGTCCGATCCCCACATCGGGGCAATTGTCTGAGTCACAGGAGAAACATTTAAGGCTGAGAGTGAAACAGCTGATCTGTGGCAGCCTAAATGGAAGGAGAACCAGACAGTCCTTGCCACAGCCATACACACCCTGGACAGGGACACAGGTTCCCTGGAAGGTGCAGTAGCTAGGAGCTGGAGTTTAGGGATTATGGAGCAATCCCAGGGCTAGGGCTGCTGTTGACTGTGGAGAGACGGATCAAGGGGATGTGAGGGAGGAGACCATGGTGGGAAGTGCCTGTGGAAGAAAGCCAGGTGGTCATGGAAGCAAGGGGATACTGCTGAGTCACATGTAGCGGGTGGAGCCATCGCCATAGCCTCTCTCTCCCCACACACCAGCATCGGCAGCTGAACAACAGAGAGGCTGGCCCATCAAATGCCTGATACACCTAACTACAGATTAGGATCCCAGCCAGGGGGCCCCTCTATGTGCCTGACGACCGAACAACAGAGAAAGATCCCAGGCAAAAGAGCCTGCTAAGTGCCTGAATGGGCAGAGCTACGGAGAAAGACTGGCCAAAGAGGCCAAACAGTAAAGCTGTCACGGTTTGCAGATGACATGATACTGTACATAGAAACCCTAAAGATAGTATCAGAAAATTACTGGAGGTCATCAGTGTATTTAGCAAAGTTGCAGGATACAAAATCAATACGGAGAAGTCACTTGCATTTCTACATACTAACAATGAAAAATCAGAAAGAGAAATTAAGAAATTAATTCCTTTCACCACTGCAACAAAAAGAATTAAATATCTAGGAATAAACCTACATAAGGAGACAAAAGAACTGTACACAGAAAATTATAAGACACTAATGAAAGAAATCAAAGACAATGTAAACAGATGGAGAGATATTCCATGTTCCTGGGTACAAAGAATCAACACTGTGAAAATGACCATGCTACCAAATGCAATCTACAGATTTAATGCTATCCCTATCAAATTACCAATGACATTTTTCACAGAACTAAAACAAAAAATTTCACAATTCATATGGAACCACAAAAGACCCTGAATAGCCAAAGCAGTCTTGAGATAGAATAGATCTGGAGAAATCAACCTCCTTGACTTCAGATTATAATACAAAGCCACAGTCATCAAGATAGTATGGTATCAGCAACAAAACAAAACAAAACAAAACAGAAATATAGACCAATGGAACAAGATAGAAAGCCCAGAAATAAACCCATGCACCCATGTACCTTATTTTTGACAAAGGAGACAAGAATATACAATGGGGCAAAGACAGACACTTCAATATATGGTACTGGGAAAACGGGACAGCTACATGTAAAAGAATGAAACTAGAACAATTCCTAACACCATACACAAAGATAAATTCAAAATGGATTAAAGACATAAATGTAAGACCAGAAACTATAAAAACTCTTAGAGGAAAACATAGGCAGAACACTCGATGACATAAATCAAAGCAAGATTCTCTATGACCCACTTCCTAGCATAATGGAAATAAAAACAAAAGTAAATAAGTGGGACCTGATTAAACTTAAAAGCTTTTGCACAGCAAAGGGAACTATAAGCAAGGTGAAAAGACAGTCCTCAGAATGGGAGAAAATAATAGCAAATAAAACAACTGAAAAGGATTAATTTTCAAAACATACAAGCAGCTCGTACAACTCAATACCAGAAAAATAAACGACCCAATCAAAAAGTGGGAAAAAGACCTAACCAGACATTTCTCCAAAGAAGACATACAGATGGCTAACAAATACATGAAAAGATGTTCAACATCACTCATTAGTAGAGAAATGCAAATCAAAACTACAATGAGATGATACCTCACACTAGTCAGAATGGGCCTCATCAAAAAGTCTACAAACAATAAATGCTGGAGAGAGTGTGGAGAAAAGGGAATGGTCTTGCACTGTTGGTGGGAATGTAAATTGATATAGCCACTATGGAAGACGATATGGAGATTCCTTAAAAAACCAGGAATAAAACCACCATATGACCCAATAGGACTGGAAGAAGTCAGTTTTCATTCCAATCCGTAAGAAAGGCAATGCCAAAGAATGCTCAAACTATTGCACAATTGCACTCATCTCACACACTAGTAAACTAATACTCAAAATTCTCTAAGCCAGGCTTCAACAATATGTGAACCGTGAACTTCCAGTTCTTCAAGCTGGTTTTGGAAAAGGCAGAAGAACCAGAGATCAAATTGCCAACATCTGCTGGATCATCGAAAAAGCAAGAGAGTTCCAGAAAAACATCTATTTCTGCTTTATTGACTATGTGAAAGCCTTTGACTCTGTGGGTCACAACAAACTGTGGATAATTCTTCAAGAGATGGGAACACCAGACCACATTACCTGCCTCTTGAGAAATCTCTATGCAGGTCAGAAAGCAACAGTTAGAACTGGACATGGAAAAACAGATGGGTTCCAAATAGGGAAAGGAGTATGTCAAGGCTGTATATTGTCACCCTGCTTATTTAACTTCTATGCAGAGTACATCATGAGAAACGCTGGGTTGGAAGAAGCACAAGTTGGAATCAAGATTGCCGGGAGAAATATCAATAACCTCAAATATGTAGATGACACTATCCTTATGGCGGAAAGTGAAGAAGAACTAAAGAGCCTCTTGCTGAAAGTGAAAGAGGAGAGTGAAAAAGTTGGCTTAAGGCTCAACATTCAGAAACTAAGATTATGACATCCAGTCCAATCACTTCATGGCAAATAGATGGATTAACAGTGGAAACAGTGTCAGACTATATTTTGGGGGGCTTCAAAATCACTGCAGATGGTGACTGCAGTCATGAAATTAACAGACGCTTACTCCTTGGGAGAAAAGCTATGATCAACCTAGATAGCATATTAAAAAGCAGAGATATTACTTTGTCAGCAAAGGTCTGTTTAGTCAAGGCTATGGTTTTTCCAGTAGTCATGTATGGATGTGAGAGTTGGACGGTGAAGAAAGCTAAGCACAGAGAAGACTTGATGCTTTTGAACTGTGGTGTTGGAGAAGACTCTTGAGAGTCCGTTGGACTGCAAGGAGATCCAACCAGTCCATCCTAATGGAGATCAGTCCTGAGTGTTCTTTGGAAGGACTGATACTGAAGCTGAAACTTCAATACTTTGGCCACCTGATGCGAAGAACTGACTCCCTGGAAAAGACTCTGATGCTAAGAAAGATTGAAAGAGAAGGGAACAACAGAGGATGAGATGGTTGAATGGCATCACCGACTTGATGGACATGAGTTTGAGCAAGCTCCAGACATTGGTGATGGACATAGAAGCCTGGTGTACTGCAGTCCTTGGGGTCGCAAAGAGTTGGACATGATTGAGAGACTCAAGTGAACTGGTAAGACTTTGCTAAAAAAACTGAAGAAGACACAGATGGAAACCATTCTGTGTTCCTGGGTCAGAGGAATCAGAACTGTTAAAATGTCCATATTTCTCAGAGCTATCTATAGATTCTGAAGTAGGAAATGGCACCCCACTCCAATATTCTTGCCTGAAGAATCTCATGGACAGGGGAGCCTGTGGGCTACAGTCCAGAGGGTCACAAAGAGTTGGACACAACTGAGTTGACTTAGCAGCACATCTATAGATTCAACACAATCCCCATCAAAATACCAATGGTATTTATCAGAGAGATAGGAAAGGCAATCCTAAAATTTGCATGGACCTACAAAAGACCTTGAATAACCAAAGCACTCTGGTGGAAAGAAACAAAACCAGAGGTATCACACTTCCTGATTTCAAACAAAATTATCAAGCCATAGTAATAAAAACTGTATGATACTGGTCCAAAAGCATATGGGACTACATCAAGCTTAAAACATTTTGCATAGCAAAAGAAATAATTAACAGAATTAAAAGGCATCCATGGGAGAAGATTTTTTGCAAAACATATTCAGGTAAGGAGTCAACATCCAAATATATAAAAAAAAACTCATACAATTCAATAATAACAAAAAGCAAACAATCTCATTTCAAAATGGGCAGAGGACATTTTTCCAAACAAGACACCCAAATAGTTAGTGGGTGCATGAAAAAATAATGCTCAGTACCATAAATCATCAGGGAAATGCAAATCAAAACCACAAGGAGATATCACTTCACACCTGTTAAAATGGCTATCATCAAGAAGATAAGAGATAACAAATGCTGGAGAAGATACAGAGAAAAGGAAATGCTGGTGGAAACATAAATTGGTTCAGTCACTATGCAAAGCAATATTGAGGTTCCTCAAAAAATTGAAAGTAGACCTACCACAAAATTCAGCAATTCCATTTCTGGGTATATACACAAAGGAAATTTGAAAAAAAAAGACATCAAAGATATATATGATTTCTCCATTTATTGCAACATTATTCACAATAGCTAAGATATGGAAATAATCTACTAGCCCATCAATGAGTGTATAGATACAAAAGATGTGGTCTGTGTGTAATAGTAGTAGTGTTAGTTGCTCAGTCGTGTCGGACTCTTTGAGACCCCATGGACTGTAGCCTGCCAGGCTCCTCTGTCCATGGAATTTTCTAGGCAGAATACTGGAGTGGATTGCTATTTCCTCCTCCAGGGGTCTTCCAAACCCAAGAATAGAACCTACATCTCTTTCATCTCCTGAATTGACAGGTGGATTCTTTATCACTGAGCCATCTGGGAGGACTTAAATATACACAGTGTTGCGTGTCAAATATATTTCAATAAAAATATGTTAAAACCACAAAAAAAAAACAGAGAACATGTAGAAGACACAGACAGGAACAAAGAATGAGTGCAATGAAAAGAAAACAGTATATATAACATGGTAAATATTAATCCAACTGTGCCAATAATTGCTTTGAACATTCTAAATGCATCAAGTAAAAAGACTGTCTGAAAAGATAAAAAAAAATGAGATCCAACTATCTATATGTTGTCTACAAGAAGCCCACTTTAAATATAAAGACACATATAGATTAAATGTTAAATGGATGGAGGGAATTGTACCTTGCTAACATTAACTTCAAAAAGCAAGAGTAACTGTATTAATTGCAGACAGTGAAGCGAAGTGAAGTGAAAGTCGCTCAGTCGTGTCCAACTCTTTGCGACCCCATGGACTATACTGTCCATGGAATTCTCTAGGCCAGAATAATGGAGTGGGTAGATTTTTCCTTCAGAAAGAGCAGACTTCCAAGCAAGGAGAGTTATCAGGAATAAAGGAGCCCATTACATAATGATAAAAGGGTCAGTTCTACAAGAAGACACAACAATCCTTAACGTGTGTGCACCTAACAACAGACCATTAAATTACATGAGGCAAAAACTGATAGAACTGCAAAGAGAAACAAATGAATCCATTTTCAAGGTGGGAGACTTCAACATCCATCTCTCAGAAATGGACAGGCTATAGGGAGAAAATTATAAGGCTATAGCTGAAACTTAACAGCATTATCAATCAACTGGACATAATTGACATCTATAGACTACTTCATCCAAGAACAGAAAAATACACATTCTTCTCAAGCTCACATGGAACACTCGCCAAGATGGACCACGTTCTTGGCCATGAAACACACTTAACACATTAACAACAATAGAAGTCATACCATGTCTGCTCTCCAACCACAGTGGGAATAAAGAAGAAATCAGTAGCAGAAAGATAACTGGAAAATCTCCAAATACATACAGATTAAACAACACACTTGTAAATAATACATGGGTAAAGGAACAAATCTCAAGAGAAACTGAAAAATGTTTTGAAATAAATAAAAATGAAAATACAACTTATCAAAATTGTAGGATGCCGTGAAAACAGTGCTGGAGAGAAATTTATGGCATTGAACACATATATTAGAAAGAAAAAAGATTTTAACTGAATCACTTAAGTTTCCCTCTTAGGAAACTAGAAAACAAATAGCAAATTATATCCAAAAGAAGCAGAAGAAATTAGAGCAGAAATCAATGAAATCAATAAAAAAGCCAGAAATCAATAAAGAAAATCAACAAAACTAAAGAGTTACCATAATTAAAGAAAATAAGCGGACATACAGCTCACACAGAGGGGACTACTGTAAAGGAGATCTGACCTAGAGGACTCATATCTACCCTTGACTACTAATCTTTGGCCTACGATCCACCCTCACCCACCTTCTGTGAACTTCTGGTGGGAAATGGGAGTCAGGGGCCATCCCTAACTCTCCTGATGTAGGACCTGAGTATGCCTCCACATGAAATCACTCACTTTGGCAAATGCCTATGGATTTGAGAGTTGGGCTGCCTCACAGGTTAGATGCAGGAAGCATAGTGTCTAAGGCCCACAATACTTTGGTAGGGGGAGCGCTCGAAAATGCTTCATTTCTTTTTAAATTGGAAAAGGAAAAATTTGAGTTCCAAGAAAATGTCCTAATGTATAATGTTAATATATTCATCTTTATATCACTCAAGTTTTAAGATATAATTTTAAACATCGTTTAAGTGAAAAAGGAGCCCACCAAAGTGAAGGTGCTTGTTGCCAATGAAAGTCAAAATGGTGTTCTGAAATCACTGGGGTGCAGTATCTTGTAGGACGGATTTTCTCAACCAGAGTGCTTTAGGTGAAGGAAGTCTGTAAAGCTTATGGCTAGAGAACTAGGGTAGGAACTAGGGAATAGAGAAGCTCTCCGCTGTAAACATTTTCCTTTTTTATCTTGTACATGTATAAGTAATCTTAAATCCTTCCTGGAGCACAACGGGGCACACAGAGATAAGAATACCTCTGCAGCATGGAACACTCAGTGCTAGTCAGTTCGTGTCTCCAGGAGTTAATTGACCTTAGGGCATTCACTGCAGACCAAGAGGCAGATGAAATGTTTTGGAAAGATTCCCATCATAGTGGCTAAGCCGTGGGAACATAGTGGGAATTTTTCTTTCTGGATATTTTAGTAATGACAGTAGTGTATTTTTTTACACTTTGCTGAGAGAAGGAGAGAGAGAGGCAGTTCACGCCACAAATAGACTGAGACAGGGTCTTCCCTGGTGGTCCAGTGGCTAAGACTCCATGTTTCCAAAACGAGGGACAAGGGTGAGTTCAATCCCTGGTTGGGGAACTAAGATCCCACACACCACATGGGGTGTTTAAAAAAATGACAACAAAAGGAAAAGACTGAAGCATAACAACCAAATGCATTGTGTTACCCTGACCTAACTGTACTCTGGAGAAACAAACAAACAAAAAGTTTTAAAGGACATTTGGAGAATATTGTCTAAATTAAGTATTGATGATATTTGGACAACAGTATTTTATCCATGTTACATTTTGGGATTAGATTGGTGGTTATACGAGAAAATTGGAAGATATTGTTATTCTTAACAAATGCACACTAATATTAGGGGGTCAAAGGGTATAATGTCTACAACTATTTTGTAAATGGGTCAGCAACACACACACACACTGATAATGAGCAGGGCCCTATGGGGCTCCTGGGCACAAAGCTTTTCTGTGTTCTCCCATTTCTTTGATTACAGGAAATAGTCTTCATTCAGTATGACCTTTTCTGAGTTCCAGTGGATAGACAGAAGCAGCTGTAAACTAGGGAAGAGGGGATGATGTGAGACCAAGGAGAAACAACGTCAAGAGAAACAATATTGCAGTCTTGGGACAAGGTCCTGGTTCCCCATCAAGGGATTTATACAACAAGATCTTTTGAGCTGTCTTGCAAATACTGAAACCCCTACTAGGTGAAAAAAGTTAATGGCTAGGATGGTATGCCGTAGACGCCAGACTGGTTGGAATCAGAAGGTTAATGATGCTGACTCCCTCTTAGCTCACCGCCAACCAATCAGAAGAATGTCCACCAACTGATCATGCTCTCTTTGAACCTTTACTGTGAAACTTCTCACTATCCCCTCCAAGTTGTGGGGACTCACAGTTTTGAGGGCATTAGCTCACTGTGGCCCCCTTTGGCTGGCCAAGCACTAAAGCTATTCTTTCAGTTTTGAACTTCACCCAAAACTCTGCCTCCAAGATTTCATTCGACTTTGGGACACAGAGGCCAGATTTAGCTTCAACATGAAGAGAAATCCTAAATATGACAAATATGTCAGAATGTTAACTGGTGAATCTTGGTGAAATGTTCTTTGGGCTAGTCTTGCAACTTTTTAAAATGTAATACATTTAAAAATAAAAAGTTAAAAAATGAGACTGTTTAATATTAATCCAGTGTTAATATTAAAGTGTTGAAATAAGGTTCAAAGAAGAGAATACCACTAATACACTAATTTCACAGGTATTCAACCACCTATACCTATGTCTGGGAAATTAGTTTTATACTAGCAGAAACTACAGATGCTGAACAAATTAGCTGATCTTAACATGTCTGCACTAGTAGGCTGTCATTGTTTGCAGAGTTTTCCTAACAAAAATCATTTCAAAAATTTAAGCTACAACCACTGGAATGAAAAACTGAAAAATAACTGAAAAACTTTATAGCTGACTTGCAGGATAAAATTCAGATACCAGTGCTTGCATTCAGAGTGTGCATGAAACATGTTTTAAATGAGTGAATACTGCATTTGCTTTCTGAAGGAGGCTAGCCTAGTTAGAATAAAAATGTTGCTTAAAAGAGAAAGAAAGAAAAATGTTGCCTCATACATCAGTAAACAAAGAATGGTACAGCCATGAAGTCACTATGTGTGTTCCTTGATTAGTCGTGTCCAACTCTTTACAATCCCTTGGGAGTCTGCCAGGCTCCTCTGTCCAAGGGATTTTCCAGTCAAGGATACTGGAGTGTGTAGCCATTCCCTTCTCCAGGGGATTTTCCAACCTAGGGATGGAATCTGGGTCTCCAGCATCCCGGGTGGATTCTTAACTGTCTGAGTCACTAGTGAGGCCCAAAGAACAGGATAGTGGCCCTAAATAGTTAAGGTGCATATCAAAGGAATAGTTTCAATGAACCCAGACTCTTGAAAAATCTCATAGCTAAAGCAAGAGGGTTCCAGAAAAACGTCTACTTCTGCTTTATTGACAATGCCAAAGCCTTTGACTATGTGGATCACAGCAAACTGAAAAATTCTTCAAGAGATGAGAATACCAGACCACCTTACCTGCCTCCTGAGAAATCTGTATGCAGGTCAAGAAGCACCAGTTAGAACCAGACATGGAACAACAGACTGGTTCCAAATTGGGAAAGGAGTATGTCAAGGCTGTATATTGTCACCCTGCTTATTTAACTTACATGCAGAGTACATCATGTGAAATGCTGGGCTGGATGAAGCACAGCTGGAATCAAGATTGCCAGGAGAAATATCTATAACCTCAGATATGCAGATGACACCACTTTTATGGCAGAAAGCAAAGTGGAATTGAAGAGACTCTTGATGAAAGTGAAAGAGGACAGTGAAAAAGCTGGCTTAAAACTCAAAACTCAAAAGACTAAAATCATGGCATCTGGTCCCATCACTTCATGTCAAATAGATGGGGAAACAATGGAAACAGTGACAGACTTTATTGTTTTGGGCTCCAAAATCACTGCAGATGGTGACTGCAGCCATGAAATTAAAAGATGCTTGCTCATTGGAAGAAAAGCTATGAACAATATAGACAGCATATTAAAAAGCAAAGACATTACTTTGCCAACAAAGGTCCATCTAGTCAAAGCTATGGTTTTTCCAGTGGTCATGTATGGATGTGAGAGTTGGACCATGAAGTAAGCTGAGTGCCGAAGAATTGATGCTTTTGAACTGAGGTATTGGAGAAGAGTTGCTTGGACTGCAAAGAGATCAAATCAGTCAATCCTAAAGGAAATCAGTCCTGAATATTCATTGAAAGGACTGATGCTGAAGCTGAAACTCCAATACTTTGGCCCCTGATGTGAAGAATTGACTCATTGGAAAAGACCTTGATGCTGGGAAAGATTGGAGAAGAAGGGGACGACAGAGGATGAGATGGTTGGATGGCATCATTGACTCAGACATGAGTTTGAGCAAGCTCCAAGAGTTGGTGTTGGACAGGGAAGACTGGCATGCTGCAGTCCATGGGGTCACAAAGATTCAGAGACTACTGAGCGACTGAACTGAACAGACTCATGATACCTCTTCTCTTAGGAGCAGTCCCTCTGAGCTGAGAGACTGCCTCCCAGGCCTGAAGTCAGCAGAAACACCATTACATAAAATAAATTCTCAACTGTTAAATTGTACTTTTTTTTTTCAATTGACACTAGGTTCCCTCCAAAATAGAACCTGAGATAAGGGTTTGCATGCAAGTAGTCTATTTTGGGAAGTGATTTCAAGACACAGTAGAGAGAGAGAAGGAAGAGTGAAACAAGGGAGGATGAAGTCCACACAAGAGTGCATTTCCAGGTGACCACCACTGTGACATTTGACACTTGATGCCACTCGAGAACCCTCTGTGAAGCCATAGAATGCACCACAAAGCAGTCTGCCCAATGGATGGAGAAGGGAGTATTTATCCATCATTTCCCATGACACACTGGCCAAATATGGCGTGAGATGTTAACTTCTTCACACTTCTAGGTTTGCTCCTCTGTTGGAATGGGCTGAGTGAGTTCCTGTGGGTATCCTGCAATAGCAGAGAAGCTCAAGGATGGAAGCTGGGGAGAGAGGGGTATGGTGCAGCTGATCACCACAGCAAGAGCTGGAGCTAAAAGGTGGGCAGAAGAGAATGTGAAGAGCGGCATGAGGTAAGAGTTGTCCACCACTAGAAACATTATGAGCCAGTATGTGGGCTCAATAAAGGACAGAAATGGTATGGACCTATCAGAAGCAGAAGATACTAAGAAGAGATGGCAAGAATACACAGAAGAATTGTTCAGAAAATATCTTCATGACCTAGATAATCACAATGGTATGATCACTCACCTAGAGCCAGACATCCTGGAATGTGAAGTCAAATGGGCCTTAGGAAGCATCACTACAAACAAAGCTAGAGGAGGTGATGGAATTCCAGTTGAGCTATTTCAAATCCTAAAAGATAATGCTCTGAAAGTGCTGCGCTCAATATGTCAGCAAATTTGGAAAACTCAGTAGTGGCCATAGGACTGGAAAAGGTCAGTTTTTATTCCAATCCCAAAGAAAGGCAATGCCAAAGAATGCTCAAACTACCACACAATTGCACTCATCTCACATGCTAGTAAAGTAATGCTCAAAATTCTCCACACCAGGCTTCAACAATATGTGAACTGTGAACTTCCAGATGTTCAAGCTGGTTTTAGAAAAGGCAGAGGAACCAGAGATCATATTGCCAACATCCACTGGATCACTGAAAAAGCAAGAGAGTTCCAGAAAAACGTTTATTTCTGCTTTATTGACTGTGCCAAAGCCTTTGACTCTGTGGATCACAATAAACTGTGGAAAATTCTGAAAGAGATGGGAATACTAGACCACCTGACCTGCCTCTTGAGAAACCTGTATGCAGGTCGGGAAGCAACAGTTAGAACTGGACATGGAACAACAGATTGGTTCCAAAAGGAAAAGGAGTACGTCAAGGCTGTACCCTGCTTATTTAACTTATATGCAGAGTACATCATGAGAAACGCTGGGTTGGAAGAAGCACAGGCTGGAATCAAGATTACCAGGAGAAATATCAATAACCTCAGATATGCAGTTGACACCACCCTTATGGCAGAAAGTGATGAAGATGAAAGTGAAAGAGGAGAGTGAAAAAGTTGGCTTAAAACTCAACATACAGAAAACTAAGATCATGGCATCTGGTCCCATCACTTCATGGCAAATAGATGGGGAAACAGTGGAAACAGAGGCTGACTTTATTTTGGGGGGCTTCAAAGTCACTGCAGATGGTGACTGCAGCCATGCAATTAAAAGATGCTTACTCCTTGGAAGGGAAGTTATGACCAACCTAGAAAGCATATTAAAAAACAGAGACATTACTTTGTCAACAAAGGTCTGTCTAGTCAAGGCTATGGATTTTCCAATAGACATGTATGGATGTGAGTGGTAGACTCTAAAGAAATCTGAGCACAGGAGAATTGATGCTTTTGAACTGTGGTGTTGGAGAAGACTTTTGAGACGTTGGACTGCAAGGAGATCCAACCAGTCCATCCTAAAGGAGATCAGTCCTGGGTGTTCATCGGAAGGACTGACGCTGAAGCTGAAGCTTCAATACTTTGGCCACCTGATGCGAAGAACTGACTCATTGGAAAGGATCTTGATGCTGGGAAAGTTTGAGGGCGGAAGGAGAAGAGGACAACAGAGGATGAGATGGCTGGATGGCATCACCTACTCAATGGAGATGAGTTTGGGTAGGCTCTTGGAGTTGGTGATGGACAGGGAGGCCTGGCATGCTGCGGTCCATGGGGTCGCAAAGAATCGGACATGACTGATTGACTGAACTGAACTGTTGTGCACATGAACAGACTTGACACAAATATGAAACGTGGCAAAAATTATACTAAGTAAACTTTTGTAAAAGTGTTCATCACACATTCTTATGATAATAATGTCAAAGCAGGCAGTTAACTAGACATGAGCAGAGAAAGAGGACATGGGCCAAATGGCAAGAACCCACATGCCTTGCAAACAAGGAGGTTAATGGGGATCCTTAGGCAGACAAGGAAGAGCAGGAATCTCTAGACATATTTTGGGTAGATAAATATCCTGGAGGCAAAGAAAGGTGGGAACCTCCAGCTTCCAAATGTAATTTTCTGTTCATTATATTATCATTGCAGTGGAATCAGACTTGCAGATAAGAAGTACCCATCATGCACCTACACCAGGACGATTCCAATCAAGATTGAATAAGAACAAAAATTCCTCCACCTCTCAGGAATGTGGAGCTGGGATGAAAATCTAGGAATATGACTCCTAAAACCTTCCCTTCCCAGTGAATATTCTACCTCTTCATTTTTACATTCCACATAAGCAACACGCCAGAAAAACTCAGGACAGCCACTCACCTGAGTCTGCCTGCTTTCCCCTAAAAGCATATCACTTACATAAACCCTCACTTTGCTTTCTTGACCTCCTTCTCTTATCTTTGAATTCTTTATGCCATTAGACAAGAACCTACCCTCTGGTATCAATAATAACTAATTATACAACTTGTTATTGTTCAGTTGCTCAGTCGTATCCAACTCTTTGTGACCCTGTGGACTGCAGCACACCAGACTTCCCTGTCCTTTACCATCTCCCGGAGCTTGCTCAAACTCATGTCCATTCAGTCCGTGATGCCATCCAACCATCTCATCCTCTGTCGTTCCCTTCTCCTCCTGCCTTCAGTCTTTCCCAGCATCAGGGTCTTTTCCAATGAATTGATGCTGCATCTAGTGGCCAAAGTACTGGGTGGGACTTCAATTTTTATTACATGCCACACACTACACTGTGTCATTATTATTATTTCATTTAATCCTCAAAATAGTCCAAACAACCTTAAGAGGTAGCCATATCTTGGTGGGTCTTTTTTTTTTTTTTAATGTGGACAATTTGGAAAGTCTTTATTGAATTTTTTACAGTAATGCTTCTGTTTTAGGTTTTCGTTTTTCAGCTGTGATGCAGGTGAGATCTTAGCTCTCTGACCAGGGATTGAACCCGCACCCTGGGTGGGAAGGCAAAGTCTTTTTTTGTTGTTGTTGTTGGTTGCTGTGGGTCTTCATTGCTGTGGGTGGGCTTTTCTCTAGTTGTGATGAGTGGGTGCTAGTTGCAGTGCTCAGAAATCTTACTGCGGTGGCTTCCCTTGTTCCAGAGCATCAGCTCTAGAGAGGCGGTTCCGTACTTGTGGCACATGGGCTAAGTTGCCCATGGACTAGGAATCAAATCCACATCCCCTGCATTGGCAAGTTGATTCATAACCATTGAGCCACCAGGGAAGTCCCTCAGTGGTTCTTAATCTAGGACAATTTACCCTGCAGAAGACATTTGTCAGTGTCTATGGACATTTTTGGTTCTCATAATGACAAGAGATACTGGTGTCTGCTAAACATCCTATAATGGCTCACTGAGCCAAGTGGCTTCACTGGGCCAAGTCCAGACTGGTCATCTCTGTCCAAGGCTACTATACCTCCTGCCCTGCCAGCCCTCAGGGCTCATGGTTTCCCAAGACAACTGAATAAAAGAATATTCTAATGTGAAATATATAAATAAATAACTTCAATAAACAGTCTATATAATAAGCACAAGGTTATAATAATATAACCTCTACACAAGCTTTCACTACATCCACAGATTTATTTAATAAAGTTCTACACATATTCCTGATTAAAATAATCTTTGAAAACTAGGATTAAAAGAGGAACTTCCTTAAAATGTGAAAGAGTATAAACCTGATATTTATGGCAAACTCAGAATGGAAACATTTCAGAGATAGTCTCCTTAAAGTCAGGAAGAAAACAATATCAGCTATCATAGTCACTTTCAATACTATACAGGAAAACTTGATCAACATGATAAGACAAGTAAAAGAAGTAAGAATAAGAAGGGATGAGATAAAATTACTATTATTAGTAGATGACATGATCATCTAAATGAAAACTTGGTGAAATCAAAGGACAAGCTCTATGAACTAAGGATTTCAGCAAATCTGATAAACAATATCAACTTACGAAAATCAATATCCTGTACTATATTAATAATAACCAATTAAAAACATAATAAAAAAGATACACTTCAAACTACTAATAAAACTATGTTTCCATAAATTAAATAATACACAAGGCTTTTATGAAAAAAGTTAAATTCTATTAAAGAATATAAAAAGACACTTGAATAAATGCAGAACTATAATACTGCAAAAGTGACGGTTCTTCTGAAACTAATTTCTATATTCCATACAGTGCCCAACAGAAATTAATCAGGAATTTTAAAGAAGCTTGACAAACTTATTTTAAAACTTATATGGGAGAATACAGTTTGCAAAAATAAATCAATCAAAAAAATTCAAAGAATAAAGACTTACCCCACCAGATTTTAGGAGTAATATAAAGAAACAATAATTAAAACAGGCAAAGTACTGGGACTTCCCTGGTGGTCCAGTGGTTAAGATTCTGTGCTTCCATTGCAAGGGTACAGATTGATCCCTCCTTGGGGTACTAAGATCCCACATGCCATGCAGTGTGGCCAAAAATAAAAATAAGTAAATGCTAAAGTCATGAAAATTCTTTTAAAGAGATCAAGTATTGATTCTGAGCAGATATAAATAAGTAGAGTAGAAATGGAAGACAGGAAATCAGATACAGATACATATGGGAATTTGCTATTTCTTGACGGTGCCTCTAGAAACCATTACGTAAATTTAATAGATGATGTTAGGGGTAAACAGCTTGCCATAGTGATATAAACTTAGATCCCTTCCTCACATCATACATATCATATAAATACATATTTATATGTATAAATATAAATAAATTCTTAAAGGATACAAGGTAGCTTATGTGAATAGAAAACATAAAGTTAATAAAAGTCATATGAAAGTGAAAGAAGTGAACGTGTTAGTCCCTCAGTCATGTCCAACTCTTTGTGACCCCATGGACTGTCCATGGAATGTTCCAGGCAAGAATAGTGGAGTGGGTTGCCATTCCCTTCTGCCGGGTATATTCCCAACCTGGGGATTCAAACCCAGGTCTCTTGCATTGCAGGAAGATCCTTTACCATCTGAGCTACCAGGGAAGCACAATGTCCTAAGAAGTTCTTGTAAATTCAGGGCACAGAAAATTTTCTTTCAAGAAAACCTCAAAGACACAAACAATAAAATATATCATTAGTAAATTTGACTACATCTAGATTTGACTTGATTAGATAAAGAACTTCATAGTTAAAACTAACAAGTGATAAATCAAGAGTAGGTATTTGCTATGTCATGAGAAAAATTCTTTCAAATGACAAGAGAAACATGAGAAGTACAATTTAAAACAGCCAAGGATATAAACAGACAATTCACAGAACAATCACAGAAAAACCCTCACGTCTATTACATAGATGAAGAGATGGCTACCTTTTTTTTTTTTTCTATTAACTTAATTTTAAATGAGTTCTCCCAATGCCCCAGTAGGTGAATCAGATACTTCTCAGAAACAACACTGACATGACATATTCAAAAACATCCAGAAGCCAGGAGCAGAAGTGAGCAGATAACACAGACAAAAAGGTGTGATGCAACCTTATATACACACTTAATGGGCAAAAACTAGAAAGCTGGATAAATTTGAGGCGGGGGGCGGATGCAGAGAAAAGCCTGGCTGCAGCCTCGCCCCCGCTCCGGCCCGTGCTCCCCGCCCCCGCCGCGGGAACGCGGTGGGCTGGGCGCCCGGCTCCACCCACGCGGGAGCCCGGCGGGGCTGTGCGGCCGGCCGAGCTCCTCCGCTCCGCCCCTGTCGGCGCTGGGCGGTCGGGTGCGGGTGGGGAGCCACCCTCGCGGAGACCTGGCTGCCTCTGGGCTCCGCGGGGACATGAGCGGCCGCGCCCGCGTGAGGGCGCGGGGCAGGGCCCGCAGCCCCGACGCCGCGGCGGTGGGGCGCGCCCGGGGCCCTCCGTCGGTGGGTAGGCCCTGAGCAGCGGAGCTGTCTCCCTCCTACCGCTGCTTCCTGGACGCTGCTTTTCTCTGCACATCCCTTTTCCTCTCGGCTAGAAAGCAGCGACTTCTCTTCTCTTCTCTTTCAACTTGGAGTCTTTCCAGGGTTTCTTGTATATATATATATATATATATATATATATATATATATATATATGTATATGTATATGTATATATATTTCCCGTTGGGGAACTTATCTGAGTAAGATCTTAATGTAGGTGTTTTGGCCGGTGACCAGGACTGAAAATGGGAGGCGAATGGATCACTCTTCCGTTTTTCTGAGTTTTAATTACTTCATTCGTTTGCAAGTCTCCTGGTGAAAAGGACTGTATCTTTAAACGTACTATTTAATATGATCCATCTCGCTAATTTGTATAAAAGAAATAATTTAGAACACAAGTGAAATTTAGAATCAACCTTATTAAACTTAGGCAGCTTGGTGGAATTGAGAAGCAAATCTGCAACTTCTGAGTGATGTTACACTTAGTATTTGGAGCCATACTTAGCAAAAACTTAGTATTTGGAGTAACATCTTAGACCAGATGTGTTATGGGAGTAGTGTGTCCTCATTATGCCTTTACTCTCATAAAGAAATCTTCTGTTGATTTTTCCCATTTTTTTTTTTTTAAGCAGGCCAAGATTTATACCTTCTTCAACAGGGAATTACTGTGAAGAGAAAATGTTAATGGGTCTCTTCATCTGTTTTGGGAACTAATTCTGGACCAGTTTTTTCAGGAATGTCATCATCAGACTGGTGGCCCAGATTCTCTGGGCTCAGTTTGTTTTCTTGCTACAAACTTGTTCACATCAAAGTCCCTATGTCTGAGGGCTACAGAAGCGTAAGGTCTGTGATCATCTGTGTATGTGTTAGTCGCTTCAGTCGTGTCCAGCCCTGTGCGATCCCATGGACTATCTAGCCCAACAGGCTCCTCTGACCATGGATTTCTCCGGGCAAGAACCCTGGAGTGGGTTGCCAGTTCTTTCTCCAGGGATCAAAACTGCGTCTCCTGCATTGTAGGCAAATTCTTTATTGTCTGTTACCTGTACCACCTTCTTGAAGAAGGAAATGGCAACCCACTCCAATATTCTTGCCTGGGAAAATCCCATGGACAGAGGAGCCTGGTAGGCTACAGTGCATGGGATCACAAAGAATCAGACACGACTGAGCGACTTCACTTTTGGGTGCAAGGCTCACACCTTTGCCTCTGGGGGCTAAAAGCTGTATCTGGCTCACAGTTAACATTGAAATCGAAGACTGATGAATGGGGAAAACTAGGTCAGCCTTATCTTTTTTACTCAAATGGGCAATCTTTTCTCCTCTCTTAAGCATCTTACCTGTTATCATTTTCTTTTCCTAGCTCATGGTGGTCTAATGACATAGGCCATGATGCCTTTCTCATTCTCCTCTCATGATAAGGTTTTAGTTGATGACTTAATATCTTAAATCTGACCAAATATCTTTACTCATTTCAGCCTCCATCTACTGCGCTTATTGATAATGAAGCATCCTCTAGCAGTGACTGTGAGAGAACAAGCAGCATTTCACAGAAATGTAAGTGCGCCTCCATCTGTTCCATTCAGTTCCATCCCTTCTGAATGAAATAGGAGTGACTCTACCAAGGCTCCGAGCAGCAGACTCCCTTCTTGAGCATCCTGTCTTTCTTTCCTTGAAGCATCCCTCTGTGTTTCTTTGAGACTTCCAAATGCAGAGTCTGCCACTGAATTTACTGATGGTGTTCAGCAGGTGGGAACCCTCAGACATTAGGAAGCCAGTTTTTGGGATTTCTTTCTGTTTCTTACTGAATAAATTTGAAAAAAATATTTAAAAATTCTTTATGACATACAAATGTCAATACTGTTGCCTTGTGGAGATGGTAGAAACCTGGCGTGCCCATTTCCCATTCTATCTTCCTTTCCCACCTGTGGTGGACATCGCCATTTGATGGTAGCCCTCTTCCCTGCAAATCCAGATTTGACCTCAAGATACTTGTCGACATGCTCCTCTAAATAGCCCATCACACACAGTGCAAGCTGGCTGCCCAATGGGCTAGTTTCCTGGGGCTGCTGTGATGAAGTGTTGCAGACCAAGTGACTTAGACAATGTAAGTGTATGGTCTCATAATTCAAGCCCTATTGCCATCATGCAAGTGCTAGTCCACCTTTTCTTTGACAATTTCTTTCCACATCTGCTGCACATCCTTATGACTAGCAAGTGATGGAAACGCTTCATCCATTGAGGGTAGACTGAATATTTTTACTTTTAAAAATTGTGATAAAATATGTGGAATGTAACATTGACCATTTTAACAATGTTGAAGCGCACAGTCCAGTGGCATTAACAGTATTCACATTGGTCTGCAACCATTGTCATTATCCATCTCTGGAACCTTTCTCCTCTTGCAAAATTAAAACTTTGTGTGCACTTAACAATACCTCTCCATTTGCACGCCCTCCCCAAACTCTGTTGGGCTTCCCTGATAGCTCAGTTGGTAAAGAATCCGCCTGCAATGCAGGAGACCTGGGTTCGAAGATTCGCCTGGGTTGGGAAGATTCCCTGGAGAAGGGAAAGACCACCCACTCCCATATTCTGGCCTGGAGAATTCCATGGACTGTATAGTTCATGGGGTTGCAAAGAGTTGGACACGACTGGGTGATTTTCACCAGACTCTGGCAACTACCATTCTGTCAGTTCAGTTACTCAGTTGTGTCCAACTCTTTGCCACCCCATGGACTGCAGCATGCCAGGCTTCCCTATTCATCACCAACTCTTGGAGCTCGCTCAAACTCATGTCCCTCGAGTTGGTGATGCCATCCAACCATCTCATCCTTTGTCATCCCGTTCTCCTCCTGCCTTCAAACTTTCCCAGCATCTATGGTAGACACTGAATTTTTAGAAACCACCAGACATCATTTTAGCAGTAAGTTATATGGATAATTAGCAAGAATAATCAAATTTTAAAAAATGAAATAAATTTTGTGATTTTTCCTGAAAGACTCCGAGTCCACTGAAAAGGGTATGGCAGCAGTTTTGGGTGAGTTGCATATTTGGGGTAGTTGCATATCATGACTATATCAAAGGAAAGAGATTTGTATACTATTAGTCATGTTACCTTGTAGTAATAACTTTGTAATGTAAAATTGATATTTTCACATTATCTTCAAAGTGTCAAAGTTGTATCCAAAATCAGCATCTCTTTATACTCATTTGTAAAAGAAAATGTTCATCTGGAAATAGATTTCAGTTTCATGTTTTCTAGAACCTAAAAGAGTGACATGCCCCTAGGTGAAGTGCTGACTTTCATTCTCAGAGGAATGATCTAGCATAAAAACTGATGACAGCCACTGGGCATTTCTCTTCCCGTGGTTGGGAAAGCTGAGAGATTTTCAGCCTCAGTCTATGCAGAAGTTGACGTGGACAGTCTTAATTTGTCATTCTTCAGGTGTTACACAAGAGCTACAGGAGGGAGACCAGCCCTCCATCAGTGGGTTTGGAGCAGAATGTAGGGGGAGAGAGCTTCCTCCTTAGTCAAGAGGAGAATCAGAGCAGCCCCAAATGTTACATGAGGTGGGACCAACTCAGGGTATGTTATTTTTAAGAAAACAAACCATGCTTCCTTCACTATTTTCAGTTTTCAGGCTGCAGACTTCTGTACATTCCCCATTGTTTTCAGCAATGTGGGCCAGTTTTATTAAAAGCCACAAAAATCTGAGTTTTGGTTCTAGATGCATTTTTTATATAGTAGTTGTAAGCAATATCACTAGCATGAAATATGAAATATTATGGTGTTTTCTTCGTATTTTAGATGCAGGTGGTATATCTTCAAGTGATTCTGGATGTACCGTCAAGGAAAGAGGTGGGAAAGTTAGAGGAGACACCATGGATTTGGCTGTCTGTACCAGAGAGAAACTGGCCCATGTGAGAGACTGCAAAACAGGTGCCCGCTCTTCATTTTACTTACCTTTCTTTTTTTTTTTTTTAATATTTCCAAATCTTGCCTAAGGAATTTTAATTTCCAGATCTAAAATAAGTTCATATCTTGACTTGAAAGATATGTATTGAACATCTGCTGTATTTACAACAGTATCTAAGGGTTGGAGGGAGAGGGCATATGTACACCTATGGTTAATTCATGTTGATGTATGACAGAAATCAAACCAATATTGGAAAGCAATCATCAATCAATTAAAAATAAATATAGAAAAAGAAAGGCAAAAAAACCAAACCAAACAAACAAAACCATTATCTAGACACTTGTTTTAGCCTTAATTCTCTCTTTTATTAATAGGAAGAATAACATTTTCTATAAAGCTACATTTCATACCTTGAAAACATTTTCTCCTTACCTTTGAGGTAGGGGTCCACAAAGATGCTTTGTCCCTTTCTCAACTTTTTCTTATATGGGGAAAAAATAACCTTTCTGGACTTAAGCTCTAAAAAGAAAAGTGTAGCCTGTTTGGGGAATTCTTTACATTGATTCTAGCCTTACCCTTGAAATTGCAACCTAGGCCTACTGTTTTCATAGGATCCTCAAAAGACTTTGTAATTCCCTCTAAAAGTTAAGACTCAGTGATACAGAAAGCCTGCAGATCTGTCTTTTTCAAACCTTTTCACACCATGCGACAAAAATGAGATAAATCCTTATCCATCATACACACATTACACAAACACAGTTGAAACAGAGTTTCATGAGACATTGCCGCCCCCCCAGTGGCAGTGCTCTTGGATCATCCTATTGTATCCTAGTCTTTCTGTGAAACGTGATGGTTTGCCTCACTTATTTTCATAACGGGAGCACTAGTGAGACAGGATTAGTTTAACACACTTGGTTAAGTGATCTCAAAGGGTTGCCTGCCTGCTCGGACATTCTAGATGACTTCTCTTTGTCCATTAATATGAACAGCTAAAATATGTTGGCTTGTCCTTTGGGAGGACAGCAACAAAATAGCTTTCCTTTAAATGAAATAGCACACTGATTCCTTGTTCCTACTGGGTATTTGCACATGTCAATGAAAAAAAGTATTGCCTACTGTATCAGTAAATTAAGGATGTTGTTAATTTACCATATCAGTAAATTAAGGATGAGGGCTGCCCACTGTCAGACCCTCAGTTACTGCAGCCACTCTCCAACATTGTACCCTAAGGAGACTTGGGGTGGGAAAGAATAGGATACTGGCCCCTGTAGCTGAGGTGCATGGCAAAGGAAGGATTTAGTGAACCCTGACTTTTGCATCTTCCTATACAGTCCTCTTGCCTGGAAAATCCCATGGATGGAGGAGCCTGGTGGGCTGCAGTCCATGGGGTCGCTAAGAGTCGGACTCAACTGAGCGACTTCACTTTCACTTTTCACTTTCATGCGTTGGAGAAGGAAATGGCAACCCACTCCAGTGTTCTTGCCTGGAGAATCCCAGGGAAGGGGGAGCCTGGGTGGCTTATAGTCCATGGGGTCGAAAAGAGCTGGACATGACTGAGTGACTAACACTTTCACTTTCATATATAGAAAAGTTTCAAATTCATTAACACAGGGTGTCTGGCTTTCTTTAATTACAGTCATCTTTAGAGCTTCCGACTCCCTGGTCTTTGTTGCAAAAACTGCTGTCTATCCTGCTCTTCCCTTGCCTCTTTGTGGGCAGACTCTCAGAGTTATATGAGATGCTGTGTTCCAAGCTTAATCCCTCAGTTTTGTTCACTCATCTTTTACGTTGTGCATTATTTTTCAGTCAATACACGTGTCAAAACTGAGGGAATATTTCTGAAGGTACACAGGATACTCTCACCCTCATGACCTCAGGGCTCATGTTTCCACTTCCTCCATAAGAAATGCAAAACAGTGACTGTTTGATAATTCTGTCCCGTAAGGTGAACACTGGATAATTCCTTCAAAGGAGAGGTGAGAGTACTTCCTTTGTGCCCTTTGAGAGTCCTGATGGAGTTTACAGTGTCCTGGGCACTGACCAACTGTATCACAGCCATCTCTAAATTTGTCCTGTAGAGTTTATTTAAACAATTAAAAAAATATGTATTTATTTATTCGGCTGTGCTGGGTGTCTTCATTGCTGCATTCAGTGTCTTTAGCTGTGGCCTGCAAACTCTTGGTTGCAGTGTATGGGATCTTGTTCCCTGACCAGGGATGGAACCCAGGTACCCTGCATTGGGAGTTTGGAATCTGCCACTGACACAGGGAAGTCCCTGTCCTATAGACTTTGAAGAGGTGAATAAAAGTTCTTTAGGGCCTGGAGTTCTGGGAAGCTCACGTGACCTTCCTGTGCCTGCAGAAAACAGAAGCCCAGAGTCTTGTCTCTTCTCATACAGGGAAGATGTGAAATTTCTTCTTCTGCCCCTTCTCTGGGGCTTACAGAGCCATCTAACCACTGACTGTAGTGTTTCAGTATTTTCTGAAATATGGTGAACTTTTGATTGTCTGAATTTCTGAGAGAATGGCAGGGGCAGCTATATTCATAGTAATTACTGGAGAGTTTCTTTATAGGCTGAGAGCACCATAATTTCAGAGCAGCATCTGAAGCTCTTATCAAACCAAATAGGTCCCCTTACCCACACAGAGTAAAGTCAGTCTACTGACACATCGTGTTGTGAAGAAAATTGTAGTGTTTATTGTGAGGTACTGTGTAAGGATCCATTGACTGTACAGTCCATGGAATTCTCCAGGCCAGAATACTGGAGTGGATAGCCTTTCCATCCTCCAGTGAATCTTCCCAACCCAAGGATCAAACCCAGGTCTGCTGTATTGCAGGCAGATTCTTTACCAGCTGAGCTATCAGGGAAGCCCTATAATTTCAGAGCAGCATCTGAAACTGCTGTCAAACCAAGTGGGTCCCCTCACCCACGCGCAGTAGTCATTCTGCTGACACACCAGGCTGTGGTGAAGGAAAGTGCAGTGTTTCTTATGAGGCACTGTACAAGGAGTCCAGGACAGCTAGTGCTCAAAAAGCCCAAAGTTCCTGGTGTGTGTGTGTATGCTCAGTGTCCGACTCTTTGCCAGCCAGGCTCCTCTGTCCATGGGCTTTCCCCTGCAAGAATTCTGGAGCAAGTTGACATTTCCTTCTCCAGGGGATCTTTGTGACCCAGGGATTGAACTCACATCCCCTGCTCTGGCAGGTGGATTCCTTACCTCCGAGCCACCCGGAAGCCCTGTTAATCCTTCGGTGCCTGTAGGTCTGGGGCTGTGTAATCATGGTCGTCAAGTAGTTAACTTCTTCCATTGGGTGGGGGTTTTAGCATCTGTAAAATAATTCAGAAAATGTGCACTAGATACTATTACCTAGAGACATAGACAGGAGCAAAAGCAGATGATATGGGAGAGGGGTCTGTCCCAGGAAGGCCCCATGGGGTCTTGCTCGGTTACAAAATTATCACTGGAATGATCTGAGTTGCACAGAATCAGCTGGAAGGCAGTCTCTGGAAGGAGTTCTAGGGTAGTTGAATTCAGATGTTTCTCTTCTCCCCAAACAAAGGTCCTTCTCCCAAAGGTCAGTTCCTGCCCTTAGGTTCTTATGAGGGCTCCCTTTGTTTGTAGGACTCTGCTTCCCAGATGACGCTAGTGGTAAAGAATCTGCCTGCTGATTCAGGAGACTTAAGAAATGGGTTAGATCCCTGGATTGGGAAGATCCCCCTGAGGAGGGCATGGCAACCCACTCCAGTATTCTTGCCTGGAAAATCCCCATTGACAGAAGAGCCTGGTGGGCTACAGTCCGTAGGATCCAAAGAGTCAGACACAACTGAAGTGACTTAGCATGTATGCATGTAAGGTTATCAGGCTTCGCATTACTTCGTGTCACTGAACAAGTCGTTGCTTTCCAGCAACAATTATGCATATGCAAATAGTTTTTTGAATGCCATCATTAATGTGAACATGATGTATTTTCTTTTTTCATTAAAAATGTTTTTTATTTGTTTTCTTCAGGTTCCAGTGGAATACCTGTGAAACTGGTCACAAATCTCTTTAATTTAGACTTGCCCCAGGACTGGCAGCTATACCAGTATCATGTGGCATATAGTCCGGATATAGAATCTAGGAGGCTGAGAATTGCTCTGCTTTATAGTCACAGGGAACTCTTCAACAAAGCAAAAGCCTTCGATGGTGTCATCCTTTTTCTCTCACAAAAGCTAGAAGAAAAGGTATAGTATGGTTAATTCTTAAACACACACATAGGCATATATTTATACTCCCCCATATAGATTTTAGATGTTAGCTGATTTTCATGACAGTTGGAATAAGTGTGTCACTCACTCCTTTTCTCTTTCCTATTCCCATGCCCAAGAGCAAAAGACTTCTTAATTAAGACCTCATCAGTAATTGATTTCTTAATTAAGAAGCTGCTGGTCTGGCATTTCAGAAAAAAAGAGCTGTAATACAAACACTGCTTTTTTGACAATTTTTTTCAAGGCAAAGTGTCCTTGAGAGAGGGATCCTTTTTAAACTTTTCCCAAAATAGGCAAGAGTTTAAGAAATAGCATTTAGCCTGTGGCCTCAGAGCTTTAAATTTACTCTGTTTTTTTGCTCCTGTGCATTGTGTCCATCTGTCCAAAGAACTTTACATCAATCCTGATTCTAAAACTGTCATTTTTCATGACTTGTTCCATCATATGAAATAGAAGTTACTTACATTAGTCTTGCTCCTTGGAAGAAAAGCTATCACCAACTTAGACAGCATATTAAAAAACAGAGCCATTACTTTGCCCACAAAGGTCCATCTAGTCAAAGATTTGGTTTTTCCAGTAGTCATATGTGGATATGAGAGTTGGACTACAAAGAAAGCTGAGTGCTGAAGAATTGATGCTTTTGAACTGTGGTGTTGGAGAATACTCTTGAGAGTCCCTTGAACTGTAGGGAGATCCAACCAGCCCATCCCAAAGAAGATAAGTCCTGGATGTTCATTGGAAGGACTGATGTTGAAGCTGAAATTCCAATACTTAGACCATCAAAGAGTCAACTCTTTGATGCAAAGAGCTAACTCATTGCAAAAGACCCTGATGCTGAGAAAGACTGAAGGTAGGAAGGGAAGAGGATGACAGAGGATGAGATGGTTGGATGGCATCACCAGCTCGATGGACGTGAATTTGAGCAAGCTCTGGGAGTTGGTGATGGACTGGGAAGCCTGGTGTGCTGCAGTCCATGGGGTCGAGAATAGTCAGACATGTTTGAGCGAACTGACCTGAGCTGAACTGAACTGATATCAATCTTAGGGCTTCCCTGGTAGCTCAGCAGAAAAGAATCTGCCTACAGTGCAGGAGATGTAGGTTCCATCCCTGGGTTGGGAAGATCCCTTGGAGGAGGGCATGGAAACCCATTGCAGTATCCTTGCCTAGAGAACCTCATGGACAGAGGAGCCTGACAGGCTATAGTCCATAGGGTTGCAATGGGTTGGATATGCTGAAGCAACTGAGGATGCACTCACATATCAATCTTAAGGATATTTTTGAATGGTTATGACCTTTGGATATGGCAATTCGATGATTCATATCCATTTTTTACACCTTCCCATTTTAAGTCCTAAAATCAAAACACCAATACTGAGGTTTTTATCATTTGCTTTGTTCTAAGGCAATATTAAAATTATTACAAAGAAAAAGAACCAGTTTTTGTGTGAAAAACTAAAGTAGAGTATTGAATTAAACTTTGATGCATCTGTCCCTTGGAAAGTTTAATCATTTCAGTTCAACGTCTAGAACAGGATGACAGCTAGAACATAAGTATGAGTTTCTAGATTCCCTGTGAACCTTTGTGAATTTCTGCAAGAAGTGCTTTTCTGAACATGCTTGGAGCCTTTATCCTTTTATGAAATTCTAAGACTTATAGGAGCTACTTGTGTGTTTATTTCATCTAAATATGGAATTTTAAAATTATACCGTATGATTAGATTTAAGAACATGTAAAATATGGATCTGTAAATTTAGAGACATTTTTATTCATCCTAAATCAAAGCCTTTGACTGTATGGATCATGATAAACTGTGGAAAATTCTGAAAGAGATGGGAATACCAGACCACATTACCTGCCTCTTGAGAAATCTCTATGCAGGTCAGGAAGCAACAGTTAGAACTGGACATGGAAAAACAGATGGCTTCCAAATAGGAAAAGGAGTACGTCAAGGCTGTATATTGTTACCCTGCTTATTTAACTTCTATGCAGAGTATATCATGAGAAATGCTGGGCTGGAAGAAGCACAAGTTGGAATCAAGATTGCCGGGAGAAATATCAATGACCTCAGATATGCAGATGACACCACCCTTATGGCAGAAAATGATGAAGAACTAAAGAGCCTCTTGATTAAAGTGAAAGAGGAGAGTGAAAAAGTTGGCTTAAAGCTCAACATTCAGAAAACTAAGATCCTGGCATCCGGTCCCATCACTTCATGGCAAATAGATGGGGAAACAGTGGAAATAGTGGCTGACTTTATTTTTCTGGGCTCCAAAATCACTGCAGATGGTGATTGAAGCCATGAAATTAAAAGACTCTTACTCCTTGAAAGGAAATTATAACCAACCTAGATAACATATTAAAAAGCAGAAACATTACTTTGCCAACAAAGGTCCTTCTAGTTAAGGCTATGGTTTTTCCAGTGGTCCTGTATGGATGTGAGACTTGGACTATAAAGAAAGCTGTTTGATGCTTTTGAACTGTGGTATTGTAGAAGACTCTTGAGAGTCCGTTGGACTGCAAGGAGATCCAACCAGTCCATCCTAAAGGAGATCAGTCCTGGGTGTTCATTCAAAGGATTGATGTTGAAGCTGAAACTCCAATATTTTGACTACCGATTATGAAGAGCTGACTCATTGGAAAGGACCCTGATGCTGGGAAAAATTGAGGTCAGGAGGAGAAGGGTACGATAGAGGATGAGATGGTTGGATGGCATCACCAACTCAATGGACGTGGGTTTAAGTGGACTCCGGGAGTTGATGATGGACAGGGAGGTCTGGTGTGCTCCGGTTCATGGGGTTGCAAAGAGCGACTGAACTGAACTGAAACTGAACTGAAATCCTTTATTGTTCCCTCAATATTTTGTCCTATGACTAGATGTTGATAGCATGCTGGTATAGTCTCTCATACTTAAATGACATATTTCAAGGGTATTACTATCACTAAAGATCATCCTGTCCTTCTACATACAGGCAGATTCTTAATCAGTGGACCACCAGGGAAGTCCCAGACTTTTGTACAGTTTTACCTGAGGCAAGAAACACTTCAATGAAATATTTCATCACTTGTGAAAGGATTCATTTCTCTTTGTTTCCATCCCTGCCCTACATTCTTGGTTCAGCCTGAAAGCTGTTAAAACTGCGCTTTCACTATAGAAAATACATAAATGCCTGCCAATGAACTGACCTCTTCTAATTCCTCACTCTTCTGAAAAATCCTTGACCATTGATTCTTACTGGCTGATCTGTTCATTCTTTTATTCCAAAAAATCTGTCCTGAGCCTTGCTTGGTCTAAGGAGCTTTACATTTAGTTAGGCACCTGGTATAAAGACCTATTCACGCATTCACTGTACTGTTAACCATGTGGTTCCAGATTTTAAGATCCCTGGGGCTTTCTCTAGGCCTTTTAAAAATGAAATCAGATTTCCTGTCTAAACTGCCACCATTTTCTCTCTCCCTTTCCACATTTACTTTGCCTATGGTCTGTTCCCTATCCTTTGCTTTCTTCTTCTCTTCTGCTCCTCTATTGTGTTTTTTTTTAATGAACTTTTGAGAGGCTTCTTTCTGAAATCCATGCACTCAAGGTGGGCAGCATGCAGTGTACATGCGTCCTCAGTCGTGTCCGACTCTTTGTGACCCCGTGGACAGTAGCCTTCCAGGCTCTTCTGTCCATGGTGTTCTCCTGACCCAGGGATCAAACCCACGTCTCCTGCATCTCCTTCATGCAGGCAGATGCCTTACTGCTGAGTCATGGGGAATCCCCAAGATGGGCAGGACACTTTATTAATAGGCCTTTGGGCATCCATGAACTCTGTAAATGGGTACATTATATACATTGTTGTGGTATTCAAATACGTGACATTTTCTTAGGAGAATGTAATTTTCATCACACTCTCAAAGTAGGTTGTGACCTGTTTTCCTTTACCTCCCCATTCCCCCAAAAGATCAAGAACCCTGCTCCTGAATTCTCTTTGGATTGAATCTTTGAACCCTGAGTCTGGTTTTGATTCTCAATTAAGAAATTTGAGAGCGGAGAGATGCGTTGCATTCCTGGGGTTAGCAAAATATAGAGGAAAAAACCTTCCAAACGTAACCCGATGATGAGATTATTCCTCACATCACTAACAGCTGCAGCTTTGTGTTTGTTAGAGCCTGTGAAGTTTTGACAGCTTTAGCATAGCCACATTCTGTGCACTGGAGGATAATCTGTAGAGTCCATTTTAAGTACATCTTTTTGCAGGTCACGGAATTGTCAAGTGAAACCCAGAGAGGCCAGACTGTAAAGATGACTATCACTCTGACAGGAGAGCTGCCGGCAAGTTCTCCTGTGTGCATCCAGGTCTTCAATATCATCTTCAAAAAGTAAAGTGCCTTAGATGTGAATTTAATTTAGGCTAATGATGCCTTTCCGCCTGGAGCCTGGGTATTAAAAATATTAATGATTTTGGAGGCGGTGTGCCGGCAGCAATGTCACTTTTAGGGCAATTTTCTGTGCACTTCCGTGTACGCGTGCAGTAATACGTGCCACAGCCCCTCACAGCCTTGAACTGGCACCTCGGTCACTATTCAGTATCATCTGTATTGAGACAAGGGCCTCAAGGGCCTCTCAGGGACCAGGGCAGGTGCCTTTGCCCTTTTCCTGTACCCACTCCCCGCCTCCATCCCCAGACTTAAAAATTGGAGTAAATTGAAGGAGTGGCTTTTCTCCTGGCTGATTTGTTTTAGGTGTGAAAGGTCATCACCATCTGCTTTCAATGCTTTCAGACCCCTTCCTTTCCCCACTTGTCCTTGGGGGCAGAGGAAGGTTGTCACTAAGCTTTTCTTAAGTGTTCTTCAGACTGAGCTGAGGATCACGTGATTCAGTGTCAGCTTGGGTATTAGGTGTAGCTTGACAAATGCAGGTTCCCTAGCCCCTCACTGGACCCAGTGAACAGAATTTTGTGAGTGGGGCCTGAAAAATCCACATTTTTGGCTAACTTCCCAGATGGGAGCTCAGAAGCTTGAGAACCCCTGTTTTCCATGCTGTTGATGGGGATCACTAGGGTGATGTGTTAAAAACCTAAGATTTTAGCCCTTTGCTCTGGACAGGACGAGAGGAGTTTGGGTCGACTGAGTAGGACACATAGAGGAATTTCTATCACACAGATACACTGATTCCTAATTCTAGTCAGAAGTCTAGGCAAGTGTCTTCTGATCTTATCTGGGCCTCAGCTCAGCGCTGTAAAAAACGCTCTTCAGAATCCATTTTTGCATGTGCCCCCCTGATTATTTAAGTTAACTGACATTTGGAAGGTGCTTTGCAGTGACAGAGCTCTTTCTCTGGTGCTAGAGTTTCCTTGATCTTTACTCAGTTGCTCTGAGGCAGGGATGATTAAACTCCCCATTTTACAGATAAGGAGACGGAGGCTCAGATGACTTTGGGGAGCCAAAAAGCACACAATTGGAACCTCTGTTTTCAGACTTGAAACTCTTCCGTTTCCCCAGTGCACCGGGCAGCTTCAGATCAGTAATGTGTCACATTCCGAAAGCAGCCAGAGTTAGTTGCTGAAGATGCAGCCTTGTTATATGGTAGCAGTGAGGAGGCCGAATAGACTCATTAGAAACAAACTTCTCGGGAATGTAAATTGATGCAGATACTGTGGAGAACAGTATGAAGGTTCCTTAAGAAACTAAAAATAGAACTACTGTATGATCCAGTGATCCCATGGCTGGTATATACCTAGTAAGAACTCTAATTCAAAAAGATTCGTGCACCTCTGTGTTCATGGCAGCACTATGTGCAATAGCCAAGACATGGAAGCACCATAAATGTCCATCAACAGATGAATGGATAAAGAAGATGTGGTACATGTATGCAATGGAATACCATTCAGTTTTAAAAAGAAAGAAATAATGCCATTTGCAGCAATATGGATGGACCTAGAGATGATCATACTCATTGAAGTAAGCCAGAGAAAGACAAATATCATATGATACCACTTCTATGTGTAATTTAAAAAATGATATCAATGAACTTATTTATAAAACGGAAATAGGCTCACAGACAGAAAATAAACTTATGATTACCCAAGGGGATGGGGAGTTAGAGGTAACTTAGGAATTTGGGATTAACATATACACAATACCATATATAAAGTAAGCAACTAGGACCTGCTGAGTAGCACAGGGAACTACATTCGATATCTTATAATAGCCTATAAGGGGAAAGTATCCAAAAAAGAATATACATATATAACTGAATCACTTTGTTGTACACTACAACCAATACAACATTGTAAATTAACTATACAAAAAGACAGAAAGAAAAAAGAAAGGAAATGACCTCCTCATTTCAAAGTAAGAACGAGGCCAGAAGACCCTGTGGACATGGCTTTTCTCACCTCAGCCATGCCAACCAGGATGTTACAGTCACAATCATATCTGTTAAGAGACCGCTTCCTTTTGCAGTTAAACTCAGAAGAATAGAACTATTTTCAATTGTGTCATTCCCAACACTCACATGTATATACAGTAGCTAAACTTTCAGCATTATGACAATAAGAGTTGTGGACTTTTCTACTAGTTTTTATTTCAGTATGGGTACAAACTTAGAAGTATACTGTTATAGACAGATGTTTAACACAGATTTAAAATATATATACTTTCAGGATCTTAAAAAAGCTGTCCATGTACCAAATTGGACGGAACTTCTATAAGCCTTCTGAGCCAGTGGAAATTCCCCAGCACAAGTAAGTTTATTTATGTTTCCTGTTACTCTGAGATTGTTATAATGTGAGAAATATCATTTATGATGCAATATTATATCATTATGCCTCCTATGAGTGACTCTGTGGTAGGAAAAGTAATGGATTTTTTAAATTTTCAAGGGTTTTAATAGAATGGTGAATGTCAAAAGGTAGCAGTCTGTTTTCTTATATTGGCGTGCTAGATCATTATAAATCCTAGAATTCAGAAACTGAGCTTCCTGTGTGTGACAAGTGATAATGAGAGCAGAATAAACTCTGTTATATTATGTGCCAAAAACAGAGGCAGCCAGTGACTCAAAGGGGGAAATACAGATGCTCCCTGACTTAGGATGTTTCAACTTAATGACATTTTGACTTTATGATGATGTGAAAGCGATATACCGTCAGTAGAAACCACACTTGGAATTGTGGATTTTGCACTTTTTCTGGGCTAGTGATATGGAGTATGGTACCATCTGGTGATGATGGTTAGCTGCCACAGCCACAGCACCCAGGCAGCCACCCCATCATGTGGGTAAACGACTGATACACTCACAGCGTTTCTGAACCCATACAACCATTCTGTTTTTCACTTTTAGTACAGTATTCAGTAAGTGACGCAAGATATTCAACACCTGATTGTAAAATAGGCCTTGGGTTAGATCATTTTGTCCAACTGTTGGCTACTGTGAGTGTTCTGAGCACACAAGGCTGGCGATGCTCTGATGTTCAGTAGGTTACTGAAGAAAAGATTGGGTGTATTAAATGCATTTTCGACTGAGGATATTTCAACTTATGATGGGTTTGTGAAGATAAAAACCCATTTTAAGTCGAGGAAGATCTGTATGTAAAAGATAGAAAATGGATGCAGGGTGTTTGGTTTCTGCTGGCTGGAAGAAAAGGGGAGGGTTTCTGTGTGCTGGTTCAGTGGGTCAGACTGTTCTGTATAAAGCACCTGCTCATTCACCCTGCCACTTACCTCTCCACCTGGATTAGAAATTCTTGTGGGTCCAGTGTTGTGACAAGCTGGCATTGGTGCTATTACCAACCAGGGTTCTTCATCTCCTTAATTGAAAGAAATTGATCAGAGACCAGATAAGAAGTCCAGGCACGGCTTTATCAGGGACCCTGCTGCAACAGGGAAGAATAAGAACGAGTAGTAGGTCCCCTCGCTCGCTTACTCACTGAGGGGAGCAGCTGACTGCTTATGTGGGGTGAAGGTAGGGAAATGTCCAGAGGTTGGGCCAGAGGATTGGCTTAGGTGGTTGGGCCATCCCTTTGGTGGTGTTGAGTGTAGCGGGCATGCACAGTACCCTGCTTTTGTTCCCAGCTTTTCAGAAGAGGCAGTTGGCGTGTCGGTATTTTTTTTTTTTATATCTTATTGTCCATAATTTGCCTCAGCTGTGCACACATCCCGTTACTTCTAGCCCTTTATAGTTTCTCTGCACCTTGTTGCTTGAGGAGACATTTGTCCAGGTGCCAGCGTTGTGGCAGAAGGTCCCGGATGCCAGCCTCTCTCTGTGCTGGTGCATATGCTGGTCCTGAGCTGAAATCTGGAGCTTCCCTGGTGGTTCAGACGGTAAAGAGCCTGCCCGCAACGCAGGAGACTGGGGTTTGACCCCTGGGTTGGGAATATCCCCTGGAGAAGGGGACGGTTACCCATACCAGTACTCTTGCATTAGTATCACGGTCAATGAAGTCCACAAAAGTATCAACTGAAGTGGTTTTTTAAAAAATTGTCTGTTCTTTTCTTGCCAGTCTAGTTAAAGACTTCAGACTATGATATTCATAAATGTGGAAAGGAGGTGTGGCCACTGCTGCAGTTTCTCTTGGGGTCTGTATGTGATGTCGCCTAGGTTACTTCTGTCTCATTGTGAAGTCTCGTCACTGCCTTCCCCATCGAGTCAGTATACTTTTCTGGACCTAGATGTCTGCATGCTGGGACAGATCCCTCCATACACACTTCAGTCTTACAGCTGTGCTCTCAGCCAGTGGTGATTTTGCTCCCCAGGGGACATTTGAAAATGTCTGGAGATAATTTTGGTTGTCACAGCGTGGGAGTTGCTGCTGGCCTCTAGTGGGTAGAGACCAGGGGTATACTACACCTTCTGTAATGCATAGGTGTCCCCCGCGGCTCAGCGGTAAAAAATCTGCCTGTGAAATAGGAGACACAAGAGATGCAGGTTTGGATCAAACCCAGGGATCCTGGGTCAGGAAGATCCTCTGGGGGAGGAAATGGCAACCCACTCTAGTATTCTTGCCTGGAGAATTCCATGGACAGAGGAGCCTGGTGAGCTAGAGTCCATGGCGTCACAAAGAGTCGGACATGTCTGAGCACACCACACACAGACACACACACACACACACACACTCACACACACTGCAGTGCACAGAGCAGCCCCTAGCAAAGAATTATCCAGTCCAAATGTCATTCCTGCCAAGGCTGAGAAATGAAGCTCTACAGAAATGTATTTTACCCTAAATATGTATTTAAATTTTCCCCTTATTTGCTTCCCCTGTGTCTCAGCTGGTAAAGAGTCCTCCTGCAATACGAGAGACCTGGGTTCGATCCCTGGGTTGGGAAGATCCCTTGGAGAAGGGATAAGCTACCCACTCCAGTATTCTGGCCTGGAGAATTCCACATGGGGTTGCAAAGAGTCAGACACAAATGAGCGACTTTCACTTCACTTCATATGTTTAAAGACACTCCAGCTGGAAATAGCTAAAGTGTTAAGTCAGCTGCTGAAAGAAATCAGATTAAAAGAAAAATTGTTCCATAAAATTGAGAGAATTAGAATATAAAGCCACCATTTTAAAATATTTATTGTTCTCCTGATATATCATTTAAAACATTTATTTTTTAAAATTTTTATTTATTAAAAATTTTTTATTTTTTTGAAGATTGTCCCTTTGGCCCGGGTTCGCCATTTCTGTATCATATTTTGAAAGCAAACTCCTGTTGAGTGCTGATGTGAGTTACAAAATACTCCGGAATGAGACAGTTCTGGAGTTCATGACAGATCTCTGCCACAGAACTGCTGCATCCTGCTTTACCGAGACATGTGAGAAACAGCTGATTGGGCTCATTGTCTTGACAAGGTAAAAGCCTGCCTTTAAATAGACTTTCCTCTAGAGAATGCATTATGTATGCCACGTAGGAAGAGGAAGAGCTCCAGGCACTGGCCGGAGCCCAGATCTGATAAGTCTGCTCCCTGCTGTCAGTTGTCTAGAGCTGAGGCTTCCTGGAGGGGTGTGCTGGGCGCCGGCTGTCTCTCCTGGTCCTTCCTTCCCTCCTCCCACACCCTCTCCCCACCCTCCGTGGTCTGCACTTTGCTGCTCCAGCCCCTCTGCCTGGGTCTCCCGCCTCTATTTCTGCCTTTTCGATTTCTGCTCCCACAAAGTCCACTTGAAGGTCCACTCAGTTGGAATTATTCATTTCTCTCCTCTGTGCTGCTCTGGAAGTCCGGTGCTTATCGTCACCTGTTTAGAGCACATTTTTTTCATGTTATTACATCGCAGTGTAACTGAGCAGGACCCTGTGAGGCCTTCCTGAGCAGACCCCTGCCCCATATCCTCTGCTTTAGCTCCTCTCTGAAGTACCCACATGACAGTATCTGATGCACTTTCCTTCACCACAACCTGCCGTCAGTAGACTGGCTTTATTGTGCGTGGGCAAGCCGACCCAACTTTGGTTCGGTAGCACCAAGACAGAACGTCAGGCTCATCTTCGCTGTATGAGGTCCTTATGGCTGAGGACTGTCGAGCCTCTCGCTGTGTCTGTGTATAATTTGCCCTCAGTGCATATTGAACCGAATGAAACAGGGACAGTTAGGTGACTTCCTGAGGAGCGAAAGCCCTCTCTATGCTGCTGTCAGTCCATGGATACTTTTTACAGAAGACCCCCTCGCCTTCTCCTAGTCTAGGTTGGAATTTCCACTTGAAGTTGTTTTTCTGGGTTGTTGGGCAGAGACATGGCACTGGTTGAATTCCACATGCCCCTTTATCCTCTTGCCATGAACTCCATGAATTAGCTTATCACACTATTTCCAAGTCATTTGCAGGAGCCCAGGAGAAAAGTGACAAGGAGGTTTCTGTCCCACGGCTGGGTTGGTATGAGAGGGTGTTCCAGGCCACATGGTACCTGATGAAGGGGAGAAAGAGCTTAGACAGATCTTAGCTGACCTGCTTTGCAGTTTTGCCCAGGGCCAGCCTTAGATGGATGATGAGGCAGGCTACTGGAATGGTATCAGCCTCCTTAGGATGTTTTTTTATCAGAAAAACTAGCTGGGAGTTCAAAAATTGAGTGAAAACAGAAGCTTACAGGAAGGGTTGGAGCCATACTTCAGCCTTTGAACATTTAAGCATGATTTACCTGAAGCTACAGTGTCTCCCGGGCATGCCTCAGTGGCTCAGCTGGTAAAAAAAAACCTGCCTGCCAACGTAAGGGATACAGGAGATGCCAGTTCGGTCCCTGGGTCGAGAAGATCCCTTGGAGAAGGAAACGGCAACCCACTCCAGTATTTGTGCCTGGAAACTCCCATGGACAGAGGAGCCTGGCGGGCTGCAGTTCATGGGGTCACAAAGAGTCGGGACTGAGTGCATGCACATGTACACACACACACACACACACACACACACACACAGAGTGTCACACACACACACACACACACACACACACACACACACACACACACACA
>ML663009.1:34149892-34169962 GCA_007570785.1 Antilocapra americana
ACACACACACACACACACACACACACACACACACACACACACACACAGTGTCTCTCTGTGAGAAAAGCAGATGGTGAGCCAGTGAGTATTCCTTTGGTTTTGTTGGAATACGGGGGTCCTCCTGTGAATGGAAGAGTTCATCAATGCTCTTCTCAGATAAGAGCTACCTTTTTTTTTAAGTGACTATTCTTGAGTTATTATCTTTCATAATATCTGAAATTCTGGAGAACAATACTTTGAATTAAAGTGTAGTGAACTAGCCACTTACCTTGTAGGATTTCAGAGAAGAACTTGAAAGATTTCTTGTATTTGCCAGGTACAATAACAAAACCTATCGAATTGATGACATCGACTGGTCAGTGAAGCCCACGCACACCTTCCGGAAGCGGGACGGCACTGAGATCACCTATGTGGATTACTACAAGCAGGTAGCACTTGCTTCTTCCTTTCAGCCTTATCTCCCTCCTGCTTAGCTCGGGGAAGGGCTGTGGTCTGACGCCTCCCCACCTCTTGAGCCTCTTCGTGTACCATCCTGTTTCCTTGGAAGATTCTGCTGTGCTCACGGTTCATAGTTCCTCAAGTCCATCACTCCCCTGTGCGTTTTCTCAGTTTCTCCTCATCCTGGACACCCATTCATGGTCAGCCAGTTACGAACACCCTTCAGTACTCAGCTCAGCAGCCAACTCTTTTTTAAATAAGGACCATTTTTAAAGTCTTCATTGAATTCGTTCCACTGTTGCTTCTGTTCTGTGTTTTGAGTTTTTGGCTCTGAGGACTTTCTCCCCCAGGTCCCCTCTCTGTATTTAACTTCTTGCAGTTATCACAGACAGGATGTGAATGGTCTGACTCTCCCTCTTAAACTTTATGCTCTTGATTTCTGGACACCCAGGGCTAGCCTCTAGTAGATGTTCAAACATTTACTGATGAAATCTGCTGATTCTGGGAGCTGAATTCTTGGAGATGACAATTTCCTCATCCCTACTGTCCAACTTCAGTTCCTTTCAGAGGCGCCTTCTCTTTATTTCATATTCAGTCATACTTCTGTCTCCAAAATCTCACCACTGCTTTACAAACAAAAAGTGAAAGCAGATGTGTTGACCTTTCTGTACCTTCAAGAAAAGTGATCTCCTTTTCCTCCTTAGCTAGTTTCTTTAGAAGGTCGTCTAAACTAGCTCCAAGCTCCTCTTCCGTTCTTCCTTCAGGAAGCCTCAGCCATCTGGTATCTGGTTCTGCTGCTGTGGAACTAGCTCTCCAAGGTCAAAGTCAGCTACAGTCCTTATTCTAAGGGGCTTTTGGTGGTTCTGGACACTAGTGACTGCTCCTGGTGGGCTGAAATCCTCTTCCTTGGCCCCTTGGCATATCCCTGCTGGTTCTTCCCTGGGTTTCAGGTAGTTCTTTCTCAGCCTCCTTCAACATTTTCCCCCTTCAACTCCCCCACACATGAAATGCTATACCTCACCATGACCCCTTTGCAGAGGATCTTTTCTTTATATTCTGAGATCGCGTCCAGTATAGTATTTTTGTCTTGCTCTCCTTCCTAAATTATATCCTGCTCTCCATTTTCAGGCTGCATTTGCATGAGTATCCTGGAGGCATCTCAAACGAACATAATTCAAACTGAATTCATTGTCTTTCCCATGCCTGTCTCTCCTTGGGAATTTTGCGTCTCAGGAAATTATTTTGTATCCTTCTTCTTCACCCTCACTGCCTCATTCAGTTGTCCTTACAGAACACATACAGCTTTGGGCATTTGGCAAAGCATTTTGTGCAAAAAATGTTCTCCATTAGTGTTTATTAAACACAGAATTTGTTAAACGTTTAGGATTTTTCCTGCATGGTTAAATTCAGTTTTCTTTGATGTGCTTGAGGACCTGTGACATTCTGAAAAGGGAATCATGATAAAAATCCCACTCGCTTTCTTTGTATTGAGTTGTGATTCCCTGCATCTCTATTGTAATTAGGGAGAAAAAGAGAAAATGGCACCAGTTTCTAGAATGCTTTTCTCTTTGTCCCAGGAAAGGAACGATAAATTGTTTATGTAGTCTACTCTCAAAGTGGAAGACATCCTTTTTTTCACTTTAGCCATAATGTTTTAATTTTTCTATTATTTTTAAAAAATTTTTTGTTGTGTTGGTTTTTGCCAGCATTTGTTTGTAGATTTTTTTGATGACTGTTCTGACTGGTGTGAGGTCTCACACTCATTGGAGTTTTGATTCGCATTTTTCTAATAATTAGTGATGTTGTACATCTTTTTATGTTTGTTTGCCAGCTGTATGTATTCTTTGGAGAAATGCCTGTTTAGATCTTCTGCTCATTTTTTGATTGGACTGTTTGTTTTCTTGATATGGAGCTGTATGAGCTGCTTACATATTTTGGAGATTACTCCTTTATCAGTTGTATCATTTGCAATTATTTCTCCCATTCTGAGGGTTGTCTTTTAATCTTGTTTATTGTTTTCTTTGCTGTGCAAAAGTTTTTAAGTTTAATTAGGTCCCATTTGTTTGTTTTTATTTCCATTACTCTAGGAGGTGGGTCATAGGGGATCTGGCTGTGATGTATGTCAAAGAGTGTTCTGCCTGTATTTTCCTCTAAGAGCTTTCTGTCTTTACATTTAAGTCTTTAATCCATTTGAGTTTATTTTTGTATATGGTGTTAGGAAGTGTTCTGGTTTCACTCTTTTACATGTAGGTTTCCAGCTTACCAGAACCACTTACTGAAGAGGCTGTCTTTTTCTCCATGCTATATTCTTGCCTCCTTTGTCACAGATAAGGTGCCCATAGGCGCACGGGTTTATCTCTGGGCTTTCTGCCTTGTTCCGTCGGTCTGTGTTTCTGTTTCTGTGCCTGTTCCATTCTGTCATGATGACTGTAGCTTTGCATATAGTCTGAAGTCAGAAAGGTTGGCTCCTCAGGCTCTATTTTTCTTTCTCAAGATTGCTTTGGCTGTTTGGGGTCTTTTGTGTTTCCACACAAATTGTGAAATTTTTTGTCCTAGTTGTGTGAAAAATGCCATTGGTAGTTTCATAGGGATTGCACTGACCCGCAGATGATGACTCAACACTGATGACAGAACAACTGGAATTACAATTTACAAAATGCCTGGGGACCATGTGACGCTGACATCAAGAATCGTAATGCAGGAAGCCAGCAGTGAGGGCTTCTCTATTCAGTAAAGAACTTAAGTCATTCAAATAAAAAACAATTCAAGACACAGCAATTTAAAATGGTGTTATATTCTGTACAGTCACTTGCCCAGTACTTCTGATCGTGCACTGATTCTTGCACTGATTCTTCTAGTCCAAGAGTATGGTATGTGTGTGTTGTCTTTGACCTCCTTCATCAGCGTCTTGTAGTTTTCTGCACACAGGTCTTTTGTCTCCTTAGGTCGGTTTATGCATGGGTATTTTTGTTGTTGCAGTGGTGAATGACATTGTTTCCTTAATGTTTCTTTCTGGTTCTTCATTGTCAGTGTATAGGAATGCAAGTGATGTCTGGGTATTAATTCTCTATCCTGTAACTTTACTGGAAGACATCTTGATATTGACCTTTGTATTTCTCTATTTTATCTTATCATGAAAACTGTTGCCAAATGCTAAGAAAATTGGGGCCTGGGAGACGGTGAAGTTCACCTGATTACACAGCTTAGTGGGCAGAATTCTTGACCGTGCAACAGGTAAACAGTAGAATACCCTCTTTTTGGAATATGTCCCAGTTTTGCTTGAGCTGTTCCCAGAACTTATAATACTCCTGCATTTTCTTCAAGGTGCTGTCTTGGATTCTGCCTCCTTCGTGAAGCCTTCCCTGATTTACCAGCCATAAATTGTTTTCACTACCTTGTTCCCTGCTGCTTGTGAGGGACCCAGCCCCAAGTGGCATAACAAGCAGAGGCTCCCAAGTCTTAAGTGATAAATCCTGGTTGTGCTAATTTTCAGTTACAGGACCTTGGGATGTTATTTAATTTCTAATGATATTTCCTCATCAGTGAAGAAGATGATAATAGTATTTGACTCATAGTTCCATTGTTAAGAGCTTCCCAGGTGGCTAAGTGGTAAAAAAAAAAAAAAAAAATCTGCCAGCCAATGCAGGAGTCGCAGGTTCGATCCCTGGGTCTGGAAGATCCTCTGGAGGAGAGCATGGCAAACCACTCTAGTACTTGCCTGGATAGTCCCATGGACAGGGGAGCCAGGCAGGCAGAAGTCCATAGAGTTGCAGTCAGACAGGACAGAGCACACAGCAGTCACACTCTATTGTTAAGAATAAGTAAGGAAAAGGTCTTATTTACCAAAGAGAAATAGACTCACAAACAGAAAACAAACTTATGGTTATGAAAGCAGAAGTGGGGGATAAAATAGGAGTTTGGGATTAACATATACGTTACTACTATTAATATATATGTAGTAGGTAACCAACACGGACCTACTGAATAGCAACGGGAACTGTACTAAATACTTTTATATTTAGTATAAAAAACTATACTAAATAACCTATAAGGGAAAAGAATCTGGAAAGACTATCTACCTGAAACTTTATCACTTTGCTGTACAACAACATGACCTTGTAAATCAATTATATTTTAATAAAAAAGACACAGTATTCATCCATTAAAAAAAGACTAAATGAAGAAAAATATAAGTGCTTAGCGTAGATGTATTATTTGTGCTTCTGGCCTACCTTGCTTTGTAGATAATGTAGTTATGTGTCAAGGCAGGGACTATGCCTCTTTTTTATTTGTATTCCCTTCAGTCCCTGGAATATAGTAAGCACAAGATGGGAATTAATGAAGTCATGTATAAAAACTCTTTCTACCAATGCTTCTCCAAGCTTTTCAGCCACAGCATTGTTGTAATCACCACTTTAAATTGCTGTGTCTTGAATTGTTTTTTATTTGAATGACTTAAGTTCTTTACTGAATAGAGAAGCCCTCACTGCTGGCTTCCTGCATTACGATTCTTGATGTCAGCGTCACATGGTCCCCAGGCATTTTGTAAATTGTAATTCCAGTTGTTCTGTCATCAGTGTTGAGTAAGCTACACTGGTGATAATGGAAACTTTGCCTTTGGAAGGTAAATGAACTCATGACAAGGTGAGAAGGTTGAAATTCAGGTTTATGAAGGGAAAGGGGTTGGGGAAGGAGCGAATGATTGCCAAGGACTCATTATAAACCAGACGCCGTGGCAGTGGTTTACATGGGGCATCGCTGGGCTCTTGTTCTCCTCAGTTCATAGAGGAGGAAAGGTAAGCCCCTTCCCCAGTGTCACGGTCCAAGTAGACAGAGCATCTGTGGACCAGATGTACATTTGTCAGAGTTCAAAGCTGCTTCCCTGCAACATCATACTGTCCTGGAAAGTTAGGACAGCTGTGCTCTTTGGGGAAATCTGAGGTTGGCTCAGTATGACCATTGCCTCCAACTTGTATGATGTTTCCATAATGAACACAGGTGCTCAGAGCCAGTTAGCTGCATGGGTCAGCTGGCCTCAGTCTCCAGAGGCAGTACTGCACCTGGGGTCATGGTACTATGGATTTCATCCAGCTTACGACTCTGGATGAAACTCAGAAGAGAGCAGGAAAATGATGGGGGGGAAATGGTATTGGATTATAAAAGGTAATAATTAAAATCATGAAGCTGGCCCTGAGATGTAAGAGATAGGTCCCAGGAAGCAAGTAGAAATGAGCACATTACCATGGGGATTAGTAGGGACTTTTTTTCCATTCTGTTGAAAAGATTTTCTTATCTATTCATTTGTTGCTTATAAGCAAGGATGCTCATTTTATAGTGTTTCCATATTAACTTTTCCCTCATTAATCTTGCATTCTGAAGCAATATGATATTACCTTGTCTGACCTGAACCAGCCAGTGCTTGTTAGTCTGTTGAAAAACAAGAAAAATGACAACTCTGAGACTCAGATGGCCCACCTGATTCCCGAGCTCTGCTTTCTCACGGGTAATGTTTGTATTTTATTCTCTCTCAAGCTCTTGCTCACAGCCTCATGACACTTTGCAGTGGGCAAAACCTCCTTAAGTTAGATGAGTGCCAGAGCTCTAGTCTAACCCAGGGAGGATGACTCTTAGGTAATTTATCTGACCACAGAGGAAGTGGGAGGGTAGAGTGCCCTTTGGAAATTGGTCAGCACAGTGCAGGTAATCTAGTTCCTTTATCTCCTATATTCCATTTGTTACTTTGATGTTAAATTGGTTGCCAGATATTTTCCTAAAACCAAGCTATTTTCCCCCTGTTTTTGAACTTCACTAGGCTAGGTGTTGCTAGTGGTAAAGAACTCGCCTGCCACTGCAGGAGATGTAAGACACCCGGGTTCAGTCCCTGGATCAGGAAGATCCCCTGGAGCAGGGCGAGGCGGCTCACTCCAGTATTCATGCTTGGAGAGTCCTCTGGATGGCTTCAGTCCCTGGGGTCTCGAAGAGTTGAACACAGCTAAAGCGACTTAGCACGCATGCAGGCTAAGAAATCGTGTGATTTAATTTTCTTCAGGTGTATTCTTTGAGAGGTGCCAAAATACTCTTTATTTTCTTTTTGCATGAGCTCCAGAAGGTAATCTTCACTCTGTATTAGAATCAAAAAAGTAAAAGACTGTCTAAGATTCTTTTAATCATGTTCATCTGATTACCGGGGTGAGACTAAGACGGGAGGACTTTCTACATTTTACGCTTATGATGCTTGAATGAGTTTGATGTGCATGTGTTTGTTCTGCAATTGGAGAAATTAATAAGGATACCACCCTTGCAGAGAGGGATAAATGTTCTTAGTGATACTCTGGCATTCCACATCTGCATAGTCCTCGTGGTGGCCTCTAGCCACACATGGTCACTGAGCACTTGACACATGACCAGTGTGACTGAGGGATTGGATGGAGCAGTGCTGTAAGTGTAGAAATACAGACTAGATGTTTCTAAGATATAGTGTGAAAAAAGAAGAAACTATCTCATTAACTCACTATTGGTTATGTGTTGAAATGATAATATTTTGGATATATTGAGTTAAATAATATATACTGTTTGAATAATTGCATCTATTTCTTTCTGGCTCTTTTTAAATGTGATTACTAGAAAAAATTTTAAATGAAAATGGGCTTGCATTGCTGTCAGATGGTGAATCTGATTCAGTTTAAGTGCAGAGTTTTATTACTCTGTGCCTGAGATGGGCTGGATTGCATTGAGGACTGTTCAGTTTTAATTTGTTTTCATCCACAATGTATAGGGATGCCTGGCCAGGCAACCTCTGATTTCCAGCTGATGAAGGCTGTGGCTGAAGAAACTCGTCTCAATCCTTTGGTAAGGCAGCAGCGCCTGGCCAGGCTTGCAGATGACTTCCAGAGGTATGGGGACATCTCCATATCCAGATGCTCCACAGAATCTCTTTATTGATGTTTGTTATCAGGAATAATATCTCATCTGTACTGAGCACCTAGCATGTACCAGGCAGTGTGTTGGCACTGTGTATTGTCATTTTTAATTTTTATGTCAACCCTATGAAATAGCTAGATTAGTCCTGCATTTTGTCAATAATGAAATCATGGCTTTAAGAGATTTCAGAGTTTGCTCAAGGTCCGTGTTATTCAGTGTCAGAATTTGAATTTGAAGCCTGACCTGTTTGGCTCAGGGGCTTCTTCAGTGACTCAGTAGTTAAGAGCCCACCTGCAATGCAGGAGATGCAGGAGACTCAGGTTCAATCCCTGGGTCTGGAAGATCCCCTGGAGGGCGGCATGGCAACCCAGTATTCTTGCCTGGAGAATCCTGTGGACTGAGGACCCTGGCAGGCAATAGTCAATAGGGTCACAAAGAGTCGGACGTGGCTGATGTGACCAAGTGCACATGCACGCACTGGGTCAGCGGCCCGTTTGGTTTGCCAGAGGGCCACACTGGGAGCCTTTCCACCCCTTTGAGTCCCCCATGGGTCCTTAGTCCTCCTATAGTTCCTTTGAGCAGAGAACAAATGGTGAGTAGAAGCAGAAGTCAGGAACCCTAAAAAAGTCAGTCTCTGAATAATTAACATTATAATTTTATCTCTAATGATTAACATTTTTAGATAGCAAGCATTTTTAATGATTTAAGACTCAACTCTATCAACAGAAACAAGGATGCTCGTTTTGAGCTGGAGACCTGGGGCCTGCATTTTGGATGCCAGATGTCTCTGACTGGCCGCATTGTACCTACAGAAAAAATAATAATGCAAGACCATGTAGTAAGTCCTGTGATTTTCATTTAAAAGTATTTTCTTGAATGTTTGTCAGTTTGATCGTAAGTCAGAGTGGGCTTATAATATAATGTTCATTTGGTTTCTCCATGGCCTCTTCCCAGGTGGTACTAGTAGTAAAGAACACACCTGCCAATGCAGGAGATATTAAGAGGTGCAGGTTCGATCCCTGGGTCAGGAAGATCCCCTGGAGGAGGGCATGGCAACCCACTCCACTGTTCTTGCCTGGAGAATCCCATGGACAGAAGAGCCTGGCGGGCTACAGTCCATAGGGTTGCAAAGCATTGGACATGACTGAACTGACTTAGCATAGTGTATTTGCTCGCCTAAACCCCAAGGACCCTATATTTCCCTTTTTAATCTGAATGTACAAGGATTTAGTGGCACCTGGCAGATTTAGGTTAGTGTGATGTGGTGTCACATTTACAGATGTATTAGAAGACTTCCCTGATCGTCCAGTGGTTAAGAATCCACCTGCCAAGGCAGGGGACACAGGTTTGATCACTGGTCCAGGGAGAGTCCACAGGCCACGGGGCCACCAAGCCCACGTAGCGCAATTGCAGAAGCCCAAGGGCTGTGAAGCCAGTTCTCTGCAACAAGAGAAGCTACCACAGAGAGAAGCCCCCTCACTGCAACGAAGAGTAGACCCCGCTTGCCAGCACTGGGGAAAATCCGCACACAGCAGCGAAGACCCAGTGCAGCCAAAAATAAATAAATGAAAGATGCATTGGAAAGTGGTACTTCACGCCTGCAGTCAAAACACGTAACCTATTATTGGGTGGTGTTGTACTCTTATATCACTTAAAAAATTTGTGGTACCTGAAAACATTGTTTTAACTGGTGGAGGTTAATTCCGGTAGACTGTGTTTTCTGATATCAGAGTTCTTTCTTGTCCCCAAAATAGAATGCTGCTCAGTTGGCATAAACATGAAGAAATTCTCCCAGAGCTCACCCAGCCATAGCAGTTAGGCAGAGAGACATTCATAAGCCTAGAGAGACAAATCATTGCCTCTCTGGGGTTTCCACTGAAAACAAAAAATGAACCAATTTTATGCAAAAATTGTACATTCTCTACTTTGCCCCTCTGTTTTGCCCATTTTTAAAGCCAGTTACATTTCTTTTTTTAATTAATTAATTAATTAATTTTAATTTTCTTTACATTATCGTGTTGGTTTTGCCATACATGGACATGACTCTGCCATGGGTATACATGTGTTCCCCTTCCAGATCCGCCCTCCCACCTCCCTCCCGATTCCCTCTCTCTGGGTCATCCCAGTGCACCAGCCCTGAGCATCAAACCTGGGCTGGCGATTGATTTCACATATGATGATTTAACATGTTTCAAAGACATTCTCCCATATCATCCCACCCTTGCCTTCTCCCATAGAGTCCAAAAGACTATTCTATACATCTGTGTTTCTTTTGCTGTCTTGCATACAGGGTTCTCGTTACCATCTTTCTAAATTCCATATATATGCATTAGTATACTGTATTGTTGTTTTTCCTTCTGGCTTACTTCACTCTGGATAATAGGCTCCAGTTTCATCCACCTCAGTAGAACTGATTCAAATGAATTCTTTTTAATGGCTGAGTAATATTCCATTGTGTATATTCTTATCCATTTGTCTGTTGATGGACATCTAGGTTGCTTCCATGTCCTGGCTATTGTAAACAATGTGGCGATGAACATTGGGGTACATGTGTCTCTTTCAGTTCTGGTTTCCTCGGTGTGTATGCCCAGCAGTGGGATTGCTGGGTCATATGGCAGTTCTATTTTCAGTTTTTTAAGGAATCTCCACACTGTTTTCCATAGTGGCTGTACTAGTTTGCATTCCCACCAACAGTTTAAGAGGGTTCCCTTTTCTCCACAACCTCTCCAGCATTTATTGCTTGTAGACTTTTGGGTGGCAGCCATTCTGACTGGTGTAAAGTGGTACCTCATTGTGGTTTTGATTTGCATTTCTCTGATGATGAGTGATGCTGAGCATCTTTTCATGTGTTTGTTAGCCATTTTTATGTCTTCTTTGGAGAAATGTCTGTTTAGCTCTTTGGCCACATTCTGATTGGGTCATTTATTTTTCTGGAATGGACCTGCAGGAGTTGCTTGTATATTTTTGAGATTAATTGTTTGTCCGTTGCTTTGTTTGCTCTTATTTTCTCCCATTCTGAAGGCTGCCTTTTCACCTTGCTTTTAGTTTCCTTTGTTGTGCAGAAGCTTTTCATTTTAATTAGGTCCCATTTGTTTATTCATGCTTTTATTTCCGATATTCTGGGAGGTGGGTCATAGAGGATCCTGCTTTGGTTTATGTCAGAGAGTGTTTTGCCTATGTTTTCCTCTAGGAGTTTTATAGTTTCTGGTCTTATGTTTAGATCTTTGATCCATTTTGAGTTTATTTTTGTGTATGGTGTTAGAAAGTGTTCTAGTTTCATTCTTTTACAAGTGGCTGTCCAGTTGTCCCAGCACCACTTGTTAAAGAGATTGTCTTTTCTCCACTGTATATTCTTGCCTCCTTTGTCAAAGATAAGGTGTCCATTGGTGTGTTTCATTTTTAAAGGTGCTCTTCTTGCCTTTATTTGATGCAGGTAAGTCAGCATGTTGAAACTAATGATTGAGCAGCGAATTTTTTTTTTTTTTGCAAGATGGGATTCTTTTTGTCATTATTGCTTTTTGATAATCTATTCAAATGACCAAAATCCTTGTTGGAGAAGCTAAGGAAAAACTACTTTAAATACAAAATGTTGTCAAGTCCTAAAATGTACACCTCCGTTAAGATCTTGGTCAGGAGTCAGTAAAAAGAAGCTCAGTTTTACTTCTGCATGTGGAATGAAATACAACTTAATGTGAAATATTTTAAGTGGTCTGTTTCATCATCTCTGGGTAAAGTCACACTTGTTAGAGTTTTGTTTGCATATTTTGGCCCAGAATCAGATCTCCATAGGAGTACTGTGTGCTCAGTCGTGTCCAACTCTTTGCAGCCCCATGGACTGTAGCCTCCCTGCCTCCTCTGTCTGTGGGATTTCCCAGGCAACAATACTGGAATGGGTTGCCATTTCCTACTCCAGAGGATTCTCCTAATCCAGGGATCAAACCACATCTCTTCCATCTCTTGCATTGGCAGTTGGATTCTTTAGGACTAGGACCACCTGGGAATTCCCCTCTCCATAGGAAAAGGGGCACTGAAGTGGAGAACCTGCTCTTAGAGGTGGTATTGGGTAGGTTAGAAGTGGCTGTGTCAGTGACTTCTCAGCTGATCCTGCTTTTCTGAAACTGGGTTTGAGAAACTGGGGCTTCCCTGATAGCTCAATTGGTAAAGAATCTGCCTGCAATGCAGGAGACCATGGTTCAATTCCTGGGTTGTGAAGATGCCGTGGAGGAGGAATAGACTACCCACTCCAATATTTTTGGGCTTCCCTTGTGGCTCAGCTTGTAGAGAATCCACCCCCAATGTGGGAGACCTGGGTTTGATCCCTGGGTTGGAAAGATCCCCTGGAGAAGGAAAGGCTACCCACTCCAGTATTCTGGCCTAGAGAATTCCATGGACAGTATAGTTCAGTTCAGTTCAGTCGCTCAGTCTTGTCTGACTCTTTGTGACCCCATGGACTACAGCACACCAGGCTTCCCTGTCCATCACCAACTCCTGGAGCTTGTTCAAACTCATGTCCATCGAGTTGGTGATGCCATCCAACCATCTCATCCTCTGTCATCCCCTTCTCCTCCTGCCTTCCATCTTTCCCACCTGTTCTTCACATCAGGTGGCCAAAGTACTGGAGTTTCAGCTTCAGCATCAGTCCTTCCAATGAATATTCAGGACTGATTTCCTGTAGGGTGGACTGGTTGGATCCCCTTATAGTCTGAGGGACTCTCAAGAGTCTTCTCCAACACCACAGTTCAAAAGCATCAATTCTTCAGCACTCAGCTTTCTTTATAGTCCACGTCTCACATCCATACATGACTACTGGAAAAACCATAGCTTTGACTAGACGGACCTTTCTTGGCAAAGTAATGTCTCTGCTTTTTAATATGCTGTCTAGGTTGGTCATAGCTTTTCTTCCAAGGAGCAAGCATCTTTTAATATCATGGCTGCAATTTTCATCTGCAGTGATTTTGGAGCCTCCCAAATAGTCTGTCACTGTTTCCACTGTTTCCCTATCTATTTGCCATGAAGTGATGGGACCAGATGCCATGATCTTAATTTTCTGAATGTTGAGTTTTAAGCCAACTTTTTCACTCTCCTCTTTCACTTTCATCAAGAGGCTCTTCAGTTCTACTTCGCTTTCTGCCATAAGGGTGGTGTCATATGCATATCTGAGGTTATTGATATTTGTCCCAGCAACATTGATTCCAGCTTTGCTTCATCCAGCCCAGCATTTTGTATGATGTACTCTGCATATAACTTAAATAAGCAGGGTGACAATATACAGCCTTGACATTCTCCTTTCCCAATTTGGAACCAGTCTGTTTTTCCATGTCCGGTTCTAACTGTTGCTTCCTGACCTGCATATAGATTTCTCAGGAGGCAGGTAATGTGGTCTGGTATTCTCATCTCTTGAAAAATTTTTCAGTTTGTTGTGATCCACACAGTCAAGGCTTTGGCATAGTCAATACAGCAGAAGTAGATGTTTTTCTGGAACTCTCTTGCTTTTTCGATGATACAGCGGATGTTGGCAATTTGATCTCTGGTTCCTCTGCCTTTTCTTTTTTTTTATGGAAAAGAATTTATTTCCTATTTATACAATATAAAAAAAAGTACCTTGGGTATAAAATCTAAATGTCTGAGGTGTACTCAGTCAGGAGTTCAGAAAAGTCACTCTTTGCATCCTTCAATCATTAGTGTGCAGTGCAAACAGAGCCAGGGCTGGGAGCTCCTCCTGTACTAGGCTCAGTGGAAAGTTCCCTTGGGAAAAAGCCACAGAGCCCCTGGTGAGGAAGATGGGCAGAGAGTGGGAAGGAAAGGGGGCAGGACTGTGGCAGGAGGCTGGGAAGGGATGATGTTCAAGAATCTGTACTGGGGCCACTTTAATTTGCTAGAGGGAGGCTCCTCCTCCTCACCTGCTGCACACTGACTGGCCGGGGCCTATCCTCGGAAAGTCAAGCTACTTCCTAGCACACAGGGCCGACTGCCCCCTTTGCAGAGCCCCCATTGTGACTTCTCTCAGGAAGGAAAGGTGTTCATCGATGTGACAGAAAACGGTCACCTTCGAACTTTCATGAACCCCTTACGTAGCCATAAAGAGTCCTGGTAGAAGCGAGGATCACCCAGCCTCACAGCTGTCCATTTGTAGAAGTAACAGTATAGTACCGCCACTAGCCTCTGGAATACAAACAATGTTTGAAGTCGATCTGTCCAGACAAAGCGATTGGAGTTTTTCCAGCGTAAGTCCATGACCCAGACATGAAGAGAGGTGCTCAGGGTGAAGAACACAGCTGTCAGGATGATGGTTCCTTTGAACTTATGGAAGAGGGGGTTGACCAGGCCAGCCTGGAAGACGAAGGTGTTGAAGAACATGAGGAAAATGATGATGCTGTTGAAGAGGACTGCGATATCCTGGATGATGAAGAGCACCAGTTGTATGACTGGAGCCATTCGGAGTAGCTCAAAGAAGGAATTGACAAAGAGGTCATAGGACAGCAGCAGGAACTGCAGAGAGAGCACCAGGCTGTAGTTACTGGTCTGGAGCATCTTCCTTCTGCTCTCTTGTGCCCCCCAGGGCACATTCCACAGTTTCTCAGAAAACAGCTACTGGTCCTCCCCCAGGCACTGTTTTCTTCAGAATGGGAGCTGCTTCCCTTGCTCTAAGACAAGGGTCTCAGAGGCCCAACGTCGGTTGTCATAGGGATACTACCCTGGCTTCCGGAAACCGGCTTTAAATTCCGGAAGTAGATGGTGGACGCGGGCTCAGCCTGTGCCGTGCTAAACGCTTGCCCTCGGCTTTCTCTCCCTGCTCTATGGCCGCCTCGACCGCCATGTTTGGGCCTCCGCTTTCCTGGGCTCCCCTCTGCCTTTTCTAAATCCAGCTTGAACATCTGGAACTTCTCAGTTCATGTACTGTTGAAGCCTGGCTTAGAGAATTTTGAGCATTACTTTGCTAGCGTGTGAGATGAGTGCAATTGTGTGGTAGTTTGAGCATTCTTTAGCATTGCCTTTCTTTGGGATTGGAATGAAAACTAACCTTTTCCAGTCCTGTGGCCACTGCTGAGTTTTCCAGATTTACTGGCATATTGAGTGCAGCATTTTCACAGCATCATCCTTTAGGATTTGAAATTGCTCAGCTGGAATTCCATCACCACCACTAGCTTTGTTTTTAGTGATGCTTCCTAAGGCCCACTTGACTAAACATTTTAGGATGTCTAGCTCTTGGTGAGTGATCACACCATCATGGTTATCTGGGTCATGAAGATCTGTTTTGTACAATTCTTATGTGTATTCTTGCCACCTCTTCTTAATATCTTCTGCTATTGTTAGATCCATACCATTTCTGTCTTTTATTGTGCTCATCTTTGCATGGAATGTTCCCTTGCTATCTCTCATTTTCTTGAAGAGATAGCTAGTGTTTCCCAGTCTCTTGTTTTCCTCTATTTCTTTGCACTGATCACTGAGGAAGGCTTTCTTATGTTTCTTTGCTGTTGTTTGAAACTCTGCATTCAAACGGGTATATCTTTCCTTTTCTGCTTTGCCTTTAGCTTGTCTTCTTTGCTCAGCTATTTGTAAGCCCTCATCAGACAACCATTTTGCCTTTTTGCATTTCTTTTTCTTGAGGGTAGTCTTGATCACTGCCTCCTGTACAATGTCATGAAACTCTGCCCTTAGTTCTTCAGGCACTCTGTCTATCAGATCTAATCCCTTGAATCTATTTCTCACTTCCACTGTATAATCATAAGGGGTTTGGTTTAGGTCATACCTGAATGGTCTAGTGGTTTTTCGTACTTTCTTCAATTTAAGGAAGGAGTTGATGATCTGAGCCACAGTCATCTCCCAGTCTTGTTTTTGCTGACTGTATAGAGCTTCTCCATCTTTGACTGCAAAGAATATAAACAGTCTGATATCGGTATTGACCATCTGGTGATGTCTACATGCAAAGTCTTCTCTTTTGTTGTTGGAAGAGGGTGTTTGCTATGACCAGTGCATTCTCTTGGCAAAACTCTGTTAACCTTTGCCCTGTTTCATTTTGTACTCCAAGGCCAAATTTGCCTGTTATACCAGTTAGCTCTTGACTCCCTACTTTTGCATTCCAGTCCCCTATAATGAAGAGGACATCTTTTTTTGGTGTTAGTTCTAGAAGGTTTTGTAGGTCATCATAGAACCATTCGACTTTAGCTTCTTCAGCATTACTGATCGGGGCATAGACTTGGATTACTGTGATATTGAATGGTTTGCCTTGGAAATGAACAGAGATCATTCTGTCATTTTTAAGATTGCGTCTAAGTACTGCATTTTTGACTCTTTTGTTGACTATGATGGTTGCAAAGAATCGGACATGACTGAGCCACTTTCACTTTGAGAAACTGAGTGAAAAGATTCAAGCCTCAGAGTGGCCTTGGGTGTGTGTCCTGGGTCACCTGCCAGCCGGTGAAGGTGGGAGTGTAGGTGAGAGGGCTGTGGTTCTCCTCACACTGGCTGTAACGGGAAAGAATGAATCCTGACTCCAGACAGAACCCTCTGGAGGCCCACCCTTGCCCTTGGTTCTTAGGTGGAAGTTTCCCCCTGAAGCTGAGCCCCTGCCTGGCCTCCTGTGCCATGGCACTGGGAGCACGGCTGGGGCCTGGACGTCAGAGTGCTTGGTGGAAATGCCCTGACTGCAAAGTCAAGTCCACTGCCCCCAGCTGGCTCCATAACCCCTTTCAGCCGTTGCTCTTCAGTCTTTAAAACAAGGGGATTGCAGTGCTTCTTAAACAGTACTGTGCGGACGAATCACTGGGGAACTTGTTAACATGCAGAGTCTGATTCCGTGGGTCTGGGGTGGGGCCCGGGACTGCATTTCTAACGAGCTCTCAGGAGACAGTGCTGCTATAAGACAGCACTCTGAGTAGCATGGGATTAGCTTCTAGTGTCCTTTTAAATTCTGAGAGTGGTTCTTCCTGGCTCACACACCCAGGCCTTTTCCATTTGATTTCAGAAGGCTGGGGACTAGTCTGAATGCCCGCTTTGATGTCCGGAGCTTGTTTTTCCTGGTCTCCTGGCAAACCATCCAAGAATAAGAAAGGAGCCTGTGTCTTGGCTTCATCTTTGCTGCTGGATGAAGCTACTCCTGGTATAATGTATAGTCTTTAACTGCAGGGTTTGTTCATCTCAGTATGGTGACCTGGAAGATCAGTCATCGGCATTTCCCACTTACGATTTCTAGATGCCTAAAGCAAAGAGACTGAACTGGACCGTCAGTCACGTGAGCCTTTGTAGTAAAGATCTTAGGTTTTTAGAGCTGGAAGGGAACCTAGAGATTTGTGGGATTTGCTTTTGGGTTTTTTTTTTTCCTCTTGGTCACACTATGCAGCTTGTGGGGTCTTAGTTCCCCCACCAGGGATTGAACCTGTGTCCTTGGCAGTGAAAGCTTGGAGTCTTAACCCCTGGACCACTAGGGAATTCCTGGGAACCTAAAGATTTGAACCAGATACTTGCCTCTGCTCATGGCAGAGCCCCATGAGGTAAAGGGACTTGCCAAGGATCTACAGGCAAGGAAGGGTTGACCTGGAATGTCACTCAGTTGCCTCCACTCCTAAGAAGTGTCTGTTGTGTTCAGATGTGAAGCACTTATATCTGTGTTTTAAGTCTGTGCGTAGCAAACTGTACTGAATCGTTCTGTTATGACAAATATGAAATCTCTCCACATTGTCTTTTTTATTCAATTATTCTCTGTTATTTTTCTCAGTGTCAACCTGCCTCTGCAGCTGACTGGTCCAAGGATATACGAACTTGCAAGGTTTTAAGTGCACAGTCTTTGAATAAATGGTTGGTTATATGTAGTAACAGAGCTGAAAGTGTGACAGAGAACTTTCTGAACTGCTTGAGAAGAGTTGGAAGTCCCATGGGATTTAATGTGGATCGCCCCAAAATGTGAGAAGATGCTGAAAGTCCTCCTCATTTTTTTCATATGTTAGTATGGTTTGGTTAGAAAGGTAATAGGAAGTAATGGCTGATACAGCTACAAACGTATCTTTATGTCAGTAAAATTTCTTACTCTAGAGTGCCAAGAAAATAGTTATAAGTAGATAGAGTTGGCAGCAATTAAAACTTTATCCAGTTAAGATGTATTTTATGTTGGTCTTTGTAAAACTTCATTTTCATAGTTCTTCCTAGGCAATAGTCTCATTACCTCAATGTCTTTCCAGTACTAGCTGAGGTATGAATTCTTAATAAATCCATATATTGCCTCCTCAACTCTTTTCTTAATTCCTCCATATCACTTGTTTATAAAACTTAACAGCAGTCAGGATATTAACAAAAGTTGCATTTCCTGACTTATTTGATAGATTTTATGATTTAAAATTTAATGTAAGAATAGATCTGAAACAAATTTTCTTCTTCTGTTCCTGTGGCATAAGATTAGTCATCTAGATAGTTTTCTGATAGAACCAGGTCATTCATTTAGCCTTTGAACATTTATTGAGTATCTATTACTACATAGTAAACGGTTTGCTGTTTGCATGGATGAGATAAATATGACGCTTTCAATTTAGTAAGGGATCCATTCTTATACAATCACATTCAAAGCTGAATATTGTTTTAATTTAGAAAAGCCACAAAGTTGGTCATGTCTTACTGCATTGCTTAAAAAAAAAGAAAACAGATACTTCTTTCTCTTTGTTGTAGTGGAGGTGCAAATGTCCTAATTGCCAGGGTGAGGAGTTATTCTTTAAATACATGGTTACTAATTAATTCCATCATCAGCACTAGAATTGTTGTAAACTGTAGCTGTTCCCGAAGTCTCATTTTACACTGTCGTCTAGAATTCTCTTCTTATCAAATCTGTTAACAAATCGCCTGGTTTGAGTTTCACGTGCTCTAATTTCTCTCAACCCATGAGATAAGAAGACAGGAAAAGATTAATGAAAGAAGCTACAGCCTCAGACCTGGACTGGCATCACAGGCTTTTTTTCACCCAAATTCCAACAAGTCTGTGCTCTTGTTCTGTTCTTGGCCTGTTTTATTGGAAAGCTCATATTTTATTCCATCCTTTTTCTCTCCTATGACGTATCTATTTATTAATTAGATTTATGTGCGTAGTTTCTCCCATTTGAAACAGCATTGCTGAGCACTCCTGTTGTAACCAGCAAGAGGCAGTGGGCAAGCTTTAAAAGGCCCCGGGGCATTGAGACCATTCCAACCCTGTATACATAGGAGAGGTTGAGCCCATATCAAAAAACAGATCTATAAATTCCTCTGAGTGGAATTATTTTCTGTAACCTCTGGCCCCTAATATGCTGTAGCCACAGAACAGATAATTGATAAGTACTCGTCCACTGATGGATTGATTGATTAATTAAGGCTCCATGCAAGGTGCCACTAAGGAAAAAGAAGATCTTTTAGTTTGAATCATACAGATTAACTGGATATTTTGATCTCATTAATCTAATGATTTTTATTTTAGAGTTCCCATGGAGATTCAGAATGACAGAATTTTTAGTCCCAATTTAACATGAACTCTATTTCAAATGTTTGATAGTGAGACTTGTGGTTTTAAAAGTACGCTTTCAATTCCATTTTGAACAACAGAATTGTTGTTTAGATAGAATCTGTGGGAACTCTATACAATGGAGAAAATTTTAGTTTTAACTAGTCTGTTTTTTATGTTAATAAAAATAGTAATTAAATGTTTCTAGCGTATCTTGTTTGGGAGAAGCAATTTTAGACTCAAAAGGTTTCAGTTTAATGATTTTTTCCCCTCAAATTATAGTCTGTTATAAAAATTGACTGCTATTATTTTTAATGCATTGTGTGCTACTAAAATTTATGCATTTTCAAAATTAATCTTTTTATGTAGCGTAAAAGTACAAGAAAATCCAGCTGCATTTATTCACGCTATACAGAGACACGTTAAATGTGAGGTTCAGTTGGTAAGTATAGGATAGTTTTTTGTGTTTTCAGGTATAATTTTTATTTTTCTTCATATCAGCCTTGAAAGAAGGAATTTGAACATATTCTCCCACATGTTTTCAAATTTCTGTGCATTTCCCCAAACACCCAGTAAAGTATTGATCTTGGTATTTTAATCAGATATTTTATTTTCCTTTCATATTTATAATATTAATTTTTAACACAGGTGGTGCTAGTAGTAAAGAATCTGCCTATGAATACAGGAGACATAAGAGATACGGGTTCAATCCCTGGTTTGGGAAGATCCCCTGGAGAGGGAAATGGCAACCCACTCCAGTATTCTTGCCTGGAGAATCGCATGGACAGAGGAGCCTGGTGGGCTACAGTCCATGGGAACCAAAAAGGTTTGAACACAACTGAGCATGCACCCCTTTATCAGCTTATTGCATATCTGCATATTTTTCAACTTTTTGGTGGGGGTCATCTTTTACTTAAGATTTAAGATAAATTGACTCTCATCTTATCCCATAAATGTTGGGCACCCAGTTTTCTTCTCAGTGTTTCAGGGGGTTCTTGGAAGGTGTACGTTTTCCATGTCACCTATGGTCCCATGTTCCTCTTTCTCTGAATTCTCGTCCCCCTTCATGGGGGCCCTTTCCTTCTGCTTTATAACACCCAAGGGATACCCACAATTGCTTCAGTTCCCAAAGTATAGTGTGTGTGTGTGAGTGCATGTTGTGTGTGGTGAGTGTTTGTGTGTGTGTGTGGTATGTGTATATGTGTGTGTAGTGAGTGTGTGTGGTGTGTGTGTGGTGAGTTTGTGTGTGTGGT